>LT669795.1:49214777-49795044 GCA_900128785.1 Arabis alpina
GCTCTTAATGGGCTCAATGTAAAAAAGTTAAATGAGTTTCTATAAAAAAAACATAATGAAAAATTCAAATAATCCGGTCGAATAGTAATTAGTTACTGGTTTTCTAATTTTATTTATTATATATTCATTTCTTTAGATATTTGATAGTTTTTAAATATTTACCCCCACCTCCTAAAATTTTGTAGAGACGCTATTGGTTATGATCAGGCCAGTTCATGGGTGATGCATAAAGTGCATTTGCACCATGCCACTTTATTTTTGCAATTTTTTATTGGATTTTAAAACTAATTTTTAGACAATAAAATCTTTTTGCAATTTTTATTAGATTTTAATGACGTTTTTGAAATATTGGTACTATATCTTTGACAATATTGGACTGCACATGGTTATGACTATAATAAGCGCCTATGGTCAGGAATGCTGACACAAACACCACCTGAAGTCGATCGTGTCCCTATGATGAGATGCAATGTGCTTGAACTCCGAAACAGTCGATGGAAATAATTAATCCAATATTCAGGTTCAACACCGTTAGGTTTCCTGCTTACTCGTGTTTAGTTATAAGATTTAGTAAACCCATAGCCTAGAGCTTCGACATAAATCCGTTAAAACAGTATAATAAATACAAGAAATCCAAGAGGAATAATCAACACGATCACTTGTAAATGAAACAAAATCTAAGTGAGTCTATCAACATAATAACAAAGCATATAACATGAATTTTAGATCATATATAATATACTTAAAAACCACACTAGCTAAAGCCAAATCACCTTTTCTATAACATGCGTGAATGATAAATACTCCGTAGCAATACCTTTTTCCTTGAGATCCATCACTTGATTTTCTTTTAGCAAAGAAAAGAAAAGATTAAAAGAACAATGTACCTATTCAATAAATAAATAAATAGGTAATATATATATTTCAATATGATTTTTATTTATTTGTTAACTAAGTACACTTTTGGTAAGTTTATAAGAGGCGAAAAAATATCCTAGCAATAATTTAATTAGTTGTTCACTCATACTTTCTTTTCTTTTAGTTATTTGTAGGTTAAATATATATGTCCATATGGTTTTTATTTATTTATTAAATAAGTGCACTTTAGGTAAGTTTATAACAGGCTGGATAATATCTTAGCAATAAGTTAATTAGTTGTTGACTCAGATTTTCTATTAATTACTTGTTGACTCACATTTCAATTAATTACTTGTTGACTCAAATTTTATATATAAGGTTCGATAGCGATAGAGAAATATAAATGGGTTTAACAATGAGTTTGTATCTATTAGTGTTTCTTGTTCTATCTTCGTATTTGTTTTTGACGCAAATGGCCGAAGAAAACATTATTGTAAGAGTCTATAATTTTTTCTTTGTTTTTCAAGTCTTTAAAATTTAATATTCTAGAAATTTGTACAGGATTTTGATTGTATTGACATATACAAACAACCCGCTTTTCAACATCCATTATTGAAAAGCCACAAGATTCAGGTATGATGTAAACCTTGATTATATCAAATCTAAAACAAATATTGAGCATAATTTTATTAATTCTATATTATCTAAATTTTATTATTTCGTGTAACAGGAAAAATTTAGTTCGGATGAAAGTCTGAACAACAAAAATAAATATAAAAGTAATTATCAAATTTGTCCAAAAGGCACAGTGCCGATTTTAAAACAGAAAAATGAAACTGAAAATGTTCATCTCAACACAAACGAATATCCTGGCCAACACGTAAATCTTATTCTTTTTGGTTTTATTATATATATTTTTATTTACCATCCCATATAATTTTATAAATATTTCGCGTCACATTCTTACTCTTCTCTGGTGTTCCATTCATAACACATTCAAAACTTGTTTAAGAAATGATTTTTTGTATTCTTTTTATTGACAGTTTGCAACAATTGAAACTGTTTTAGATGGAAGTATCTACCGAGGAGCACAAGCTGATATAAGTCTTCATAATTTTACTATCCAAAACAACCAATATAGTAAAAGTCAAATTTGGTTAGAGAACGGACCTCGTAATCAACTTAATAGCATACAAGTTGGTTGGGCGGTAAGTTACTATCTACTTTAAGAAAATATGCATATTAAATTTATAGGAAAATAAATACAGATGCATAATAATACAACATATTTAGTGATTTTTTATATTAAAACTACAGAATAGTGATCAATATTTCACGAAGTTAAAAATTTTGTTTATCAAATAACCTTTTTAACCCTTATATTTTAACAAAATATATTATTCTCTTTAGCAAAAAAACCCAACATATTTTAAGAAAATTACTTGCCTTATTATATGTATTTTATACAGATACATCCAAGGTTGTACGGTGATAGTATGACGCGGTTAACAATATATTGGACTGTAAGTGTATTAATTATTTGTTTAAAAACTTTTAATGGAAAAATTTATAACTTTTTTGTTATTACTAACATAAAGACGAACCATTGGTTTGCCTTTGCTCTTTCTCCTTGCATAATATTTTTTTTTATGTTTAATAAGGGTGATGGCTATAAAAGAACCGGATGTTATAATATAAAATGTCCTGGATTTGTTATTATTTCTCGAGTTCCCAGAGTTGGTGTAAAGTTTCCACATAGCTCTATTTATGGTAGAGACACATTTTTTTTCACACCGCAAGTTTTTCAGGTAAGTTATTTGCAACTTTATATATAATGAATACCTTGAATGTTTTTTAGGTTTGTGAAATAACAAGATCGATTATCAATTTTTTGTTTAGTTTTTAAAATTTTGTAAGTTTTTATTTGATTATATAAATGCTCATTGTTTTTCATAATTTTTCTTAGTGTTTTGTTTTTGTATTTGAATATTTATAGGATGGCTTCAGCGGAAATTGGGTATTAAAATTATTTGACGATGTAATTGGTTACTGGCCCAAAGAATTATTTACACATTTAAATAGAGGAGCCTCTTTGGTACGTTTTGGAGGAAATACATATCTTTCTCCTGATGGAATTAGTCCACCAATGGGAAATGGATATTTTCCAGTTATGAATTTTGACAAATGTGCACATATGTGGCACGTCAAAGTTAGGAATTCGAAATATCAATTAGTTGATGTTGAAGATGGGAGATTAAGACAATATTCAGATTCGTACGAATGTTATAGATTATCATATTGGGGTTATATCAAGTCAATGGGAGTATTCTTTCTTTTTGGGGGACCTGGTGGGAACTGTGGTATTTGATAACTGATAAATATTATATATGTATTGGTTAAAACTATATCAAATTTGGAAAAGAAATAAAAATTAACCAAAATAATTTCATCTTGTTCAAGAGAATACAAAAATATTTTTTTCCTATTTAACACTCCCGTATTGTCCTTTTTAAATAATAGTATATGAATTAATTTATACATAATACCTCTTTTATGCGTTTGTTGGAATGTCAATTATAATCCTTACATAAGCATTTCGACCAAGAACTCTACAAAGAATTTTCAGGAACAAGATCTTCGAGAGGATCCTTATTTGGTAGTTGCTAAATATTTTTATTTATTGTTTTTGTATTGGTGTAATCCAAAAATTATGTATGAATAATGTATTTTTTTGAACGTCAATCCATAAACTTGTGTTAGTAAGAATCGGTTAAAATTTGCGAATCCTAATTTGTTTTTTGAGTTATCGACTTAGACGTGCGCATTACTTTCAATATCAGCCTGCAGGGTATGAATCTTTTTCCCTTTACTATTGCTCGAGGCTTCCTTTTTTTTTGGTTAGTATTGTTCAAGATAATACACACACACAGTCAAATCACAAATGGATACTTTACTTGTAGACTATTTGAGTTAACTACGTTAGTTTTTGGTTAGTTTTCGATTAAATTTTTTTTTCCTAGATTATATACTGTTATATTCAGTACTTTCCCGCGCATTTGCTAGATTATATACCGTTATATACGGTACTTTCCCGCGCATTTGATAAAAATTCAAAAACAATTTGAAAAGTTTGATATTGTTTAAAACACTTTATCCCTTTTTTTATTTTTTATTTTTAGTCAAAAATCTATGCCTTTGATTCATTATTGGTTTATCCCCATTATACAAAGAAAACAAAATTCGGGTGTTCACATTCCTATACAAACATGTTAAACAATTATCCCTTTAGTACCTTTGTTAGTAAAACATAGATCCACGTAGCGAATAAGTAAAATCTCTTATTTCAGACTTCTTTCATGCTTTTAATTATTGTCCATTGTTAACATTTAAGTTTGCAAAAAAGTATGTTTTTAATTATATATATATATATATTTGGTTATTAATTAGTTAAAGCGTTAAAGGTAGTTTCTTACTAATACCAAATTTAATTCTCCGTTTTTAACTAGTTTGGGATATACTTTTCCTTCTGAGTGAGCTTTTAATTAATATGTTTTTAATTAACACACTTTTTGTGTGACATTTTATAAATATAAAGACTAATCCAGTCCTTCCAAGTATTTGCATTTGAAAGGAATGGAAGAACTAATGGTAAAAATTGAAGAGCCAATTATCTTTATAGTTAAATGTAACTTAATTTATCCTCTTCTTTTTTCTAATTTCAACCAGATAAAATACTATGGACCAAAACGGAGAAAATATTTCGACACCGGAGAGTCCTTTTAGCTTTCAACGGTTACTATGTGGAGACGACTGGTATCGTTGGGACACTTTCCCAACTGTTGATGCTAATGCAAACTCACCAGATCCACCGGTTGAGATGAACCATGATGGTCTGTTTCTGAAACTTAATCTGTTGAACAGTGGTTACAGTCACTAACCAATCACCAATTCGAAACATCATCGTTTTTACAAGAAGAAGAAGAAGATATAGGGTATTCTCGTGAAGAAACCTTCACGTACGAGGTATAGGTATTATTACGGGATAGTGAAAATTATTACTAGAACTAATTTAACTTTCTTCGGTCCAGAAATATATATTGCGAGATAAAATAGCTAATTGCTTATCAATAACGACTCTCGTTGGTAAAAAAGTATATGTGCCATTTTGGTTTCTGGATTAAAGAGTAGCATAGAATTTTTAAGATATCCAAAATTTTATTAATTAAACATTTTTTTTTCAGGAGCTCTTGGAAATCACAGAACAAATCGGAGATGTTTGTACTGGTTTAAATATCGAAATCATTGATGAAAATCTAAGCTTAAGAAAATATGAAGATGGTTGTGGTGAAACGGAGAAATGTGTGATTTGTTTGTATGAATTGAAGTACAATGAAGAAGCCTCTAAACTCGGATGTGGTCATGACTTTCACTTCGAGTGCATCAAGAAATGGCTAATGGTGAAGAACATGTGTCCTCTTTGTAAGCAAAAAGTTCTTTAATTGTTTTATGAAGTGTATTAGAAGCCAAACTTGGTTTTTAAGTTAATCTCTATTATCATCAATTACAATTCGTTTTTTTTTAAGTTACCGTTCGTCTCATCACCAGTGCAATGAATAAGCCCAAAATGTAAACGCACCGTTTTGATCAGCAATAATAACCAATCCACAATCGGTTAGAACTTACGAAACGTGTCCACAAGAACTTATTTAATACATTTCCATAAATGTTTCATTTTTTTATAGTTTCTGAAACTTAATCTGTTTGGTTTTTTCTCTCTTTTTATTATTTTTGTAAAAATGTTTTTTCCTTTTGTATGAATTGTGAAAGTTAAAAAAAACAGTTATTACCTCACATTTTGGTGTTGAATCTAATAATATTTTTCTTCCAATGTTTTACATGAAAAATGATTTAGAATGAACATAAAGATGGAAATATTTTTTGTAAATGAACACTTTTATCTTAATATTATGGATATATAGAATTTAGAAAAAAAAATACTTTTAATTTAATTCAAATTTTTGATTTAGCTATATTATATTTTGTATATAGTGCCAGATATATAAAAAAAATCCCGCCATTTTTGGGTGTGTTTGTGCCTTCTTCCCCGTAATGGAGTTCATCAATGACCAACCCTTTTAAGGGAACTTTAAGAATTGTAGATCTGATCTGTGAGTTCATATCGGAAAACCCATTTTCTACTCTCAATAATCTTCTACTCAAATACAACTCGCAACCCTTCTGATCAAACTCGAAGCGATTCAGACACTAACTCCGATAACGATTCATCATCATCATCATCTTCGATATCAGTAGCTAACCCAAGCGATTCGTACTTGACTCAGACACTAACTCCGATATCAGTAGCTAACCCAAGCGATTCGTACTTGACTCAGATTCATCATCATCTTCGTCTTGTTCATCTTGCTCATAATCTCAAAGAACTCGACATGTAATCTCTCTCTCTGTCTCTGTGTCTCTATGTGTTTGATTGTTGTGTTTGTGAAAATTTGTCTGAAGTTCTTGTCAAGTTTCAAACTTTACTTTAAGGGTTTGGTCAATTTAGCTCTGTTTTTGTTATGTTTGGTCTGTTTTTTACAGATCTAGAAGCAGATGGGGTTTTCATGAAACTGATAATGGTCTATACCAAATAGCTTCTGCAAGATGTGTATCCAATTTAAGCTCAATCTCTTTATGGGGCATGACTACAATTACTGACTCTGGTGTTGTTCAACTGGTAATGTTTGAACATTTGTATGTCATGAATCATGATCACAAAGAATCCATCTTTTTTATCACTTCTTGAATTTTGATTTGATTAGGTATCAAGAACTTCTTCATTGCAACATCTTCCGAGCTCCCAAACGTTACCAGTGGTTCCCTTGTCAAGAACTCAACAAGCGACAAATCATCTTAACGAAAATATCAACCATCAGTTATCAAGTAAGTGTTTCTCTTCTTATTCTCCTCACACATATGAAATACAGTACTAGAAAACTCTTCACCACTATCTGAAATCACAATAGTTAGGTGAAAGTCTAGTAGGTTTGCATAGTTCTCACTTGTAGTCTTACTCACACTCAAAATGGACCTGGATATGACAAATAAACGCTTAACGGTATTTAGAATGAATCCACTCTATGGTATTAATCATAAGCCTAGTTGCTAATTTTCTTAAGAGTTATGTGTTTGACAAATAAACGCTTAACGGTTTCCATTGGAATAAGCAGGCCTAATTCTACATAGACGTCAACTATGTCTCCGGATATACAGACTCCGCCAAGTCCGTCTTCTTCTTCGAGTCATGTGGTTTTTATTTTAGGATGCATCTTTGTTGGGGCAGTAGTTTTCGTCGTAGTAGGCATGTCTATCTACTGCCTTTTTACTGTCATTATGCGTTATATTAGACTGCTCAACAGACCCGAAATAGAGATAGAGTTAGCTGCTGTTAGTCATTCCGATTTCGCATTCACTTTCGAGGAAAATGAATGCGGTATCTGTTTGCAACAGTTTTCTACTGACTCTACATTGGCGAATATCGTCTGTGGACACGCATTTCACTTGGATTGTATTAGAGAAAGTATTAGAATATGTAGATCTACTAGTTGTCCTGTTTGTAGAATTGAATTAGTTTAGTGAATCATTTCTCTTTTCTCATTCAAAAATGTATTATGTGACAAAATTTAATAAAAGTTTTGTTTGTTTACATTTTGTATCTGTTTTGTATCCATTTCAATGGGAGACTGTTGTTTTCCAAGGAATTGAAGAAGGAAGTCTTGATTTTCAGGCATGTTTATCACCTGAAGTAGTGGGAAAACTATCAATGGACATTGATTTTAAGAGTTATGTGAGCATTATGTGATGATTTAGTTCACAAATTAATCGAATCTAAAATGTCACCTCTACAATCCTTTGAATTCCAATTCACAACTAGGCAAAAACATAGATTTCTACTGCCTTTGTTTGTAAGATTCTCCTACTCTTATGCAATAAGAAATATCTTGACAATAAACTGGATGCACAAACCTGTAAAGCCCATGTAAAAGACCGAGAGCTCTCATCTTGCAACAAAACACATCCCAAAATAATTGCCTTGCCATTGTTGTCTATCCCAAAGAACACCCCAAGGAGCAAGCCATAAGTGATTGACCGATAAGTAGTGTCGAAAACAACCACATCGCCAAATATAGAATACGCCTGAATACAATCTCCAAACCCCCAAGCAAGATGTTCAACTTTGTGACTTTCATCTGTGGTACAGTCATAAGCAAAACCCATATCTCTCTCAGCCAATACTTTACAAGACTCCAAAAGCTCCAACATATCACTCTCTCGTTTCTCAGTAAGGAAAGCATCATTCTCTTGAACACTCTTCTTACCTGCTCTAACAAAATTCCTAACATCTTTCTCTATAAAAGGTAACTGACCAGTCTGAACACCCTTTTCTAACTCAAGCAACTTCGCAATCCGATTCACAGGGAAACCAGCTTTAGACAACAAAATAATCCTCTCTTGATCAACCTGTTGAATCTTCCTATAAGCTGGAAGCAACCTAACTTGATCATCCTCCAAAAGCTCATGGTTATGAACATTACTAAACTGTGAAACATACCATTGACTAACTCCATCAACAATCTCCTTAGTCAAATACAACTTACCATCGCAACCACAACGCACAGACTTACGCTCACGAGGATGTTCCACATTAGCTTTCTTCCTAGGATACAAATTATCGAATGATGTAGAGTTTTTAAAACATGCATGTGTTGAATGATCATAATTGTAATCAAATGTACAAGTCGTGTTTTTTTTTTTTTGTACAAGTCGTGTTTTTAAATGGGATTTTTATGTGGCAAACTTGCAAATTTTCTTTAGACTAGGAATTTTAAAATGACATGCTAAAGAGTTAAACCAGGATTCTCACTTGATCCGTTACCGTTCAGAAACACAAGCAAAAAAACCAAAACAGAGAGGAACATGTCATAAACAGAGTTCTTCTTCTGAAACTTGTGCTATAGCCAAAGTAACTTGTTCTAAAACCCACTTTGGCTCGTTCGACGTTGCCTTAATCTTCCACCAATGCTATCTAGATTAGCTTCAAGAGATGCTTTCCTCTTACTACTTGTTCTCGTTTCTCCAATATTCGCTGAGGTACCTTCGATAGCTGTCCCATTGCATATGACCTTGTCTTTATCATAGACAACAAGTTGACTATCAACCAATGGAGTTTGGTCATCCACTGAAGGTAAGACAAAAGCTCAGTGATCTTCTAGCTGAATCCGGATTTTCTTTCGTGTTTTCTTCTTCCTCATTCTTCAACGAATCACCTTTGTTGGGCATAGATTTGGGGCCTCCCAAATCCTTATTTTCGGCCCATTAGAAGAATGAAGCTTAAAGCCCATCAGAGGAATCAAGCTCAACGCCTAACTCATTAGATAACCTAACCAATGTGCTTTATTTGTATAGTTACTTTATAACAAACCATAGTTCATATTTAACTCTAAGTATGTACTATATATAGTTGTCACATCACTTGATGGGACAACTCAGGCAATATTATTCAGAGCAATACCGATCATTTCGAGTACTTTCACCCGTGTTATTTTACGTTTATTTCTCGACCCGGTTCGTTCTTATTTACAGAAATCTTGACCCTTCTTTTTACTTAACATACTTTCCTCCACCCGACTTTGGAAACAACAATTGGCGCGCCAGGTAGGGGGCATAGAGATTCTCTTATACTCTAAAGAATGAACCCGGTCACCGAATCTGGTCCTCTTTCGCAAGAGGACAGGGTCGCCACCCCGACCATTTGGAGCGCGACCCCAGGACCTGTTCAGCAGACCCCGGTCGCACTCGCTACCGAAAGGTCAGCTCTGAACGGCAGTACCAACGTCCACCAGCCTACAACTGTCAACACTCCCGGCGTCGTCCAGCAGGGGACTATCCGGATCGCTGATGAACAGGTCGACCTGACCAGGATGATGGGTGTCATCATGCGACGCCTCGACGACCAGGATCAGCTGACTCGACATTGTCCTTGGACCATGTCGCATTCGCTGCACCGTGTACGATGACCGAGCGTTTTCTGCCTGTAAACACACACACACAAGCATCAAGCAGATTTAGTCTAAATCTAGAGTTGTGAGTAAAAGAGAAACTAACCTGCACTGGTGACAAGTCTTACCCTTAAACGGATCATAAATCCGTTTACCATCCTTATCGTAACCATCAACAAAACATGTCCAACTTCGTTCTGTATTCCCAAGTAGCTTCTCATGTTCCTCTGTGTAAATCTCAGCCTTTGGTCCTTCACCAATCACAACAACACTCTCTCGTTTATATTTTTTACCCTTGTCATTGACTCCATCAGTGTAGATAACTGGAGTTGAGTTCTCCAATCTAACAAATAACACAAGAAGAAATCATAAACCCTAATTTCTACTAAAAAACCCTAAATCCTCTGCTAAAACTCCCTCCTTTAAACTAAGAAGAATCAATTAAAGACAAAAACTGAAAACCCATCTGAAACAGAGAAATCATAAACCCTAATTACTACTCAAAAACCCTATTCCTCTGATAAAAATCCCTACTTTAAACTAAGAAGAATCAATTTAAGACAAAAACTGAAAACCCATCTGAAAGAAACAGAGAACCAGAGAAATCATAAACCCTAATTTCTACAAAAAAAAAAAACTAATGCCTCTGCTAAAAATCCCTCCTTTAAACTAAGAAGAATCGATTCGAGACAAAAATTGAAAACCCATCAGAAAGTGAGGAGATTTTACCGAGAAGATCGCCGGGAAGGTTGAAGAGGAGTGTTGGGATTCTGAACGGAATTGGATTTACGGTATGGTCTTTTGACTCGTGGGGACTCGGATTTGAGTTTGAAGATGCCCAGATTTTGCATCATCTGAAGATTCTCTTTGATCTTCTCTTCTCTGCATTGTTCGTACGGACAGACTTTTGAAGCTTCTGGTTCTGTTCTCATGGTGGGCATTGTAATGATAATTTCTGAGTTCTCTCTGTCTCTCACTCTGATCTGAAGAAATGATTTTTGTTAAAGTTGAGATTTTTATGTAGATGGAACAGCAACGGTCGGATTTGTTTATTTGAAAAATGGGGAGTTGTGTTCAGGGCCGTTGCCATGAACAAATAATAGAGAAATTGGCATGTGGCCCATTTTTTTGTAGTAATATTATAGGCCCAAAATTTTATTAAATTTACTATTACTAATAAGTTAGAGGCCCAAAATTTTATTAAACCTACTATCTATCTATATATATAAAAAGACATTTTCTCTCTTCTCCTTAAGACACCTCATCATCCACATCATTATCACATTATATCTTTACAATAATTTTCATAATTTTAAATTTAATACACATTAATTATTTTGGTATAAACATTATGAGAAGAATATGAAAAGTTATCTTTCATATCCTAAATTAGTTATTAACATGCTAACACTAATATGAAAAATTATTATTCATATTCTAAATTAAACAAAAACAATAAAAACTTATGTGAAAGTAATTTTTTTTAAAAACAAATTAAAATAATATGTATTGGAATTATCATAAAAACTAAAATATAACAACTAAGCAATTAAGTTGATCTAGAATTAAACCCATAAAGAAAATATAAGTTCGTAAATTTAACATCTAATAAAAAAATAAGAAAAAAAATAAAATAATAATTGCAATTATACATAACTAAAATGAAAAAAAAAAAGAATAAGAAAAACTATTTTTTAATATAAGGCCTCTTTAACTCAAATATGCCACTAGTATTCACAGCCCATACATTTACATACGGCCTTCTTAATATTCACAACCCATCGCAACATGAATGCCCAACATACCTCTAGGTTTCTTCTTCTCTTCAGTAGTCACAGAACAACCGTTGAAACTAAAGCGACGCTTAATACCTCCATTAATGACCACATCCACGATTCCATCTCTCTTGCCCTTCCTGTAACGCCTTCGTAATTCCTGCAACCCACTCTCCCAATCATTATCGTTGTCTACTTACTACAATTCACACAACCACCTTCAAGCTCTATTATATAGATGCATAAATACAAGCTTAGAGTCTTATTCACCTACTTCTCTCTCATTCTCTTTTCATACTCACTCTTTCACATTTACCAAAAATGACTGCCTCATGCATCATTTTCTCCTCCCCTATGTCAAGACGCCCTCTCGAACGTGTCCTCGCTAGGCAGCTTGGCTTTTGGGATGCATGTAACATGAAGAAAGGAGGGGAGCTCATGAGCATTAATATGCTCCTCATCGACGACAAGGTATTCTCTTCCCACCAGAAGCCTCCACGATTTTTAATTCACTTCCACTATTTGCGTTTAGACATGGCTTTCTTGATCTTCATAGATAGAATTATCCACACGCTTGATTCACACATGATAGCCTTTGTATTCTAAGAAATCCATCAGCCTTAGCATGTTTCATTTCCCTTCTCCACTGGTGAATTGATTTCAAAGTCTTTTTCACTTTATAAAATCGAGTTTTACAAATCTATAACATTAGTTCCCATTCCTTTATTTCAGGAGATGACGATGCAAGGTTCAATCCCTGTACAAGTCCTAACAATGCTTAAATCAATGTTGCATGAAGGATCCATCTATGTTATCAGCGGATTCGAGGTCAAAAGGAGCAACAACCGTTTCAAGCTCACTGATTTCCACCTCTCAATCCGGTTCACATCAACCACGTCTTTAGTCCTTAAATACCGAAACAACTATTTATGTTCCATTTTACCATCTCCGAAACCAATCATATATTGTGTGGAGCTGGTGGTGAATGACGAGAGCAACATTTTGGCTTTCGTTGCTTTTGACAAAAACAATGAGAAACTCCATAGAATGCATGCTGCCCATCTAGCAACTAAAATGGTATGCACAAAACCAATACGAACCACGAGAATCATTATCATTTTCACGAACAAAAAATCCAACTACGCTATTCTCACGAAGCATGGAGACACATAACAACTCTCGCTCTTGAAATTGACAATTGTAGGAGAAGAATAAACAAACCCCTAAATCTCAAGAGGTGGTCGATTACAACTATTTCACTGTACTTAGTTTTTTTTTCATGCTACAATGGCGCACTTGCCTTTTTTTCAAAACAATTTTTGTCTTTTACTCTGTAGGACTTTTATCGCTCTCTCTACCTTCATCATGCTCAAGTTTGGGCCTAACATTAATTAAGTTTGGTAACATTATTTTATATCAATTCAGAGAATCCGAGTACATTGTGTATTTACAAAATTAGCTTCGTTTAAGAGGACGAACTTAACTTTCCTATTTTTATGATATACAAGAGCATTTATATTAAAAAAATAAGCATAATCAAAATATTAAGAAAGTAAGACTATAAAACAAAATCTAGAAATTAAAATATGTGAAACAAACCCGCGCGAAGCGCGGGCCATAGTAATAACCACTAGTTTTAATAATAAAGTTATAGGCACAAAATTTTAGTAAACTTATCATAGTAATAAATTAGAGGCCCAAAATTTTATTAAAGTTACCAATAATAATAATTGTAACGTTACAACAAGACTTAATTCGAAAATTATTAAAAATAACAACTAATTATAAGTTAAAAATAAGCACAGAAAATAAATGTAGGATAATAGCCGCTTAATCTCTTTCATTTTTCTTAATCGGAGACAAAATAATCTAGGATATTGTTGATGATTCCAGTTGGATTTGCTCAAAGTAGTTTCTGAAAGTTGAAGTTGATAAAATCTTATTTTCGCTCGAGTATATAACAAGAGAGATTGAATGGTTTGGCTTTCTTATCTATCAAACGAGAATTGGTGAAAAATATTGTTTTTGAAAATTTTATTAGTAATTTCGTTGCAAAAATATATATATATATATATATTATTTTAGAATAAGTAATTAATTTTTTTATTCTTTGCAACAAAATAATAATTATTTATTTTATATAAATTATGTCAAATTTTTGCAATAATTAATCTCGCCTCGGGCCTCTTTATCTCTAGCCACGGCTCTGGTTGTGTTGTAGGGTTAGCTTCTCAATGCTCTGATTTGATGGGACTTAATAATACTTTTGTGTGTTTTTAATATTTTTCAACAACGAAATAAAATGGGAATATGGAAAGGTATGCTGTAAATTGTAAGTTTTTTTTTTTACACTAGCCGTTGAAAAAGAAAATTACTATCCCAACTTTCAGAAAATTCACTAAATGAAATCGAAGTTCAGCTAATTTCCAAATGAAGTTTTGAGTCTCACTTTCTGGACCAAATTTATCTACCGTTTCGAGTCTCACCTTCTCGACTAAATTTATCTACCGTTTGAACTAATTTCCAAATGTGCAGTGAAATGGGTAAAGAAACCGATGATACCGAATCGAGTGAATGTGTGTGAATAATTCGATTATTGTTGCTAGCTCTCCTTGGTTTAATGTGTATGGTAATGATTTCGGTTGGGGTAAACCGATTGCGATTAGAGTTAGCTCTTGTTAGTCATTCCAATTTCGCATTTACTTTCGAGGAAAATGAATGCGGAATCTGTTTGGAACAATTTGACACTGATTCTACATTGGCAAATATCGTGTGTGGACACGCATTTCACTTAGATTGTATTAGGGAATGTATTAGACAATCTAATACAAACCCTGAACACAATTAGTAGCTAAAGAGCAAGAATCCGACAACTGAAAAGAAACCAAACAACAACAAAGAAAATGCAAAATCCCTAATGTATGATTAAGGATTATGACTAAGGATTATGTATGTTTAAACTTTAAAGTGTTATGAGTTATGACTAAGGATTATGTATGTTCAAGGTGTTCTCATTATACACTTCAACATTTAAATTTTGTTTAACGATTCAATGCAACATTTGTTACTAATTAGACAAATTTAAAACTATGAATTAGCTGAAGAAACAAAATTAATAACAAATATATTATTTACATTCTCCTTTGAAGCCAAATCAAAATTGTTCACATCCAAAAGTTAAAAAAATAAAGTTGTAGTAAAACTTATCTTTGGGTAAAATAAATCAGAAATTTGAGTGCTAAACTTATATTATATTGTGTTGATAATGCGAATTCGACACCTCTAACGATCAAAGATATAAATCAATGATAAGATTCCACGTCCGGTTTTTTTCTTCACAATTATATAATTTTAACACTCAAATTTTGATTAAAAAAAAATAAGTTAAAATTTAGTGAAAAAAAAATAGAAATATGAATGCTAAAAATTACATGATATTGTGTTAACAAAACGAATTTAGCACCTCTAACGATCAAAGACAACAGTCGATAACATGATTTACATCTGAATTGTTTTGACAATTATGTAATTTTGGCATTCACATTTCTTTAATTAAAAAAATTGAGTATTAAGTTTACATTATATTGTATTGCCAAAACGAATTTGACACCTCTAACGGTCAAAGACAGGATTCCACGTTCGAAAAATTAACACAGTTATGTAATTTTAACGCTCAAAAATATTTCTTTTAATTAAAATCCAAAAAACTAAAATATTAAGTGAAACTTTTTTTGCTAGACTAATTTGAAAAGCCGATAACATTTTTAACATCAAAATCACCTAATGAGAAAACGAAAATATTTTATAACAAAATGTGGAATCAGTAAAGAGGCTTTTGTTACGGAAAATGGAACTTTGCGCCAGTGAAGGAGAGTTGTTCCACACATATCACACCTACAAAACAAACCCAAAAAATACAAAGAATGATCTTAAACTACTCAGTCACAAGGCAAAAATGTTAAGCATGATTCAAAATTATTGATTGCAAACATATTTTTAATCTAAGAAGTATAGTTATGTGGCTTGACCAAAATAGCTTTCAGCGACAAACTTGTTGAGTTGCCTGTTATAGACAAGTATAGATCATCTGTTATTGATATATTCATTATCCTTAAAAACTATATATTGATGAAGTATTTAACAAATTTGGTACGAAAGAATGTAGAATACATTTATTCAATAATAAAGGATGATAAAATATGAACTTACCCTGAACACAGTACTAGGAAGACTTTTATTGGGCTTGGTTACAGGACTTTCAAATCTCTGTATTAGCCACCAATCATAATCAGGAAGTGTTAATGATTTCTCTCCTATAGAATCATTGCTCGAATCTGACCTAAGTAGGAAGAAAGATGGAGTCAACAATCTCGTTTATCAATTGACAAATATACGACAAACATATGCACATCACGACCAATGTTTTTGCTAAAAAAAAAATTGCTAAAACACACGACCAATGTTCAGAGAGATTCAGAGTGAAACGCACCTAGTTCATTGGTCCGAGCAACTTATGTCGTAAGAGACGAACTATATACATAGTACACCAATCATGAGTTTACTGCTACAAGAGATTTGTATTGGATTTGAAAAAGAAGAGTACGAGGAAACAAAACAGAGCAAAACAGGTTGTGTAATTCTCTTTGAAGCAAAACAGATAAGAGAAAGGTGTGTGTTAAAACCCATTTGATTCATTGATAGAGCAAATAAACTATCCGTTAGAATAAAAATCAACTTAAAAAATATAGCCGTTTGGAGCAACGGATAGTGTCCGAGAAAACAGTTCTGATAAGACATCTTGACGACTCTCACTGTTGCATCTACTCGTAAGAAGAAAACCAAACTTAATAAAATGACTATTATTATTAACCCTTGACATAATTACATCGTTGAGAAGATTATGAGCTGTGGTTCTTAGCTCAGGTAAATCAAGGAAACCAAGATAAGGAGGTGTGTGTTGAGTCCGGAAAAAGGAAAAAGAAGTGGAAAAAACCACCTTACCTTTGGCTCAAATGTAATATTGGTTTTGCTTGGTCTTCAAAAAACAAGATGGGGGAATGTGCGTGGGTTCAGAGAGATGCAACTGGCAAAGTTTTACGGTCAGCTCAAGAAAGAAAGTTACTATGTTTTGTATGGGCAGTGGAAGCTTTGAGAGCACATAAATGTGGATGCTTTAGAGTTAACATGGGCTTTGCTTAGGCTAAAAGTGTGGTCCAACTTCCAAGCTCAAGCAAATGAAATGAGGTGTGTTTTGAATAATATAGAGGAATGGAGGATTGAGGTGGAAACGTCCGAGACCAATAGAGGGATTTTTCTCATTGCTCAAAGTGTCTCACGACATGATCAGATTCACTCTTATGTAGCTCAAGGTTCTCCTTGTTGGTTACAAGATTTCTCTGATGATGAAAAAGGCTCTCCCTCTCTATAAGGTTTATGGTTCGTGGTCTGATGTGCTTCAGTTATTTTTTGGGATGGCTTCCTATGCATCTTAGTGGAGGTTATTTTAGTTGGCTGACCTTTGTTAGGTCTCTGTCTTTTCTTGTTAGAAAGGATCATTTTGTTTACAACTCTGGGTGGGTCTTGTTTGTTGGAGATCGCTTACGAGGTTGTCTTTTTGTGTAAATATGAACAGTTTTGACCTCCTTAGTTTTTTAATGAAAATCTAACCAGTTGACAAAAAAAAAAAAAAAAAATTACATCGTTGAGAACTCTATTGGACTTATACTAGTTGGATTAAAAACAAAGTCTTTACAATCACCAAAAAGCTTAAATATGTCATATGTGATGTGAAGTTTGTGTTTAGCTAATTAATCAGAAGAAACAAATATTATATGTTTTTCTAGTTAAGTGGAAAGCTGAAAGTAAAAGCCAGACACAGTATTTATTAATTTTAATACTTATTCACTATAAATTGACATTTTCTCTTCTAAAGGAAATGCAAATAGACAAATATTTTCTATAAAGCCGATTTCAATTGTATTAAAGAGCGTGGTAAAGCATACTCCTAATTCATATAAGGAAATTACAGAATCCAGCAATAATTCCACCTTTATTAGTTGTCTGAATAAATTTCTTAACATATATGGACGCTAAAAAACAAAAAGTATAAATCTTGCTCTTATTTTTCCTATATTTATAGTTTTATGTATTTTTTTCTTAAAATTAGCTAAAACCTTTAATTACGGTTATACATATATATATATATTATTTCTCTCTCTCTCGTAAATTAAAAAAAACGAGACAGAGTGATGCGTTTATCCTTTTGTGATACACAAACTGTGTTTATAAGCTTATTAGCACTCTCGAGCTTTTAACATTCACTTACAAGCTTTTAGCAAATAAAACACTCACTTACAAGTTACAAGTCACCCTTTCAATATCAGCCTGCAGGGTATAAATCTTTTTCCCTTTACTATTGCTCGAGGCTTCCTTTTTTTTTGGTTAGTATTGTTCAAGATATTAACACACACACAGTTAAATCACAAATGAATACTTTACTTGTAGGGGGGGAATTACAATACTGCTACTTTTGAATTATCAGTTTACAAATTTGACACGTCCAAAAGTGGTTTCACAAAAATGTCACAACTTTTGACCTAAAAGATAAAAATACCCTTACAAAAACAATGAGTCTTTTCAAATAAATAATTTTCTGATTTTTTTCTCTTACTCTTTCTTCTCTTTCTTTTTCTCTCTCTTTCTCTCTCTTTTTTTCCTCTTTCTCTCCAACAATAAAGATCTCTTTTCTCTATTCCTCCATGAATGAAAATCTTTTTTTTTTCTATGAAACTAAAAAGACAAAACAAATTCGAAATCTCTCTCTTTATCTCAAATAGATCAAGATCTAGATCCAATTTGGTAACTTTTTGTTGTAAATTTGGGTTTATTTGATTTGTATGTCTTTCTCTATGAGGTTGAAAAAAGCAAAATAATCCAGATATAGATCCGATTTTGTAACGTTTTGTTGTAAATTTGGGTTTATTTGATTTGTATCTCTTTCTCTATAAGGTTGAAGAAGATAAAACAAATATGAATATATATATATATACTCATATAGATCCAGATCTAGATCCGGATTTTGTCACTTTTTGTTGTAAATTTGGTTTTCTTTGATATGTGTTAAAAATCTGGGTTTTTGATTCGATTTTGGTAGAAATTAGGGTTATAGATCTGATTTTTTTATTATTTTTTGGTTTTGACGTTTTTCTGTCACTTGTCCTTCTAATTTTTTTTTGTTAGGTTTATAAGCATTTTGTACGGATTATAAGCTTTTCGTAAGGTTTATAAGCTTTTTATAAGGTTTATAAACGTTTTATACAGTTTATAAAGTTTATAAACATAGCACATTTATAAACCTATATGTATGGTTTATAAGCATTTTGTATGGTTTATAAGCATTTTATAAGGTTTATAAGCGTTTTAATAGAAATTAGTAGTGTAGTTTTAAAAGTTTTATAATGTAAATAAAAACCATAAACTATAACCTTACCCCAAAAACTATACCGTAAGCGTAAAATAATTAACCCAAACCCTAGTATTTAAAAAAGTTTTTATGTTTGTGTTTGAGTTTGCATATGTACCCTTTTTAGAGTATTCATTTTTTTCTTTTCAAATTCATGAGATAAAAATTTTACAAGATCTTATTTCATATTCATGTTTTTCTCACCATCAATTATTCCGAAATTTCCATAAAGAGAAATGTGAAATTTGATTAAATTTGATTCATTATGTAATAGAAAATAAATATGATATAGAGAGAGATGAGTGAAAGGGAGAAAGAAGAGAGAAAGAGAAAAAAAGATCTGAGATGGAAAGAGAAAGATAGAGAAACAAAAATATTTTAAAAGAAATATGACACAAAGAAAGAGAAAAAGAAGAGGAAATAAAATAAAAAAGAAAAAAAAAATATGACGGAAGAGAGAGGAAGAGAGTAAAAAGAAAAAAAAAAAAAGGAAGAGAAAAAAGAAAAACGAATTTATCTAAGCGTAAAATGGGAATTAAAAAAAGGGAGACTTACTAGAACAACCTTCTTAGATTTTGGCCTTACTCAAACAACCTTCTTAGATTTTAATTATTGGGGCTATTTTCGAGTCCGTTTTATCCTTTTTGCTTAGATAACAAAAAACGTATTTACGAAAATACCATTAATGAAACTCGCCGCGTAAGCGCGAAAATTTCCCGCCTAAAAAAATAAGTCTACCGCTATGTGATGGTAGACTTATTTGAGTTCTGGTAGACTTATTTTTTTGTCCGTAGACTTATTTGAGGAGCGGTAGACTTATTTTTGAGCGGTAGACTTATTTTGTCTCTTTTGGTGGTAGACTTATTTCCGAACGGTAGACTTATTTTCTCTGCGGTAGACTTATTATCCCGTAGCGGTAGACTTATTTTTTGCGGTAGACTTATTCTTCGAGTGGTAGATTTATTTCCGTAGACTTATTTCCAGCGGTAGATTTATTTTTGTTCGATGGTAGATTTATTTTGCCTTGTAGATTTGTTTCCTTTGGTGGTAGATTTTTAGTCATAGTAGCGGTAGATTTATAGTGACGGTAAACTTATTTTAGTAGCGGTAGACTTATAATTTGCGGTAGACTTTTTTATCGTGGTGGTAGATTTCTTTTGTGTTTAGTAGTGGTAGACTTATTGTAGTAGTGGTAGACTTATAGTTAGCGGTAGACTTATTTCGTATTTTCGGTCAACGAAACCAACCGTTGACTGGTAGACTTATTTTTTTAGGATCAATGGTGGTAGACTTATGCGTTTTTAGCGATATAAGCGGTAGATTTGTTTTTACCCAGGTTTAGTGATGGTAGACTTATTTTCAAACTTAGTGACGGTAGACCTTTTTTCACATTAGACATTTGGTAGACTTATTTGTGATAGCGGTAGACTTATTGTACTTGGTGGTAGACTTATTTCCTGTTTAGGAATTTATAGTGGTGGTAGACTTATTTTCGAACTTAGTGACTGTAGACCTATTTGTGATAGCGGTAGACTTATTGTACTTGGTGGTAGACTTGTTTTTTGTTTAGAAACTTTAGTGGTGGTAGACTTTTTATCGAACTTAGTGACGGTAGACCTATTTGTGATAGCGGTAGACTCATTGTACTTGGTGGTAGATTTGTTTTCTGTTTAAGAAACTTTAGTGGTGGTAGACCTTTAGTTCGCAAATTAAACCAAAAGTAATCAAACAGATAATAAGTCTACCGTCAAACAAAAATAAGTCTACCATCAAATGAAAATAAGTCTACCATCAAACAAAAATAAGTCACGTTTTGGTCCAAATCTGAATTTTTTCCAGATCTGGATTTTTGTTTGATGGTAGACTTATTTTTTGTTTAATGGTAGACTTATTTTTTGTTTGATGGTAGACTTATTTTTGTTTGATGGTAGACTTATTTTTTGTTTGATGGTAGACTTATTTTTGTTTGATGGTAGACTTATTTTCTGTTTGACGGTAGACTTATTTTCTGTTTGATGGTAGACTTATTTTTGTTTGATGGTAGACTTATTTTCTGTTTGATGGTAGACTTATTTTTTGTTTGATGGTAGACTTATTTTTTGTTTGATGGTAGACTTATTTTTGTTTGATGGTAGACTTATTTTCTGTTTGATGGTAGACTTATTTTTTGTTTGATGGTAGACTTATTTTTTGTTTGATGGTAGACTTATTTTTGTTCGATGGTAGACTTATTTTCTGTTTGATGGTAGACTTATTTTTTGTTTGATGGTAGACTTATTTTCTGTTTGATGGTAGACTTATTTTTGTTCGATGGTAGACTTATTTTCAACTCGATGATTGACTTATTTTCTGTTTGATGGTAGACTTATTTTATGTTTAATGGTAGATTTATTTTTTGTCTGATGGTAGACTTATTTTTGTTTGACGGTAGACTTATTTTTGTTTGACGGTAGACTTATTTTCTGTTTGATGGTAGACTTATCTTATATTTGATGGTAGACTTATTTTTTGTTTGATGGTAGACTTATTTTTGTTTGACGGTGGACTTATTTTCTGTTTGATGGTAGACTTATTTTGGTTTGACGGTAGACTTATTTTTTGTTTGATGGTAGACTTATTTTTCGTTTGATGGTAGACTTATTTTCTGTTTGATGGTAGACTTATTTTTGTTTGACGGTAGACTTATTTTCTGTTTGATGGGAGACTTATTTTCTGTTTGATGGTAGACTTATTTTTGTTCGATGGTAGACTTATTTTCTGTTTGATGGTAGACTTATTTTCTACTCGATGATAGGCTTATAATTATACAAAAACTATATATATTATTATTTTTAAAAACACTATTAAAGCCGGTTCGACCTATATCATGCAAGTGATGATAGATTTATATACAAGTGGTGGTAGATTTAGTATGTACTATATATTTTCATATATTATTTTCTATCTTTTCGTATGAACTCGTACTCGTGTTTTAAGGATTTTGTAATCGTTACAGAGACATTTCAGAAGTTATGTTTTAACCATACATAAATAAATATTGTCAATTCATTCATTACACTACAAAAAAATGTTCATAAATGTCTACCATAACAATTGTATCTTATATTACAAATCAGAACGTATGTGTCTCATAAAAATCTACCATCTTCATGATCTTTTGGATGTTCTTTACAATCTTCATGCGGTTACGCATTGCACGTACAAAGAATACATGTAAAGAAATTCATGGAAATTAGAACATTTTGGAAAATAAGTCTATCATCGAGTAGAAAATAAGTCTACCATCAAACAGAAAATAGGTCTACCATTGAAACAAAAATAAGTCTACCATCAAACAGAAAATAAGTCTACCATCAAACAGAAAATAAGTCTACCATCAAACAAAAAATAAGTCTACCATCAAACAGAAAATAAGTCTACCATCAAACAAAAAATAAGTCTACCATCAAACAGAAAATAAGTCTACCATCAAACAGAAAATAAGTCTACCATCAAACAGAAAATAAGTCTACCATCAAACAAAAAGCAGTCTATCATCGAGTAGAAAATAAGTCTACCATCAAACAGAAAATAAGTCTACCATCGAACAAAAATAAGTCTACCATCAAACAGAAAATAAGTCTACCATCAAACAAAAAATAAATCTACCATCAAACAGAAAATAAGTCTACCATCAAACAAAAAATAAGTCTACCATCAAACAGAAAATAAGTCTACCATCAAACAAAAAATAAGTCTACCATCAAACAAAAATCCAGATCTGGAAAAAATTCATATTTGGATCAAAACGTGATTTTACAAAAGTTCAACATACCCAAACGAAACCGGTTAGAATCAAGAGATTACCTCTCTACAACGCACGAAAACAAAACCCCAACACTCGCCGGAACTTTTCTTCGCTGGAATTTAAGTCTACCATCAAACAGAAAATAAGTCTACCATCAAAAAAATAAATAAGTCTACCATGAAACAGAAAATAAGTCTACCATCAAACAAAAATAAGTCTACCATCAAACAGAAAATAAGTCTACCATCAAACAAAAAATAAGTCTACCATCAAACAAAAATAAGTGTACCATCAAACAGAAAATAAGTCTACTATCAAACAAAAATAAGTCTACCATCAAACAGAAAATAAGTCTACCATCAAACAAAAAATAAGTCTACCATCAAACAAAAAATAAGTCTACCATCAAACAAAAATCCAGATCGGAAAAAAATTCAGATCTGGAAAAAATTCAGATTTGGACCAAAACGTGATTTTACAAAAGTTCAACATACCCAAACGAAACCGGTTAGAATCACGAGATTACCTCTCTACAACGCACGAAAACGAAACCCCAACACTCGCCGGAACTTTTCTTCGCCGGAATTTCGAAACCTATGAACGAAGAACATATTGAAGTTCATAAATCCGAACTCAAAACACTCGTGAATGATAGATAGGAAGATAACTCATGATTTGTTTCAAAACTAACCGTTAAAAGCAACGAATCTCGTCGCCGGAGAAGAAATCGCGATTTGAGTCGCCAGAGAGAGGAAAAAGAAGATGAAAATGTGAAATCTGATTTTTTTTTTTTTTTTTTTTTGATTTTATGCTGTTTTTTTCTTTTTCTCAAAAGATAATTGCATTTTCGTTAATAAACGGTTTTGCCATATTTTAAAGGTCTTTGTAACCTTTTTTAGAAAAAAAATAAGATCTCAAAAATTTAAAGGTTGTTTGAGTAAACACCAAATCTAAAAAGGTCTTTCTAGTAATTATCTCTTAAAAAAAAGCAATTGGCATTTTTGTGAAAGTATAATTGGGTGTGACATTATTAAAAAGTGGCACCCTCAAAATGGCATTTCTCAAAATTTCTCTACTTGTAGACTATTTGAGTTAACTATATTAGTTTTCGATTAATTTTTTTTTCTAGATTATATACTGTTATATTCAATATTTTTCGTGCATTTGCTAGACTATATACCGTTATATTCGGTATTTTCCCGCGCATTTGATAAAAATTCAAAAACAATTTCAAAAGTTTGATATTGTTTAAAACGCTTTATCCCTTTTTTTTTTTTTTTTTTTTAGTCAAAAATCTATCCCTTTGATTCATTATTGGTGGTATCCCCATTGTATAAAGAAAACAAAATTCGGGTGTTCGCATTCCTATACAAACATGTTAAACAATGATCCCTTTAGAACCTTTGTTAGTAAAACATAGATCCACGTTGCGAATAAGTAAAATCTCTTATTTCAGACTTCTTTCATGCTTTTAATTATTCTCCGCTGTTAACATTTAAGTTTGCAAAAAAGTATGTTTTAAATTATATATATATATATATATATATATATATATTACTTAAAGCGTTAAAGACTTAAAGGTAGTTTCTTACTAATACCAAATTTAATTCTCCGTTTATGTTTTTTAACTAGTTTTGGATATACTTTTCTTTCTGAGTGAGCTCTTAATTAACATGTTTTTAGTTAACGCATTTTTTGTGTGATATTTTATAAATATAAAGGCTAATCCAGTCCCTCCAAGTATTTGCATTTGAAAGGAATGAAGAACTAATGGTAAAAATTGAAGAGCCAATTATATTTATCGTTAAATATAATTTAATTTATCCTCTTCTTTTTCTAATTTCAACTAGATAAAATACTATGGACCAAAACGGAGAGAACATTTCGACACCGGAGAGTCCTTTTAGCTTTCAACGGTTACTATGTGAAGACGACTGGTATCGTTGGAAAACTTTCCCAACTGTTGATGCTAATGCAAACTCACCAGATCCACCGGTTGAGATGAACCATGATGGTCCGGAAAACATCACTAGTACAATATGGGCTTGTATATTTTTCTCTCTCTTTCTGCAATCAATAGTAAACTTTTTTCAAAATAAATAAAATACTCATAAGGAATACCTTTTCTCCTTGAGATGCATCACTTGATTTTTCTTTAGCAAAGAGAAAAAAAATATTAAAAGAATAATGCAGCTATTTAATAAATACGTAATATATATTTCAGTATGATTTTATTTATTAACTAAGGACACGTTTGGTAGTTTATAAGAGGCGGAATAAATTAATTTGTTGTTGACTCATATTTTCTATTAATTACTTGTACGTTATATATATTTCAATATGATTTTATTTATTTATTGACTAAAGACACTTTTGTAAGTTTATAAGAGGCGGAATAATATCTTAGTAATAAATTAATTAGTTGTTGACTCACATTTTCTATAAATTACTTGTTGACTAACATTTTCAATTAATTAGTTGTTGACTCAAATTTTTTATATAAGGTTCAATAGCAAATTGTAATGAAGAAATATAAGTAAATTTTTACAATGAGTTTGTATCTAGTAGTGCTTGTTGTTCTATCTTCTTATTTATTTTTCATGCAAATGGTCGAAGGAAACATTAGTGTAAGAGTCTATAACATTTTCTTTGTTTTTCTAGTCTTTAAGATTTGGTTCTTTTAAGAACAAATTGACTTTTTTTGTAGAAATCTGGGTTTTAAGATTTAATTTTGTTGAAATTTACAGGATTTTGATTGTATTGATATATACAAACAACCAGCTTTTCAACATCCATTATTGAAAAACCACAAGATTCAGGTATGATGGATACCTTGATTCTATCAAATCTGAAACAAATATATTAATTGAGCATAATTTTATGAGGGAAGAGCATAATTTTTGTAATTCTACATTTTTAAATTTTATTATTTTTCGTGACAGGAAAAATTCAGTTCGGATGGAAGCTTGAACAACAAAAATAAATATCAAACAAATTATCAAATTTGTCCAAAAGGAACCGTGCCGATTTTAAGACAGAAAAATGAAACTAAAAATGTTCATCTCAACACAGACGAATATCCTGGCCAACACGTAAATCTTATTCTTTTTGATTTTGTTAATATATTTTTATTTACCATCCCATGTAATTTTATAAATAATCAGCGTCACATTTTTTCCTTTTTCTAGTGTACACATTCAAAACTTGTTAAAAAATGAATTTTTGTATTTTTCTTATTGACAGTTTGCAACAATTGAAACTGTTTTGGATGGAAGTATCTACCGAGGAGCACAAGCCGATATAAGTACTCATGATTTCACTATCCAAAACAACCAATACAGTAAAAGTCAAATTTGGTTAGAAAACGGATCTCGTAATCAACTTAATAGCATACAATTTGGTTGGGCGGTAAGTTACTACCTACACTAAAAAAATATGCAAATACATTTATAGAAAAATAAATACATATGCATAATAATACTACATATTTAGTGGTTTTTTATATTAAAGCTATTGAATAGTGATCCATATTACAAGAAGTTAAAACATTTATTTATCAAACGACCTTTTTAACACTTATATTTTAATAAAATATGTTATACTTTTTTTTCAAAAAAAACCAACATATTTTAAAATTATTACTTACCTTATTATGTATTCTATGATTTTATACAGATACATCCAAGGTTGTACGGTGATAGTGTGACGCGGGTAACAACATATTGGACTGTAAGTGTCTTTATTATTTTCTTCACAAACCATTCGTTTGCCTTTACTTTTTTCCTTGCATAAGATATACTTTTTTTTAATATATGATAAGGCTGATGGCTATAAAAGAACTGGATGTTATAATATACAATGTCCTGGCTTTGTTCTTGTTTCTCGAATTCACGGGCTTGGTGGAAAGTTTCAATATGCCTCTATATATGGTAAACGAACAAATTCTTTCACACCGCAAGTTTTTCAGGTAAATTATTTGCAACTTTATATATATTGAATACCTTTAACGTTTTTTAGGCTTGTGAAATAACAAGATCGATTATCACATTTTTTTTGTTAGTTTCTAAAGTAATTTTGTAAGTTTTTTTATTGGATTATATAAATTCTCATAGTTTTTCATAATTTTTCTTAGTGTTTTCCTTTTGTATATAAATATCTATAGGATGGCTTCAGCGGAAATTGGGTATTAAAAGTATCTGACGAAGTAATTGGTTACTGGCCCAAAGAGTTATTTACACATTTAAATAAAAGAGCCTCTTTGGTACGTTTTGGAGGAAATACATATCTTTCTCCTGATGGAATTAGTCCACCAATGGGAAATGGATATTTTCCAGTTATGAATCTTGACAAATGTGCACATATGTCGCACGTCAAAGTTAGGAATTCGAAATATCAATTAGTTGATGTTGAAGATGGGAGATTAAGACAATATTCAGATTCGTACGAATGTTATAGATTATCATATTGGGGTTATATCAAGTCAATGGGAGTATTCTTCTTATTTGGGGGACCTGGTGGGAACTGTGGTATTTGATAATTGATGAATATTATATATGTATTGCTAAAACTACTGTATATGAAATTTGGAAAAGAAATAATAATTAACCAAAACAATTTCATCTTGGACAAGAGAATACAAAAATATTTTGTTCCTATTTAACACTCCCGTATTGTCCTTTTTAAATAATATTTACTAGTATATAAATTAATTTATACATAATACCTCTTTTATGCGTTTGTTGGAAAAAATAAATTCATCAGCTAATCATTATACAAACGATATTGCAATGTCAATTATAATCCTTACATAAACATTCCGACCAAGAACTCTACAAAGAATTTTCAGGAACAAGATGTTCGAGAGGATCCTTATTTGGTAGTTGCTAAATATTTGTATTTATTGTTTTTTTATTGGTGTAATCCAAAAATTATGTATGAATAATGTATTTTTTTTTAACGTCAATCCATAAACCTGTGTTAGTAAGAATCGGTTAAAATTTGCGAATCCTAATTTGGTTTTTGAGTTACCGACTTACACGTGCGCATTACTTTTATTTCGGATGCATGCATCAAGAAATAGCTAGTGATCAAGAACATGTATCCTCACCGCAAGCCAAAAGGTAGTGAAAATGTTATATAAAAGAATTTGTTCGTATCAAAAGTCATCTCTTACTTGTGTTAGCCATTATACAGCTCCGAGACATCATTTTTACACATAGAATTACTTGTGGAAAATATGAAGAACAAAAAACAACTTTTGTTTTTTTTGTAATTTGTCAAAAACGTCGAAACTCTACCAACACCGTACTTTACAAGTGATTGTCCTTTTTCAATGTGTAGTCCTAATAATAATTAAATAGTATTGAATTATGACTATCAATAACCTATCTTATCATATACACTTTGATTTTGTCAACCGTTCATTCATTGATTTTGCAACGTCACTGCTCTATATTTAACTTTTTATCACATTAAAATCTATGCACTTTTACACAGTGGTCCAAAAAATGCTTTATTTTTGTTTTCTGTGTAAGAAATCTACTTATTATATTAAGTTAAGTACGATTATTTATTCATAAACTATAAAGTTATGCACGATACAAAATTATTGAATAACACTATTCACATACAGTGGGGTTGAGAGTTGAGACAACAGATTATGTCTAGAGATGAGATTCTACACTCACACACTTCAAACCCCCACCCACGCGCTTCTCTTAGGCGTCTGAGTTCACGCGCCTACCTCCCCGCCTATAACCTTTATTACGAAAAGCCACAGCATAGAAGATTGATTTATTACACAGAAGAGAGATATGGGTAGTTCCGACGAGCTCTCTAGCTTTCTCCGGCAGGTTCTGTCTCCTACTCCGATTACTCAACCTTCTTCACCACCGAAGAGAATCGTTTCCACCGACCGGAGCTTACCTTCCGTTCACGGCGGAGCGGTTTCTTCCGTCGCCGGAGATGCATTTGAAAACAAGGTAGACTAACATTTTTTGTTGCCGAGAACATTACTTTGAATTAAAGCTTAAAATTAGTTTTTCTTTGTTTTGGTAATGGTCACTAAAAGAGAAATGGAGCTAGACAGAGAAACTCGTTGAAGAGAAACATTGATGCACAATTCCACAACTTGTCTGAAAAGGTTTTGTTTTCTTTATCCTTAGAATCTGTTGAGATTTTAACTTTAAGAGCAAAAAAATAATGTTGAGATTTTTAAATAATTAGAATCTGAAAATTTGTGCAGAGGAGGAGAAGCAAGATCAATGAGAAAATGAAAGCTTTGCAGAAACTAATACCCAATTCCAACAAGGTTGGTCCATGCGTTTTTCTTTAGATGCTTGAGAAACATTGTTTTGATTGTTTCTTGTTTTGTGTGTGTAGACTGATAAAGCCTCAATGCTTGATGAAGCTATAGAGTATCTGAAGCAGCTTCAACTTCAAGTGCAGGTTTTTGTCTGCTTACTATACATACAGTCAACGCCTAATTTGTAAAACTCATCATTTGATCATAACTTAATGACTTGCATAATGATGATGCAGACTCTAGCAGTTATGAATGGGTTAGGCTTAAACCCTATGAGATTACCACCGGTTCTACTGCCAACACAGACAAGGATCAATGAGACTTTAGAGCCAGAGCTGAACCTAGAGAGGATGCTTGGCGCTCCCCACTCGCTGGTTAACCGTGAACCACCCGAAGCAAGTCAACAAATGTGCTTTTCCACAACCACTCTGCTTTAAAGATGATTATAATTCAGCTTCAATATGGTCAGATTTCCTCTAGTACCTGTGACAGTCACACGAGTCAAAAATGTTTCTTGAGTCTTAGTATCTTAAAGTTCAGTTCGGAGTGAACAAAACTTGGTAGTTTTATTATAATGATGTCAGAAGAAGATAATATAAAAAGTAGACTAATTTTAATTACATGAGATGATTATTACAATTTATCAAATGGCTATGTCTGTGAGTTGCAGCCATCCGTAAGCACACCGGTCTCGAATACTTCGAGTCATGGATGCTGCTGGCTCAGCCACAGGTTTTATTTTTGTCATTGCTTTCTCTAAGTGAATTCTGACACCAACATCCATCTGCTAGTTCAAATTTCGGAGAGGTTATTAGCGATCCAGACAACGCAAATTGATTGTGATGATATCAAATGACATCGAATATAAGAAGAGTGTTATGTAAAAACCTTTTCTAGAGAGCATTGTGTGTCTAAGATGTGGCAGAAGTATGAAAGCTGCTTGTACAAGTCTGCTTCAGTGTACTGTGTAATAAGACGAGGGTTGAAGTCAAAAATTGTTCTATGAAGCAATAGTATGGTAAGATTTCATATAAAGTTGATGAGGGCATTTACCTTCTTTAAGAGGGTTCCGTTACAGTTAGGATAGTTTGGGCAAACTGTTCCTCGTTCACGGTCACCGAGCAGACGAGAGTTGGGGCTACGAGTCGTGTGCTTGCAAGACTCATCGTCACACTGTTGAATGCAAAATGTACAAGAAAAGCTTCATAAGCATGATCTAATAACGATATGTGTTCAGAATTGTGTATACAAATGAGGCGAGTGAGAAGGTTTTATGTACCATCAGTATGCCTTTGTAGTACATTGACACAAACCCGTCAATCTGCCTTTTCACCTGAAAGGCATAAGGATACAGAGTTTTTACTATAAGAAATTTAGAAATTAGGATCTTTCTCAACGAAGCTTGCTTACCTGGTTAGCTATCATTGCAGGGGATATACTTCCCGTGCTACCTTCTGGCTGACATTTTGGGCATTGCAGTTTAAGCCAGAATGTAGAATCAGATCCCTCTGCTTCAGGTGTTGTAGCTTTATTACTGATCGACGCACAAACAGAACTAGTAATAGATGGACAGTTGAAAGCAGCAGAGCAGCTTGGGCATGTTAATGTTAACGGCTCACAGCTTTTATATCTGCAATTTTTTTTACATGTAAATTAGGTTGTTGCAGATCTTGAATTCTAAGAACGGATAAAATACATGATAGCAAATTACAAACGGGAGCGATATCATTACCTTTCTTCATCGCTTGAAGCAAACAAGAGGGATGAAGAAGGATCGCTCCCCGTAGAATCGTTTGATCGGCTTCGGTACTACAATAAACAGTATTTCCAATCATTTATCATGAACTGAAATCACCGGATATGGAATCAGAGATTGGCTTAAATGAAAGGTGTATTACCTTTGATGGGTCAAGACCTAAACACTCGGCTAGACGCTCAGGACTTGTACCCTGAATCTCTGCGCATAGACGAGACACCACCGGATGAATCTGCTGTGCCAAGTAGTAATCTATGTCAACCATCCATCTGCTGTCGTCTGATTTCACCTCATCAGGATGCCTCGCACGTTCAGCAATCCCTGCTGAGCTGGCAGAGCTAGCATTACCCTGTGCAAAGGAAAGGTAAAAGATTTAGTAGAAAGAAGGTATGGTATCTGATAAAATTAAGCTAGCCTTTTGTGTTGGGAACCTGTTCATAGCAGATTATATACGGTACAGTATCCTTAGCATTGAAACCTTCTTTATAACCATGTTGCCTCATTCTGAGTGCGACCTGAGAAGAACGATTGAACCACACAATCAGAGATTTCAGTGAGTAATATTAAGCATAATTCTGGGGAGCGATAACACGAATAGCTCTCATACTCACTTGAACATGTGGTTGGCTTTTGGAATCTGGATAAACTTCAGGAGGCTTAGTCAATGCCTTGGTGATGACGTACTTCTCAAGCGCGACTTGCCCATTTCTCATTTCCTCTTTTATCTGTTGCATGGACAAAGCAACATTAATTGGATTTTAAACAAGATCAAAAGATCAAACAAACTAACGAAGGTTAATAAATGAAAACAAAGATTACCTTCATTAGTTCGCTATGAATTGCTTCAACAACATCCTCACACGGCCTGCAAAGAATACAAGGTTTTGTTGTGATTTGCATGAGTAAAAACAATATCCTTCAGCGGATGTTTTAGAACATACCCTCCATACAAGATTTTAGCCAGACATAAATCTCCTATTTCCTTAGAGAGTATGCTCCAATCTCGACGAACCATGTCCACACCTTTTCTTTCGATTTCCTGCAATTGAGAATGCATCTAGTACCCAGACATTTTCTAAAAGCTAAGGTGGCCATAATGTGTAAATTAAAGGTTACCTCGCAGATCTTCCCATCCTTAAACTGCAACTTGACAGCAGCATACTTCTTTTTTCTAAGAAGAAGCATTCTCTTATATATGCCATCGCAGTCGATTTTTAGACATCTATACTTCTTATTGACCTAGAAATTGAAAGAGAGAAAATGTGACCAAAAAATCAAATGTCTGTTCTTTAACGGTGTGAACTGTCTATAGTTTGCTCAGAATTGCTTTTTTCACAAGACCAGTTATACCAATTTGAGTACTCAATTGTGTGATGTTTCATGCATCCAAAAACGAAAATCGAAGTTCCAAACATTTAATGCATATTGGTTTAATCATATAAAGGCTGGAGAGAAATCTACTATCTAACGTACCTCTTTGATGACTTTTGTTTTAATGGCATTCACCTCTTTAATATCATCAAGTCCGCTGTGAATCATGATTGAGTCTGTGTCACCATAAATTACCTGCGTAAAAGCAAGATGTTCAATTCTACACTTAACAAAGTAGAGATGTTGACACATTACATCACATAGGAATCTCTAATGAAATGCACTTGTAAGATACAAAGTATAGGAGATACCTCCAGGTTTAAATGATTCTGGACAAGATCCACAGTTCTTTGCAGGATTTCCCTTCCCTGCAATGTTAGGGAATTAACCTGAGAATTGAGAAAAAAAAACAAAAAAATAGCCGCTAGAAAACATAGAGAGCATATCTTACCTGTAGTGTTATGAGCTCTGCTAAAGGCTTGGCGTAAAATCTTGAATTAGAAAATCCCAGACATCCATACATACTGTGTTAAGAATGAATAAAAAAATATATATATTAATATCAAAATGTGGGAATGGCAATTATTGCCAACACAAGCTAAAACCATAGATACAAACCTATTGGCTGTGAGCTTCAGAGCCTGCTGCCGAATGTCAAGCTCCCAGTACTTGAGACCTGTTTCTTTCTTCATATAGTCTTTGACTTGTTTCCTTAGACCGACCAAATTTTCCATCAACTAAAACAAAGACAGATATTGAGATCCATGATTTTATCTCTATTAGAGTGGGCATAACAGAACAAGTAGAGAAAATCGTAGTTGTGGCACTGAAAAATGCATGGAGCTATATTTAGATTAGTTTACTTGAACCACAGAGAGCTAGGTCAAAGTATTCTGAGGATTTTCCACATATCCCTTAAGAGATAAGGGAAATAAAACGAGGCAAAAAATATTACGTGTGCTTGTTGAATTTATATTTCGTTCAATTGATATGATTGGGTTGGAATAATTTACAGATTTGAGCAACTAGTGTAATGGTGAACATACCTCTGGGAGAACTCCAGTTGTCTGACTTGTAGGTAAACGAGGAACTTCGTCTTCTGAACGTGGTATAGTCGTGAAACAGATATTGTATTCCTGAAATTTACCATAACCGTTATCTGAAAAGAAAGGGGAAATCAGTCATCAAAAGCTTCAAAAATAGAAACCAGACTGCTAACCTGTATAATAGAAGGGTAAAGACTATTGAAATCAAGGAGCAACACATATTTGTCATATAAGCCTTTCTTTGGCTCCAAGACCAGTCCACCAGCGTAGGCTGGACCCTTTTTTGTTTTGCTTCCGTTAGACGGATCATTCTCCAGAGCCAGGTCAGCATCCAATTCATCTACATTGCGGTCTTCTGGACCATGATTGATCCTTCTTTTAGATGACTTTATCTCCTTCATATGTTGCGAAATTTTGTCTGGGAGAATGTACTTTTTCAAGTGGAATGTATGTAGTAGGTAGTATTCAATTCTCTGCGCCCTCGCTCCCTGTAATGGAAAAATAGCATGAGTCCCCAGCGCATAACTTTCCGGAGAGAGAGAGAGAAGAACTGAAACAGGAGTCATTACCTGAAGAGTTTTCCCCCAAAGATTGCCACTTATGTTAGTAAGCTGGAGAGTGAGAGGAAGAACACTTAGATGGAACATGAGCTCCATGGATAACCATGCATCTGTCTCACCACATTCAATCTGAACAGAAGAAAACCAAAAAGGTACAAGCGAGCAATTAAGATGCAGTTGTCACCACTTATTTCGCAATCTGAACAGAAGAAAACCACAAGGTACAAGCGAGCAAGATGCAGTTGTCACTCATCAACCTTTGCACGCACTAAAATTATTTCACTTGCAAGGAATCAATATATATAGTCCCTAGTGAGGCAGTATCAACTCCAATCCATAAAATAGACATGAGTGCTAACTGAAAACTTACAACTTCCACAAGGGTTTTGGATGACTGAAACATTTTGGGGATATCATTAGGCGCTATCTCTTTCCTGTCCCGGTTCAGCTGTGTCTTTGAAAGGTCCGTCAACGAATAGCTGACCTGCAAGAACCAAATGCTTATACATGAGGGACTGAACTTTTCAACTCACTGCTTGTAAGAGTTGACCATCATACCTGCTTCAACAAGTCACGAGAACATAGATCTGTATCACACAAGAGCCTTCCAGCAATGCAAGACATGAGCCCTGGTGTAGCTCCTGATCCAAAATTAGTGTTCCCTTTTAGCTTTGGCATGAAAGAGCGTTTGAGACGGCCAATTTTGGACCACATGTTACTCGAAACTTTGCAAGCCTGCACCATAGCAATCATTAAGTTTACAGAAAAAGACGACGATGCTATATCTCTGTTATGTCACCATCACAACAGGAGAGACTAAGAAAAGGGACTAAATGCATACAATAAAAGCTTGCTGGCTTGTTAACGTTAAATATCATCCAATTGGACTTGAAATAGACCAAGTTCTGCAGAGACTACAAGGCCTTACAAACTAATATGAGTAATATAGCAGCACGTCTTCCAGACCACATTTTAGTTTGTCGAACGTGTAAATGAACATCAGACGAAAAAATATACGAAAGACCGCCATTTTTCCTAATGGTAAGAAGAGCATTTGCTTTACCTGGGCTCTTTGAAGAAGGACATCCAGATCAAAACCTGATATATTATGTCCCACAAGAATATCGCTGTCCAATTTGTTCAACTCCAAAAACAATCGGTTCAGCAATGCTCTTTCACTGCAGTCAGAGAAGGAAAGAATGTTGGACGAAGCAACATGAATTGCCAAAATGATATATATGGATCTAACTCATAAGCACAGCTTATACAGCAAAGGAACTGCTAACTACCTGTTTTCAACGCTTAAAACATTGCAGCCATTCTTTGAATTTCTGTCGGCCACTTCTTTCTTCCAACCAATTGGGTAACCCGTTCCTTCAGGATTCCTAACAACAGTGAAATGACTAAGAATACCAGATTTCTTTCTTTCTGGACCAGGCATAGGAACATCAATCTGAAATATCAAGGAGCACACACATCAAATGGCAAGCCACTAATGTAGACATAAGAGAGTCTTTTGCGCAAGAAAATATCGTCCACAAACTAACTTTAACACAAAAGCACATGGTACGAATAACTATTGGTAATGTCATGATCATTCCTTATTCTTCGTAAAGAGAAACAACTGCTAAGAAGCACTGGTCAAATGTTGTAGAACAAACCTTGGCATTGTGAAAGCAGAGAACCGAGGCAGAAACAATTTCACTGATGTTCTGCTTTTCATTGACTATAGTCTTTAAATTTATGGCTGTAACGACAGCAGGAGGATGAACCACTTTTTCCCCCTGACCTAAAACAGTGATTTCCTTGGGAGATTCAACAGTAATCTCAAACTGGCACCAGCTCACCTGCAAAAGTGCCAAGTCCTCATTATTGGATATAAACAAAACAAAATATCACTTTATAAGATGATACTGGCACTATTTTAAGGCCTTACTTGTTGAGTAGGTGAACAAGTAGAGAAGTTTGAAATTCTGAGCCAAGAAGGTCCCATGATCTTTCTTTTAAGGATAAAAAGCTCCAAAGCACTGCAGATGAATGAATTGAATAGTAAGAGAAAAATTGCACTGAGCTGAACTGACATAGTCAGCATACAAAAGACCAGCAAATGCAAACTTAACTGATCAACTACCAAAATACAGGGAAACGTAATGAAACTCAGCAGTAAGAAGCTAGTACCTGGAATGAGACCCGAGCAAAGCGCAAAAAGACTCCCCTTTAAGATCTTCTGGAAGTGGGGGATCCTATGATAACAAAGGAAATGTGGCATAGAACTGACATATAAGAAAGTTAAGAAAAATAGCAGACTGCTGAAATGTACCTTAAATGGATAATTTATCTTCATAACATATTGTTCGCCGGCAGGAACATCAGGTCTCTCAAAAGCATATTTTCTCTGATATGCATCCATAGAGAGTCAAAAGAAAAGTATTGCTGCTAGAATATAAGAAAAATAAAATTTATATCCAAACCTTGACAGGCGCCATGCTAAAATTTGATACATTGAGTTGTAACAATTGCTGAGAAATTTCATTCTTCAGTTCTGATGCCATTTCCTGACAAGACACGGGCAAACACAGTAAATAACAGAGGAAAGGACATTGCTTCTTCTATGTAACAAAGGTAGCCAGACTCACATGTAACTTCCCAGGGAAGGATTCAGGAGAGTCTTTCATCTCTTGTTCGAGCATAACTAATTCATGGAAAGGGAAAGTGGAATCATTTGGAATAGCATAAACACATCTCTGAATATTCTTAACTACCACGCAGCAGCTCTTGTAAGTATCTCCTGTTTTAACCTGAATTTAAATAGAGGGCATCAGAATTGATCTCTAGAATAACTTGAACGCCAAAGAGCAACTTTAAAGAAGAATAACCCAATTGAATAATGCCAACATATTCACCTTCCCAAACAGATATATTGTGCCCATGCTCGCGCCAAAAGCCTCCTCGTACGCATCAAGAATGTAGAAACGAAGTGATCCATCAGCATTTAAATCGAATTCCGTTTGCCCTTTACAATTAGAACCTAATGAAGCCCCATTCTCAGTTCCAACTTTGCCGATTGCTTCTTTCCAACCAGCAGTGGCACTTAAAGCCGAATCTTTCTCTTTCATATCAACTGTTGCATTCAACGTATATACCTCCTTTGCACCTAACTCGGACTTCACTTCATTTTTCCCTATCATGCTTGATTCATCCTCTTTAACACTCTCACTTCCAGGTAATTCCAAATTCTCAGAATTATTCTCAGGGATGACTTCAGATTCTGTCATTTCTTCCTCTTTCATCAACTCATCCTCCATGGAAACACAATCACCCTGATAAATTACATGCTCTGAATCACCCTGCATTTTCATGCTCGAGGCAACAGAAACCAGATTCTTGTTCCTACACATAGTAGTAAGTGGAACAATACCAGATAGTTTCTTTCTCTTACGCCTTTCTCTATCCCTATCATCTGGAGTAACCTCAGCTAATACCTCATCAAGAATATCCTCACATTTCACCTTATCAGTCTCTTTACCCTTTTTAAAACTCGAAGATGTAAACATCGAAGAAAGTCTACCTTCACCTGTAATAGTAGCTGCAGCTTTAAGCGACGGATTCACCTTCTTAACCTGAGGTTGCTGCGATTGCTCCTTTCCTTTCTTCTTCTCAGTCTTCTTCTTCTTAAGTCTTCCGCTAAATCTACCACCGTCGTCAGATTCATCCGTCGATTGTCCACTAGGTTTAGACCAATCCTCTTCTTCACCTTCGTCGAGATATCCCAGATCTCCTTCTTCACCGTCGTTCACCACAAATCCACGAGCCTCCTCTCGCCGCCGAGAAACAAGTGCGTCGTACTCGTCATCATCAACCGTATCGAAGATCGGTTTCTCAATCCTAATATCGTATCCACCACCGGAACTCGATAGATTTCGAAGTCCTCCTTGTCGAATCGCTTTTAGCCGCTCGAGTGCGTCTTTCCGACTCGACGCCTCCGTGCCTCGGCTTCGCCTACGGTTAACCTCCGTCGTATCATCGCCGGACATTTTTCAATTTCTTACAATTTTTTTTTGGGGGGGGGGGGGGGTTTTGCGAAACTGAGTGTCCAATTTAGGTTTTTAGATCCCAAAATTAATCGATAGAAATGGCGGGAAAATGTATAGGATTTTAGCGCCAATTCATAAAATAGAGATCTAGAAAATGTTCGGAGGGGTGGGGGGTTTGGGGAAAAAAAAAATTTGAAGTATCAAATATTTAGATAAATAGTAATATTAACTATCATATATATGTATATCTATATATATCGATAACACAATTTACAAATAAAATAGAGAATCATTTATGAATTGAACATTCAATCTAATTATTTTTTAAAACAAATCATTTTTCAGTTTTCATTGTGTCCGACTGTTCGTTATATGAATTTACACGTAAATTCAAAACGAAATTTCATTTTATTCGTTTAAAATGATAAATCTAATAATTTCGTTTTCAGCTAATAGTTTCATTTAATTTTACTACTATCAAAATTGAAAACTGAAGAAAAATAATAAAAGAGTAAAGATTTAGATAGAGGAAATGAGATCCTTACATTAGAAAATCAAGTAATTAGGTGTAAATGTCGATGGGGCAAAAATCTATTTGGCATTGTGCAATAATCAAGATCTTAAAATATTGCATTGGTTATAAAAATTTTACTGAGTGCACTTGTCTCTCTCTAATGCATGTAAATTTGCCCACAAGGGAGCCAAAGTACCAAATGCTACAAGCTTTCAAACTTTTGTGTCATACTTAAACATCAATGTTAACGGGTTTGGTGAAGCCAAATTGGCATACGAAGTTTTCATAACTTGAATGTGTAAAATGTCACAAACAAATTGTTTTGACCAATTAGTGCACATGGGCTACTATGTTTGACCATTCACTTACAAATTTTATGTTTGAAACATGCATTTTCCGGTCATAGATAACCATGTTGTTATTGTCCAAGATAGTGGCAGCAGAATGTACCCGGAAAAGACAAAGGCTCGGGTAAACTTTACATACAGGGATCACCATTGAGGACACTAACAAAAACTAGAACAAGAAGAACTTGAAAGTAGATAACAAAAACTATGTACCATGTAAGCTATTCTCCCCTCCAATGTTGTGTCTCCTGCAAGGAGTAAGTCATACCGCTTTGGATTACGTTGCATGCAGAAATACAAGTATGTGTGGGAAAGCCAATCGCATGCCATCATAACATTATGAACGGTGCCACTCACAAGCTCATCATTAAGTTGATTAGCAAGTTTGGATATAAAGTGACTTTCAATGCTTACATGGTCCGTCAACAGAGAGAGATAGTACATGAACTTACCGTTATTACTCATAATAGTCACGGACTCTTTTGAGTCATTGTCAAAAGGGCGTCTTCCCACATGAACCATACTTAGTACCTCCATACAACTCATCTTCAGTCGTTCCCCTTTCTCAGGATAATATTTATCGGTTCCCATGACAACTACACTGTATGGAGTCAAGTTCATACCCCATGCTTGACTTGGCTTGAAAACCAGCACATGCACATGCTTCTCCTAGAATAGTTTCTCAACTATCTAACGATCATCACTGGCGACACGATCAATCTCATCATTTTTCCTATCTACAATATTATCTTCCCGATGAGGTGTCCCGTAATTGTCTTGCAAATCTTGATGATGGTTCCTCACTCGAAAGAAGCAACGATGAGATGCATTGCTCACCACCTTAAACCACTTTGATAAAAATAAAGCCCAGAAGGGAGCCAAAGTACCAAATGCTACAATCTCTTAAACTTTTGTGTCATACTTAATCATCAATGTTAATGGGTTTGGTTAAGCCAAATTGAAATATGAAGTTTTCATAACTTGAATGTGTAAAATTTCACAAAACCATGTACCACAAATGGTCAAAACAATTTGCTTTGTGACATTTTACATGTCTAAGTAAGGAAAATTTCATAATCCAGTTTGGCTTCACCAAACCTCGCATCAACAAGTCATGCTATTAGATGTCTTATTATTATTTCATCCTTACATTTTTATTACTTTAGTGAATTTTTGGAGAAACATTTTTTCCATTATACCTCATAATTCACATTTAAAAAACAAATCATATTATTGGGGAGTGGAGAAGAACATTAGACTAAGGCCAATGAATACAAAAATTGGTACTTCCAAATCAACATTAGAGATCATGAAATCAAAAATTGGTATCTAATATTCACAAATACTAAATTTTGGGAAAAAAACTAATAATTTATACAACGGGAAAAAAAAACTATAGCCTTTAACTGCAAATATGTTTTTGTCTCTTGTTTTTCAATCACCATCGTCACCGTACTGTGACCCAGTTATTAGTAATAGGCCAACCAAGAGATCAAATCGCTGGCTAGATTACTAATTCTTCCCTCCGGTTTAGGTTTTTAGATTCCAAATTAATCGATAGAGATGGCGCGAAAAGCTTTAGGATTTTAGCGCTAATCTATAAGATTGATCCAAATTCGAGTAAACCCTTTTAATACCCTAATTATCCATTTCAAAGCCCAATGGGACTTGTAATCGTTAACAAATCTCAAATAAAAACAAAGTAAAAGAAGCAGTGATGAGATGTACCACCTAAAGCACTTTGATAAAAGCAAAAGGGAAGCAAAGGTTACAATCTCTCAACTTTCGTGTCATACTTAAACATTATAACATTTTCATTTTCATTTTATATTATATGTTTCTTAACATGATTAACTCAAAATTTAACTTAGTTTTGAGAGACTAGAGAAAAAGTTGTGTGCTTAAACATGGCGATCGGTACCGTTGTGATTTTCTTGATCATCTCCTTTGGAGTATCGACTGCAACGACGAGGAAGACCTCTACATACATCATTCACATGGACTTAACCGCCAAGCCGTTGCCATTTCCCGATCACCGGAGCTGGTTTTCGACAACTCTTACCTCGGTTATTACCGGTACAAGAAAACCACAGATTCTTTACGATTATACCGATTCTGTTCACGGGTTTAGTGCGGTTCTCACCAACTCCGAGCTCCAACGTCTTCAACACAAACCCGGGTATGTTTCTTTCACTAAAGATTTCCCGGTTAAGCTTCACACCACTTTCTCTCCACAATTCATCGGTCTAGATTCAAATTCCGGTACATGGCCGGTCTCGAATTATGGAGCCGGTATAGTAATCGGTATAATCGATACCGGGATTTGGCCTAATAGTCCCAGCTTCCACGACGATGGGATCGGTTCGATTCCGTCTAAATGGAAAGGGAAATGTGAATTCAATTCTTCTTCCTTGTGCAACAAGAAACTCATCGGTGCTACGGTTTTCAATAAGGGTTTGTTTGCTAACAACCCTGATTTGAGAGGAACCAAAATTAATCAATACTCTTACGCTTATGATACAATCGGACATGGCACTCACGTTGCGGCCATTGCGGCTGGAAACCACGTTAAGAACGCATCTTACTTCTCTTACGCGCAAGGAACCGCTACAGGGATCGCACCGGACGCTCATATAGCAGTTTATAAAGCCGCTTGGGAAGAAGGGGTTTACTCATCAGATGTAATCGCAGCGATTGATCAAGCGATTCGTGATGGAGTCGATGTGATATCTCTGTCGTTGGGATTAAGTGTTGATGATGATGATGGTGATGTTGGTCTAGAAAATGATCCAATCGCAGTTGCATCGTTTGCAGCGATTGAAAAAGGCGTTTTCGTTGCTGCTTCGGCTGGTAATGACGGTCCGTATTTCTGGAGTTTGATTAACGGAGCACCGTGGATTATGACGGTTGGAGCGAGTACAATTGGTAGGAAATTTCAAGGAGTCCTAACGTTAGGTAACGGAGTTAGTTTCGATTTTCCGTCTCTGTTTCCCGGAGATTTCCCATCGGTTCTGTTTCCGGTAACGTACATCGAATCTTGCAATGATCTAAAGGGAAACAAGACTCTTCTGAACAGAATCATTGTCTGTAACGAAAACGTAAATATCGGAAGTAGACTACAACAAGCCAAATCCAGTGGAGCTGTAGCAGCGGTTTTAATAACTAATAGGTTACTTGCAGAACAAGACACAACCAAATTCCAGTTTCCAGTAGCATTCATCAGCTCAAAACACCGAGAAGCTATAAAAAATTACGCATTAAGCAACAAAAACAACACGACCGCGAAGTTGGAGTTTCGCAAAACAGTGATCGGGACAAAACCAGCACCAGAAGTAGACGAATACAGCTCAAGAGGTCCGTTTACAACCTTCCCCCAAATCCTCAAACCGGACATTATAGCTCCTGGAACACTAATACTCTCAGCTTGGCCACCGGTTAAGCAAGTTGCCGGAACTCAAGCACGACCGTTGTTCAGTGGATTCAATCTCTTAACCGGGACATCAATGGCTGCACCTCATGTAGCTGCAGTCGCTGCACTTATAAAGCAAGTCCATCCAGATTGGAGTCCTTCAGCTATAAAATCAGCAATTATGACAACGGCTTTGACTTTAGGCAACCCTTTAGCCGTTGGAGCAGGACATGTGACTACGAACAGAGTCTTGAACCCTGGCTTAATCTATGACGCATCTCCACAAGATTTTGTGAACTTCATATGTCACAAGGGAAAAGAGTCAAGAAAGTTGATAAATATCATCACAAGATTGAATGTTTCCGAAGCGTGTAAAAACCCATCTCCTTATCTCAATTACCCTTCGATCATTGCTTACTTCACGTCGGATCAAAACGGTCCTAAGATCTTTCGAAGGACGTTGACAAACGTGGGAGAAGCAAAGAGAGGCTATAGCGTTAGAGTTACAGGCTTGAAGGGTCTAGACGTCTCAGTAGAGCCGAAGAAACTAGTGTTTAACGAGAAAAACGAGAAGCTAAGCTACACTGTGAGATTGGAGAGTCCAGTAGCATTGCCAGAGAACGTGATTTATGGATCGGTGAGTTGGGTTGATGATGATGAAGCTAAGTTTGAAGTAAGCTGTCTTGTGGTGGCCACGAGCCTTGTCCAAGAGTCTTGAGATCTTAAGAAGATTTTTTTCTTTGGGTTAGATTATACCCTTTTTGTGTGGTACATAAGAAGAGAAGCCTTGCACATTTCTTTTGATTATATATAACTCGAGAATTTTCAAAAATCCATCCATATTAACAATCTAGTCCAATATGGAAAAACAAAACAAGCAATGGTATTCAAATTTCCAAGTGCATGATGCTTCACTCTTACCCATAAGAGTCATATCCATAAGATTAAAATCAATGTACGGATCAATAAACTCCTGGTCTGGTATTCTTCTGATGATATTAACCATTCTCAAATCATTCTTTCGCAGATCATAATAAAGAATGTAATAAGGGGAAATCAACCTACAGGGTGACAAGATAACCTCGCCATTTCTAGTTGTACCTTCCACCATCAATTCAATGTCGTCATGGACTAAATGCATCTGACAAGGCTGCAATACAAGAGATTTTTTCGACCATTTTCCACCATCTTCCAAGACCCATAACTCCACCACACCCGAGTTAGAAAGATGAGTATAATCAAAAATAGCTGGTTTTCCACCATACTCTATAAAAACTCCATGCTCATTGTATGCCGGTACCACATCATTAGGCAATTGGATCATACTGAACTCTTCAGACCTAAAGTCAAAACTTACAATTATATTGCTAGACATACTAGTGGAAGCAAAATAGCATATAATTCCATTGATGCAGGGTCCTATTTCTTTAGGACAGTGAGGTTGATTAAACTCAATTATTTTCCAAAAACCTCCAACTTCTAGTACGAACACCCAATGCTCTGATGTTATCCTATTAAAATCTTCCGAGTATATCGAAACAGTGCAGAGTACTTTATATTGATCAAGAACAGGATCGTGTCCGAGAAAGTAGTCATATCCTTTTTCAATCCTTCTTGAGAAAAGATGTTGGGTTTGACGGATGGTAAAATTACGTTTTGTCTGGTGGTGGGATTATAGATACACGCCTTTTTGCAAACCTTGTACATAATCAAGCCGCGAAGTACATGAATGTTATGTCCTCCAACCCCTGGAATGGTCAACTCTTCCTCGAAAGACTCACCATTATTACTAGAACGAGCAGAACAAACTCACAATCTAGGTTTGAGGTTTTTTTCCTCTTCTTATAAACTCCACCAAAACGGTGTCGTTTTAAGATTTAGGCTACCAATTTTTGGACTTGGTTTGATCCATATTATGATGAGATTGTGGCTAAAGATAATTAGGGCTAATGAATACGAAATTTGGTGTTCAATATCAGTGACAAAAATTGGTATTTAGTATTTCCATATACTAAAAAAATTGAATCAACAAATATTTATACAACAAATATAATTAGAACGACTAGGACTTATAAAAAAAACTAGTCTTTCTCTATAACTCTGTTTTTGTCCTCTGTTTTTCAATCACTATCGTCACCGTACTGTGACCCAATTATTAGTAACAGACCAATCAGGTATCAAATCACTCGCAAGACTCGTAACTCTCTCCTTCGGCGAATCAAACTCCGTTTGCGAACTAGAAGAAACCGAAACCCAATCAGGAAACTCAAACGGACATCTCGGCGATATCGAAACTTCCTCTGTTTTCAATCGAACAACAACTTCTTCTTCTTCATCTTCAAGAACATCAACATGATCAAAATCAACGGCTACAAATGGATGATTTAAAAGCATCTCAACCGTCCATCTCTTCTTAGGATCTTTAACAAAACACTTCAACAAAAAATCTCTTCCTTGTTCCGACAACTCTTCAGGAATCATAGGAAGTTCCTCACTAACACCAATACGTATCAACAACGACATGAAGTTTGATCCTTCTTTAAAACACCATGCCGTTTTACCACTAAACATCTCAACTACAACGCATCCCAAAGCCCAAACATCACCTTCCGTTCCATATTCATTATCGTTAACAGATTCCGGTGCCATATATAACGGCGTTCCTCTAATCTCCATTCCTCCTCCTCCGTTAACTAACTCCGTTACTTCTCCCATCCTCTTCGCCAATCCGAAATCCGCAATCTTAACGGAACCGTCACCGAATAACAGAATATTCCCTGGTTTTAAATCGCAGTGAGCGAATCCGTTACGGTGGATATGACGTAGACCTTTAAGCACCGATCCTGTGTAGCGACGTACGGTGGATTCCGGTAGACCTTCACCACCGTTGGCTAAGCTTCCTCTAGAAGCGTATTCTAGAAACAAATTATGTAACTCTTCACCGCTTTCCACCGATCGATCTTCTCCGTAACACCGTACGATCTCGTCGCAATCGTTTCCGAGAGAATCCAAAACCGATTTCTCGTTCGCGAGTGAAACGGCACCGTATGAATCTGCTGATTTCACCGCCATGATCGGAGGAAACTCGCCGGAGTTTTTAATCGGTGTTGCGAGGCTTACTGTAGAGAAAGTTCCGTATCCGATTGTTTCTCCTCGAATCCACTCCATTGAAAGCAAATCTGAAATCTCTGAGATATTTTTTTGAAGAATTTTGAAATTTCTGATTCTGATTTGGGAATTGGAGAAGAAATACAGAGCACGAAGCTCGTGACGGTTAATGGTGTCTATTGGTGAGAGTTGTTCGATATATATACTGAGATTTTTTTTTATTGAAAAAAAAAAGGAAACAACTTGGGAGATTATGATTTTTGTTTTTTTTAATAATATAAATAAATGTGAAAAGTCTGAATTTTGGGAAGTATTTAATGCACGTGGCGATCGAGAACAGATTTTTCATTGTTGTTTAACAAAAAAGGAAATTTTAAGCTTACGTGATATTTTTTCATTATTAAATTTAAATAAATATCATCGCATGACTATTGTTTTTGATGTAAATATCTATGTTTTTTGGTAAAATATCTATGTTCTATACGAGGTAGATATTTTTTTTTTTGTGGTGTAGTAGATATTTTTTTTGACTTGTAGTAAATCAGTAGTAACATGCTTTTGATATTCAATGAGATAAATGATCGTTATTTTGCTATAATAAGAGTCGGTTTTTAGTGAATTTGCGTTGAAAAATCAAGTTTAGTTGTGTAACTCATGTAGGTTTCCTAACACTAAAATATCTATGTGTGAGATATATAGCTAGATAACAAATAAAAATTCAATATTTTCCACGTTAACGTAATAATTTTTAGCTGTATTTTCTCAACAACAACAAAATTTAGCTGTAATAATAAACTATATAATTATAACACAGATAATATTCTTTTCTTCGCCTATGCTCTGGACTCTGCTCTTTCATATTTGATGTGAATAGGCATAGAATAGAATCCTACTCGTATATGCCACTCCTTCGTAGCTGTCACTAATTTTATAGCCACGCTACGTAATTTAATTCTCTAATCAAACTCGAAAGTTATATATATACGTACACAAGCACAAACAATCGAGTGGTAATCATGTTTAAATTTTTTTACATTATAATTTAGCCGATATATTATACGATTACATCGATCGTCTATATCTAGTTGCTACTAAATTCTAACAAGATTCTACGTGAAAAATATTGTAGGAAAATGATGCAACCACGATCTCGTGAACGTTGTCAATTTAGAGGTACGTATTAAAAAAATTACTAATGCAACTTGTAGTGAAATCATGGCCATCCAATTACTGTTATTCTACGACAATTATTCAATATGTATCAATTTATTTTGATTAGGAAAGTAGCTAGCTAGGTCGATATTCTTTATGGACCATCGATAATATAAAACTATAGGAATCAAGTTGGCGGTGCAATATTTTTTTGGTCAATCCAAGAATAAAATCCTTCTCCGTTGGAAATGCTTCAACATTATTTTTTGTTTCTAAAATTGTCTGCCGTTATCTCTCGTAGATATCGTTTACCCCAATTCGATTAGTTACGTTAGGTGTAAAGTATTTTATACAATAGACCATATTTAGATGTTTACTTACGAATCTTGATTGTATAAAATAGTTTAGTACCCAAAGCTTCACATGTGAGCTCTATAGTTATACTCTATTGTTTTAAATTTACCACGCAACTGATTTCCATTCCTCAATAAAAAGTTAAAAACATAAAGAAATATCTTCCAATACAATAGTAGTATTATTACTTTACGAATCATAATGCTTTTATGTAGTTACTTCATGGCCAACTTGCCTGCACAAGTCTGGATTCCTATGGGAATGACTTCATAAAATCATACAAAAAGAAAAACAAAATAACGTTTAATATGCTTTAATTTTAAAAAATTCATTTCATGAATAATAAACAAATAAATTAAAAATACAACTATAAATAAATAAAGAATGACCAAGAAAAGCGCGGGAGTGGGAAGGGGTGCTTCGCACTGAAGTCATTCGACACCAACAGACTTTCGCTAGTTGCGGCGGCTCTGAAATTTATTTTATTTCATTACATAAATAATAGTAATATTGTAACCAATTAAATAGAATTATTCTTTGTGATATTTTGGTATTAAGAAATGGATGATAGACTTTTTAACGGAGCATGACGAAAATCAAGACGGAGACAAGTTGATAGAAGAAAAGGAAGTTGGTTTGTAATAACAGTAGCCGTAACTCCGTCAACTTCACATGCTTCCATGTTCTTCTTACATAAACATTTCCCACAAAAATTACAATTTACGAGTGGATTTCTATTTTAATAAGTGAAAATATAAAAAGGCATTGTATGAACCAATCATATATTCCAAATTATCCTTCTTTTGGTAAGAATAATAAATTATATATGGGAGTAATTTGTAAGAAAGGGTCACATCACATGAACGTGATCCATAGCCATTACTCAGTAGTGGTGAGTTGCGATCTCTACGAGCCTGTCTACTGTCTACTGTCTACTGTCTACTACAACTTGCTTTGGCTAATAAATAAAAACTATATTATAAATGCATGTTTCTAATAATTAAAATACAAATAAGTTAGGTGATATAACTTTGAATTTGTCACACAATAAGTAAATAAGATCCATGACTTCATGCAAAAAGGCTAATCCGTAAAGAAATATACATATACTTATCAGAAAAATGAATATATAAAATAAATTACAACTATTGGATAGGATAACAACTAAAAGATAAAGGTTAATGTATAATGAACCAACACCGTCCAGACGACTTGGAGGATTCACTGAATCCGAGGAAGAGTGATATATCATGGTTTTTACCATCTTTTGGCCATGATTTAACCCGGTTTTATCGAGTTTTTTTGGTATACTTCTAGTGTTTTAGAGTCTTTGCAAGTTTGTGTACGTGTCGAGCTTAATTGGTGATTATGGAGCATTTTGGAGCATCAAGGAAAGAAGAGCTGAAGTCGCGAGGACGGATTTTCAATTGCCGTCAGATTGGCGCGTCGGTCGACGCACAAAATTTGATATGCTCAAATTTACCCTGAGCTACTCTCTCAAATTAAGAGGTCAATTGTAGTAGGGGTCGAATCACTGGGAGTCAAATCAAACAATAGGATATATGACTTCGAATTGAGCTAAGCAAATAAAGTAAAATAAAAGCAAGAAATAATTCAAAACAAAGAAAGATTGTTGGTTTTAAGAATTCAATTAAACAAAAGCTAAGTTTTCAGGAAATTCGCAGGCAAAGATAAATTGTAGAATTAATAAACCGTCAGGATTTTAATGAAGAACCGTTCTCGAACTTGAAACTCTAATGTAAAATTAAACGACTTCCGTTGAATTAATTATCTATGCATAAACCCTAGAAATCCAAATTCCTTTGTAAAATCAATCAATTTATGCAAGCATTAAAGTTCAGGTTTCAATTGTTCACAAAATCCATAAACCAAATTCCTTTGAGAATAGGTGATTTTGCTCATCTAAGACTATGGTCAGGTTATCAATTGATGCTTCCGCTTCTAATTAATCAACCTAAGATAACTAATCAAGGGTGATCAATCCGAAATCAGGGTTATAACAATCTAGATGAAGAACCAATAGATAATACTAACATGAATTCAATTCTAACAATCCATCTTAATTCCTTTGAAAAACCCTAAACCTAACAAGTAGATTACTCAGACATGGATGCAAAGCAAATCATAATAGCTGAATAATACTGCATTAAATAAAGAGTAAAGAGATATACAGAAGGGTTCGAAGAAATCTGAATGGTCTGAAAACTTGTCTCCCTAACTCTCAAAATCTCTCTGAAACCCTAATTCTTTGATAAAAGCCAACTTCTTGAAAACTAAAAGAAAACTGAGTATTTATAAGGTAGGATTCGGGTTGGGCTTTATTTGCTAACTTCTGGAACTTCTTGGGTAAAAAGAAAATCTTCAGAATTGGAAAAATCATCTTTCTTACCGGAACAGCTTTCTCCGTCGATCGACGCACATGTGATTTCGTCGATCGACGCGCCAATCTGACGGCAATTGAAAATCCGTCCTCGCGACTTCAGCTCTTCTTTCCTCGATGCTCCAAAATGCTCCATAATCACCAATTAAGTTCGACACGTACACAAACCTGCAAAGACTCTAAAACACTAGAAGTATACCAAAAATACTCGATAAAACCAGGTTAAATCATGGCCTAAAGATGGTAAAAACCATGATATATCAAAGAGCAGACTTGTGCTATATATCCTTTTTTCTTGTAGTTTATTAGTATATATAATTAGGAATTCTAAGTTTTGAAATTTAACAAGAAAAAAATATGGCAACCCACAGATGATTTCTTGGAGATTTCATCAAAACAGTTTTGCACTTTTTAGGTTTAAATAGTGTCCTTACAAATGAATTCTATTAAACTATAGCCGTGGGTCTCCAATAGTTTGAGAGGCATCTTCCTACATACATATAGATCATATCAAAATTGAGATCTTTTAATATATGGTGTGGTACCACAAAAATAACTTGATGTTGCACAATAGTTGAAGTATATAGTACCTATATACTTTGATCTCTCTAAATTTTTTTTTTTCCGGCAAAATAAGACTTTATTAAGTTAAAGAAGTTTGGACATAGTCCTTGTACAAGTGGGTATATAACCAGGGAGGTGGATGATACATCTCTGAATAAAAAACAATATCTAACGGTCTCCTTTGTGCCAGTGTATGAGCTGGAATATTATTTGACCGATTCGTATGATAAAAGGAACAAACTTTAAACTTTGAGCGCCAATGGTGAATGTCAGCACATAAGTTTGCAATAGTAAAAACTGTGGAGGTGCCATGAAGCATATCAATGAGCAATTTGTTATCACCTTCAAAGATGATGTCAGTGTAACCGTTGAACCATGACTGGTGCATAGCCATGAGAAGAGCCTTAGCTTCAGCCTCAAGTGGTGATTCGGAGTGACCAAAAAATGCAGATCCCCAAGTAATGGGTATGCCATTAAAATCTCTAATAACCCAGCCGGCTCGAGATTGGTGAGAGAGAAGATCGAAAGCAGCGTCGAAATTACATTTAAAAAGAGCTTGCGGCGGCGGTTGCCAACCTATATTCTGAGTTGAATGGGATGGATTCGGCGTAAGACCTGGAACACATGTAGTGTGATTGGTTGTAAGTCTTGAGTAGCAGAAATCCAGGTCAATACATCTGCATGAGCTTCTTGAAAAATTCGTTGGGGAATCACCGGTTTTTTCTGGAAAAGTAAATTACAGCGAGATTTCCAAATTCGCCATAGGATCCAAAAAGGTAGCAGTTTTTGGTCAGCATCAAGCGGCCCAAGTTGTTGTAAATCGAGAATACGAGCAATGTTTGCCTCACAGTTGCCGTTACTAGTAATGTCCGGAATCCAAGGACAATGGCTCATTCGCCATGTTGACATCGAAATTGGGCATGTAAAGAAGAGGTGAGAGATTGTTTCTGGGGCAAGACCACATCGTTGACAAGTAGTGTCAATATGCATTCCACGAGTGGATAAGCGCGTTGATGTAGAAATAGATTGTGAAAGGATTTTCCAAAGAAAATGTTTCAGCTTCGGCATGATAGGTAATTTCCAAATTTTAGCTTTAAGAATTGGATCGCCATGAGGCGGTTGTATCGGGAAGTCAACATTACGAGAGTGATGGAAAGCAAACCAATAACCACTTTTAACTGAATATTCACCACTTTTTTCATGATTCCCAAAAGAGACCATCAGAAGTTGTGATTTGTGGGAGGTAGAGATTATGAACAAGAACTTGATCATCCGCTCCTAACAAATGGTTAATAGTATCTAAGTTCCAACGTTGAGTGTGATGGGACCGAACAATAAGCCTACTAACCAAAAGATTTGGATCCCCAGTCAAGAGTTGTGCAGGTCGGGGAGGATGAGTAGGTAGCCAATTGTCCTTAAAGATTTTAATAGCGTGACCGTCACCTACGATGTGTCGCACGCCTCTTTTGATGAGTTCCAAACCAGAAAGGATGGAGCTCCATCCATAAGATTGGTGTTTCTTCGGTGTAGCTTCCAAAAGGGAAGAGTTCCGATAGTACCTTGCTTTCATGAGTCTCGCGAATAAACAATCAGGATGTCGAATAAGGCGCCAGGCTTGTTTCGCAAGTAAGGCTTCATTGAAGATGGCTAAATCTCTAAAACCAATTCCACCATCTTTTTTTGAAAATTGCATTTTCTTCCAAGCAACCCATGGTATGCCACGGGTTTTATCCCCTTTTTCCCACCAAAAGCGCATGAGGAGGCGATTAATTTCATCTGTGATATGGACAAGCAACTTAAAACAAGACATCATTAATGATCTCTCTAAATTTAAAATGTCATTTTATCACACAAAGCTATATCCCAACAACAATTCATCATTAATTTTATTTTATCTTTGTTAAAAGTCAACAACTTTATGAACCATTGAGCCGATTTCTTTCGGTATCTTTTACGTCCATCGTCGAAATCCACATAAACCAACCCGAATCGGACCGTGTATCCCACTGGCCATTCGAAGTTGTCCAACAAAGACCATGCGAAAAAATCCTTTCACATTGGCTCCAAACAATTCATCATTATTGATCTAATTCCTCAATTTCACAATGTATGTAATTATGTCGTTAAAACTATGGACATTATTTATAGAAAATATTTATACAATATATGAAAATATTAGTAAACGGAAAAGTTCAGAACAAAACATCTCAAAAGTCAAAACATATCCTTTAGTTGAGATGAAAATACAAAAGAGTATACACCGCTTGAGTTCACACACAAGTCAATTTTTGAAAAGTTGAATCAGAATAGTTGGTTTATTCCACGTTCGCTTTCAACTTCTACAACATCCAATTGGATTTAACCTTGTAGGCAAGTCAATAGGGGTCCTTTGAAGATATCCACAATCCAACATTTTAGAATATTCCGTCTAATATGGAATTTTACATTGACCCTTTTGAACTAGTAGAGGGCAACGTCAAAATATCACACCCTTTATCATCGCATAATCCACTTTTTGGTTAGGTACGTATATAATAAAGTCAAACTAAATAATATACCTTTTGTTTTAGGTCATCTTAAACCAAACACATAATCAGCCGCCAAACGTTAAGGTTAAGTTCATGCATTTCAATCTTGTTTCTTTTTATTTTAACTATTAAGTTGGGTCAAAGGCCATTTCTAAATGACTACCAAATTCAAGTCGTCTTAGTCTTTCTTCCAAGTTTGGAATTTTAAACGTAAAAAAACAAATAAAAAGCCATCTCTTGACTATTCATGATAAGAAGAGTTTTATAACACGTGCGTGTTATATGATTTGTGGTAATCACTAATTTGTATAGTTTCTACTTATTTGCGTTCCCATCTTTAGCACGTGGTGATAAAGACACCAACTCTTCAGCTGCCTGATTGTAATAGTAGTCCATGAGTCATGGACCATGACCCACTACTCAAATTCATTAATTGGGCTTAAAACGGCCCAATAACAACAACAGCCCAACAAGTAATGAAAACCAAATTCGAGCCTCGTTTTAGATTTCAGCTGATATGAAAAATGGAACATAATCAGATTCATATAAATCCAAACACATGTGATTCCCGGGTTTAAGTTCATAAACACTTAAACAGTACACAAACAAAACAATTTAAAACCCACCGACAAAAAAAAAACACAAGATCAGTACCAATTACCAAAATAATTACCATTCTTTTGGCTAAACATTACACATCATCTCTCGAATACTAATAACCCCATGGTTTAATTAATTTAAACAAACGTAACTAATCACGGTTTACAACAGTAACATTACAAAAACAGAGAGAACCCGTGACTGCGAAATTACGAAAATGCCCATGGACAGAGCAAAATCCAATCATGTTCTTCTTCCTCTATTTCCGGCAACGAGTGATCGATGAGCAACCTCGAGTGTAAGGATGCACTGGACCTCTAGCTCCGAAACAGTTATGAGTGTAGTACGATCTTCCAGATCTAGGTGGACAAGGAACTCGATTAGCCGACAATGCACCGTACGATATGTAATACTTCGTCCTCCTCCAGTACAACGACCGTCGATCTACTCCTACGACGTCGTTTTCGTCTTCTTCTTCAGCTCCGTCGTAGAAGCTTTCTTCTCCGGTGATTGGCCAGTCGAATCCGTCGCTTAAGAGAACGAGAGATGGGTTTTCGGAGAGAGATTCAGATCTTGGGATTGAAATGAAGAGAAGAGAGAGAGTGATTATGAGGAGATTCTTCAGAGATGGAGTTGCCATGGTGGTGTTGGAGACGAGAGCGAAGAAGGAGGAAGATAAGAAGAGGAGAGTGTGAAGAAGGTCACATGTAAAGAGGTGATTTAGTTTTCTTTTTATTACAGTTGTGAAAGCTATGGTTTTTTATGTTTGGGGTTGGTTAATTAATGCGCCATTTATGGACCTCGAGTTTTGTGAGGGTTTTTGGGTGTGTGATGACGATGAGTAATCTGGTGGGACATGACACGGTGTAGGATAAGAGATTAATGGGCCGGGCTTTCTTATTGGGTTAATAAGCTATTCTTTTTCGTATAATGGACTATTAGGTTTGGGGAAAAATGAGGAAAAGACCAAAATGTCAAGGCCCAGTTCAATATTTTGTAAATTATTACGTGGAACTGGTCTATAAGAGCATCATTATCCATCATCTTTTCAAAGATGTTATTTGAGTTAGATAAATTAAAAATTAATATTTTAACAAGCTTTTGTAATGAATTGGGTTAAGGGATATACACTTTTGAATTGCTTTATAGAGAAATGGGTTAAATTACCATTGATTTAATATTAAAATTTAGTATATGAACTTTAACTGTGTCATGAGTAATCATGCTCTAAGATATACTCCCTTCGTTATTTAAAGATTGATGTTCTAGAAAAAAAATTTGTTTTAAAAAGATTGATTTTTTACATTTTCTATGCAATAATAATTATAAATTGTAGATTTCAAGACCTATTAATTGATTTTATTGGATTGTTATTGGGTCAAATTTATGGAAAATTGTTTAGTACAAAAACCAATACATTTCTAGTCAAACATTAATTTGTTTTCTTAATATGTGTGAAAACTCTAGAAAATCAATCTTTAAAGAACGGAGGGAGTATAATTGTTATGATATAGTAGTAATTAATATCTAAAAAAAACTTAAAAGCCTGATCATCTTACTACTTGATTTAAAAATAAATTTTAGTGAATTTAAAGCGAGTTTTTTTTATTGCTTTGTGACTAGGAATTAAAAAATGGTGAGATTGCGAGTATGTCTTTAAAACCTTTTTAGATAATTTTTTGATTGTTTTTGTGACTAGGAATTGAAGTATTTAAAAAATATTGAAATGAATGATTAAGGTTTCAAGTTATATGTAATGATGTTTTTTTCTTCAATTCTACCAACATAAATCAATTTAAAAGGATACATTAAGGACCACAAGTGAGAAAGGGAATTATGTGTTCCTTTTTAGTTCATTTCTTGAAACTAACACTTAAATTTAATAAAATGTGAGTACACATATACATTTGGCATGTTAAAAGCAGCAATTAGACACTAAAAAAGGTCAAGAGAAGCCTGAAGCTGAAAATCATATTTTCATTAATGCTTCAAATTATTTCATTAACAAAGATACGATGATAATGCTTCCTAATTTACAACCATACTCCATAACCATGGAGAGTCTGACTTTAAACCACCAAAACACACATGATCTAACAAAGAAAAACAAAGTTAAAAGACTCCCATAAGTCATCATAGTTCCAATCTTTTATTTTTTAATATAAATTAATCTCACCTTCCCTAGAATCACTTTCCTCTCTCGGACATCAATATTATTTCAATAATAATAAAATTAAAAATCATCTAAGAATCTGTGCATTGCCCACCATCTGATGAGTCCCCATTGCCCCACACCCTTTCATAACCACTCCTCCTCCACCACCACCACCACTCGCTGCCGTCATTCCACCACCGCCGATCAAAACCCTACCTCCTCCTCCTCCTCCTCCGCCGTTAACCACCGCTTGCTCCTCCAATGACTGAACTTGTTTCTTTAAGAACTTAACATAATGAATAGCTTCATCAAGCATAGAAGCTGTATCCATCTTTGTTCCACCAGGAACAAGCCTTTGCAAAATCCTAATCCTCTCGCTTATCCTCTCCCTTCGATGTCGAGCCGCCACACTTTGTGGATCTTTAGAGATCCTAACGTTCCTTCTCTTAGGTGGCTTAACCGCCTCTGGATCGATATGTATCGGTTGCATCACGGCGATGCGAAAAATCATCTCTCGCATCGCTGCCATGTTCGTGTTATTGTTATTGTGGTTTCTTTTGTCGAGCAAGACCGAAGAGTAGGCTGTGTTGGAAGGGTTAGTGAGTAAACCGGAACCGTATCGGAAACTTGGTTCGTTGTTGGTCATTGAGTGATCAGAGAGGTTAGGAGTTGAGTTGGAGAGAAAAGGGTAAGTGTTGTTGTTGTTGTTGTGGTGGTGGTGGTCAAAGAAAGAGGAGTTAGGGTTACAGAACTCAGGGAGCTTCTCCATTTGTTGCATCATCATGTTCATTATGTCAGAATCCATGAGAGTGATAGAGAAGCTGGTTAAATGGGTATGGAGAAAACTGATGAAAAACTTACAAAGATGAAATTTAGGGTTTTTGATGATTGATGATGAGAGAAAGAGACGGTATGTGTGAGAAATGGCAATGGCTAGTACTAGTGCCCAATCAGAACTCAAGCAACACAACAAGAAGTGGAAGGATTTATATAGCAACTTGTGGCCCATCCATTGTTTAACTTATATATTATGGTGTATATATAAATATACATATATATTGTATATTAATTCTTCTATTTTCAACTCTCACATTTATGGGTATATAATATGTGTATATCTATCTATTCAGTAGTGAAATTTGTCTTCTTGTCCTAGTGCAAATTGCAATTTTCCACATGCATTCAGAATGTAGATATCATATATAATATGTAAACTATATCATAGGTTAATTTTAAAATTAATGAAGTTTTGTTCACAAATCACAACCTTTGGGCAGAGTCGTGGCTAGAGATAAGAAGGCCCGAGGCGAGATTAACTATTAAAAAAATATCATAATTTATATAAAATACATAATAATCATTTCGTCCACAAAAAAACAAAATACTAATTCTAAAATAATATTTTTTTCTTTTCTTGGCGAATAAATCACTAACCTAACTTTCAAAATCAATATTTTTAAAAAAGAAAAAATAATGGTAATTTTAAAAAATAATATATTAACCAATTCTCTATCGATAGATAAGATAGCCACGTTATTCAATATCTCTTGTGACATACTCGAGCGAAGATAAGATCTTATCAACTTCAAGTTTGAGAAACTTCTTTAAGCAGATGCAATTAAAATTGGAATCGATAACAATATCTGATAAGCGATCCATGAGTTCAGATAACAATCCTCGATTATTTTTGTCTCCGATTAAGAATAGTAAAAGAGATTAAACAGGTGAATATTATCTTAGATTCATTTTCATTTTTGATTATTTTTAACTTTTAATTAGTTAATAACTCTCAAATTAAGTTTTTGGTCATATTACGATTATTACTAGTGATAGATTAAGTAAAATTTTGGGCATTTAACTTTCTTACAAAAGTTTTGGGCCACATGCCAAAGTTTCTATAAATTAGCCATGGCCACGGCTCTGCCTTTGGGATACCGAGATGAACACTAATAATCTTTAGAGCTTACTCTTTGGAGCTAGCTTGTATATTTTAAAATGTTTATAGTACATAAGCATAATTTATCATTGCACAGTAGATATATCGATATTTTTATTTAGAAAACAGATCATTATATATCTATTTTACATATTACCGCAAAAAATAATGAAATAGTATAAAACTAGCTAGGTCGCAAAGATTTTGTTCGGTTGTTAAGAGAAGCTATGGAAAAGCGTGTATATGTAGGAGTTACTATAAGTAGAATTATTGCGTAACTTTAACTTGGCATGCAAAAATAAAAATTACAAATTAAGAATAAAAAAAAATCGATACATTATATTAGGATCGATTACGACCGTCGATCTACACAAGGATTTCCCACATGATCTTAGATCAAATATGGACCGTCTGGATCGTGTTTCTCAGACACGTGTCTTACATCTGCTGGCTTAAGCTACTCGACAAATCAAGGTGCATGAACCGCTCCCAATAGTCCAACAACGGGAATTCCATTTTCCACCATTATTATTTGTATACATTTCATGCTCTATTATTTCTCTATCATGCGTTTGTGGGTAAATCAAAAAGCTCATCCACTAATTTATAGTGTTAACATTATAACATAAATATCTTCCTTTATAAAAAAACATAAATATCTTCCTTAATCAAAGAAAAATGAAAAAACTTAACAAAAAGGTATAATAGGGTAGAGAATCATACACTTTTATATTTTGGTTATCTAATTACCCCACATCCACATGAGGTATGTCAGAATCCAGGGAGCAATATTTAATTTGTAGAGTTTTTTAGTAAAATATAAATTGAAACATTCATTCATCATTTTTCTTGTATATAATATATAAATTTATACGAGAATATATATATATATATACTATATATATTATAGAATATAATAAGAGAGGATGATTAATCGGATCTCAATTGACATCGAGCCTTAGCATAATGGCACGCTTCTCAAAGCCGATCAGAAAATGACTTAAATTCTTTTTATATTCGTTTCATCATTTTTTGCCCTAGTTTGTAAGTATTTTACTATTTTAATTTCAGAAACACAATTTTATTTATTTCGTTTTCAAAATTATTAAATACTTTTTGTTGCTTACCACCACTGACTTTCCTTCTGGCGGAAGTGCTTTTCAGTTTACATGAAAATTGTCAACTTTATTTTTGTTCGTGATTAAATTTCTTTTAAAATCAAAGAATTTATGATGAAATCCTATACTAAAGAATCATCATCTGCTGTATCTGACAAGCCGATATAATTCCCAACAAAGAGGAGGGGAAAAAATTACCAATATGCAATAAAAATGTCAAAATAAAATATTTTATTCTTCATAAAAAAATTGTGCAACAAGTTTTATCATGATCTAAAGGATAATTTTATTTATCAACCGTATGATCTTGATATGGAATGTCAAAACCTCGTAAGTAGGAGTATTATAGTATTATTGGATCTGTAATTAAACAATGATAAATATATACTCCTGATTAAAGTAACAAGAAACAAGATGTGATTACTTTAAACAAATTGTAATAAATGATTCTTACCTTAAATATACACAAGTCCAAAAAGACAACAGCTCTCACTGTTCTTTCAAGATCTGTCTCGCTTTATTTGTACAAAATCACATTAAACACATTTAAGACTGGTTTTTGTTTTTAGTTTATAAGTCTGATTTTACAGGGATGGTTCTTCCCCATATTTAGATCAAAACAAGCAGACAAAGCAAGTGCTTCGATCTTGGTTTTACCCTTTTATGTTGACACCAAAACATGCAAAAATCCTACGAAACGGTGACGTTTCACTGCCCTAACTCTCTCAATCAAGAAACTTTTCACTTTTACCCTACTCACCACAATAAATACTCATCTTTGTCAAACTGTCGTCACTTATCGTTACATTCAATAATAACAACAACAATAACATGTTGATTCCCTGTTACCATACTCACCACAATTTCTTGATTTTGTTTTCAACAATATCTCTACACTACAAGAAAACAGATGATTACGGACAAAAATTAAAGATATCATACTTTCGTCGTTATGTTCCCACATGTTAAGGACATATATATGACATTTATGGGGAGTCGTCATTTCGTTGTCGTTAATTAACGATAATTTAAATTGTCGATAACTAATGTCATTTTAACGACAATTTAACGATATTCAAATATAATATGTGGTTATGTTGTCTTTATATTAACGACATATATTATGTCGTTATATAGCTACACTGTAACGACGTTCTAAAGTCATATATACACGGAAACACATGTTTCGGATCTTTTAACAACATATCTTTTAACCATGTCGCTAATTACCAAAATTAGTGGCGTTTCATATTCTTATTGTCGTTAATGTGTGGCTAATTAGCCTTGAATTAACAACACTTTTATACCCTAAACTCCAAATCTTTACCCTAAAACCTCAAATTTTAAGCAAACAATTCAATTTTTAACGTTTATGCAACAATTAAACGATTATGTCTTGGACTTGGTTCATAATCTAATATACTAGTATGTTAATATAAGAATCTCTCATTTCAACCTTATAGAGAAAAAAAAGATTAGTAACTAGTGCAACATTTTTGTAGTGTGTTCTTATACATACCATATCATCATCAAAATTGGAATATTAACCGTTTTGCACAATATGATAACTATTTTTAATGTACATGCATGTATGTGTTATATGATAAAGTTCCCCTTTAAAATTTTAAAACTAGAATCAAAATAATTTTGAGGGACTAATAACGACATATTAACGACAAAAGAGTAATAATTGTCACAATGGTCTCACTAATAGGAAACTTGTCGATACGGCGTCGTAAGGTAACAACGAATTAACTATGACTCTTAATTAGTGCACCCGCGAAAATATATTTTCACTTCCCGCTTCTAAAATTTCACCAAAAAATTTAAAAGACCCTAAAGCCTAAACAAAGCCCAACCCAACATTAGTTAACAAAAGCAAATCTCTTTATCTCTATCTCCTTAATTCCTGCGATAAGATATTTTCTCTTTCGCCAAAATCCCTAACTGTTCACAATCCATTACATACGGAGCTCGCTGAGCTAGTTACCGGAGACGACAATCTTTCATCGATAGAGAAGAAAAACGGTTAGCCTCTAAAACTCATTTATGGTTCGTATACATAAGGGGAACAAATCATATGACTATTTTGTGGTTTTTCTATGTCTCTGTTTGTGTGATTTGTGATGGGTTTTTACATTCCATCAATATTGTTTGGGTTTAATCCAATTTTTGCTTGTTCTAGAAATTGTATTGTTGATTATACATTTTTCTTCTAATTTTTCAAAAACCAGAACATGTAAAACTAGTTTAGTACTTTTTTCAGATATACATGGGTTCTCAAAGGAACAACAACACTGTCACTGATTACATGTCCCAACGAAAAGGTGGAGCACCATCTCTAGTGTCCGAAATGAATGCTCGTTTTGTACTTCCGGCTACAGGTCATGCCCAACCACCAGAGACAGAGCCATCATACAATATTTTATCACGGATGGCTCTTGAGGATTTGCTTCTCAGCCCGGGTCAGCAGAACATGGTAATTATAATACTTTATAAGTCCTAATGTATTTATATACGTTTTAGTATTTTCTATTCCAAATGATAACATGTAATTCGCATGTTCAACTTAAATCATACGGTTGCAGGGCAGATTAGGGAGATCATGGAGGCTGATTTCAGAGGATTGTATTACAACATGACTAACACCCCACTCAAAGTGTAAAAGCATTGGTTTAAGTCATTTGCAGTGAGTTTTCTAATTTTAAGTGTATACTGAATATTGTTATCTTTAAAAATAATTGTTTAAATCTTTCGTAACAACGTTTTAATTGGGATATCATTCACATCAGAAAGAAGTTCAAGACACAAGCGGGAACCAATTATGTGGTTTAGTGTCTGATTGGAAAAGAGGTATAAAGAAACCTAAGTTTATGGGAAAGACTCTCTGAGAAAAAATCCTTCTTCACTAAAAGAGTGAAAGACCACAAAGCTACGAGTGATAAGAATTCTAAGGCGAGGAAGTGCAATACATCTGTCCACTGCACAGGGCAAAAGTCTTTTATTCGACATCGTGATGAGACGGTAAATTGTTTTCAGCTTTAAAAATTGTTAACTATGCAAATTGTTAACAAACAATCATAGTTTATGTTTTACCGAGATGAAAATGGGGAGTTTCCTTCACACGTCGAGCCCCTTGAAGACACACACAAGATGAAGTTGGATGGTGTTGTCATTGATCCAATGACGGTTGAAATTTTAGAAAAGTGTAACAAGAAGGCTGAAGAAGTGTTATCTCAGAAGCAAGCATGTGAGGATGGATCTGGCCAAATTCAAGAACTAACTAAGAACAAGATGAATGCTCTACTTAAAGAGGTACAACTTTGTTTTCTTAATTTCATAAATTACTATTTTATCTTATACGTTTATGGATTTGTGAGCTTTCTTTCTTGCTTTTGATTTCCAGTGAGTTATGTGATTTAGACTAATATTTTTTTTGTTTTATGGACAGACCGCACCAATTAAAAGAGGGTGTTGTTATGGTATGCGTTCAGTTTCAGAGTGTATTATGGGTTCCTTATCTTTCACTCAGAGCCCCGTGCTTACAACTCTTCAAACACACCTCCAATCAACTCAGGGTGAGCTTCATGAGACAAAAAAATGCTGTGAAACAACACAAAATTGATTTTGAGGGGCATATAGCAGCAATGAAGATGGAGAACGAGGCCCGTTTCAAACAATTTGTGGATCGATTCTTTAACGAGTAGCATACGTTTACAAGTAATCTAATTTTGTTGTCTAATACTTTCAAAACTATTCTAATTTTGTTGTTTATTACTTTCAATTTAGTTTTGTTGTTTAATATTACTATATTTTGAAAACCTCTTTAACATTTGAACTTTTTATTTAGAATTTGTTTTAAGAAAAATTTAACAAGTATGTTGTTTAGTTGTCTTTATTTAAGCACAACATATCTGATAGATTAATGACAAAATGAATAATGTCTTTAATATCTACATACATATTTGTCGCTAATTCATCCTTATGTTACGAGAAATTCAATGTTGGTGATTAGCGACGTTAATAATATGTCGTTAATTAGTGAGACCAAAAATGAAGTTAATTTGCATTGTAACGAACCGTGGTTACAATGTCATAAGTTAATGACAAGCGTAGTGTCGTTAATAAGCGACAATTTACAGACACAAAATAAAATATCGTAAATTTGCGACACGTTAACGACAAACCAAAAGGGCGACATACGATTAGCGACATTTTATGATATGTCGTAATGTCCTCTTAAAATGGTGTTAACGACATAATAAGGACATATATAGATGTCCTTCATCATCTGTTTTCTTGTAGTGCTAGAATTCCGTTATTATGTATAGTATTACGGATTTAAACTTATAACTATAATTAAGGGATATGTTAATCTATACTTCTGGAGTTTAAAATAGAGAAGATAAAGTACGGGTCCATCACACGATTATTACAGATTCGGATTTTTTTTTCACCAACTTTATTTCATAGTTTTGGTATTTTATCAAGTCCTTCGAGTTGACGTTCTCTTTCTTCTCTCTCGAAAGATCTCTAAAGAATCTACGTGACAGCAAAATGGGAACAAAGGATGAGTAATTTTGTAGAAAAAAAAACTCTAAAAGGACCACAGACATATAAACATATACATGTCTAAAAGATATGAATATGATTGGTTAATCTCTGTATGGTAGTGGCCAAGCTGTCTCTCAGTCCATTGTATGTTGATATAAGATGCAAATGGTTACGGATTGCCGTAAATGAAACGGTGTAACTAATTATGTCAATTTAACCAGTTATCTGAAAATGTAAAATATAATACGTAGCTTGAATAATGGAAGCAAATAGCATTGTTTACGAGTTATAACATATCCCAACAATTTGCTTGCACAATGGTTTTGGGGTAAACACTAGAAAGTATATTTGGATAGTGGAAGCAAATAGCATATATGCTATATAGTTTATATTTGATTATTAAAAATGGGTAAGATACCAAAACTGAGATAAGTTGCCTCCCGAGGCAAGGTAGCAATACAATCGTGTTCATGTCTCAAGCATCATCTATGCTCGTTGCTCCACTAACAACCCAAATTATATCAATAATTAAATTAAACCAATCCAATTATTTCATACAACCTAGTAAATACTTAAAATATTCACTCCATGTATAGTAAATTACATTGTTGTTTGGTTATTGACATCTTTTTTAAAAATCGTCCCACGTGAATTATCCCACAAAGGTCCCAACATCACCACAGAGAGTCTCTGATCATTATACAATATCCTTAAGATTAGATTTATATAGACATTTTCTTATAATATCTTCTTGGGCAAGTGCTCTGTATTCTTCTGACACATTTCTATCGTCTTACCTTTTTTTTTATTCTTTTGTTTTCTCTTTGAAATGTTGAAGATTGAATTATTTTTCCTTCTATTATCTTTTCTTCAATGCCTTTTCCTTCTTTCTTCTTCTATATCTCTCTTTTTATTTCGGATAAATTCTCATGTTCTCCGTGACAGGATAAAGTTCATGCACCCTTCTTTGTTATTAGGAGTTATTGCAACCTATTTATATAGGAGTATTTTATATCAAATGCATGGAAACTTAAAGGTAACTTACAAAGATGGGAACAAATATGTAGTCGAGGTTGTCAATTAACGACATTGATTATTATTACTACATACTAGTTGATTTCAACTAACAAATTGAGCCAATTATATATTTCGAGATGCACTTTAACAAAAAAAAAATCGAGATGCAACAAAAGTCAAAATCTATAACTTAGAAGGTAGGAAAGTCGTAAACCGAAAATGTAGATTTACTCATCTAAAAAAAAAAAATCCGAAAAGAATGGGGGACAAGCAAATAGGTGGATTGATAAAGATTTTGTTTTATTGAATATATAATAGTATGCTTTTAAATTGGGTAGGTGTTGGGAGTGCAGATCCCATTTTTATTTTATTTGGTTTTGTTTTCTATATTATTTATTTGATTCATCTTTCAAAAACAAAATTTGGGGTTGATTTTTGGTATTTTGGTGCATTCTTTGACTCATCGCACCTATGTCCCTTATGCTATGTTAAATGTATACTCATTTATAATTTTCCGGTGCACCTAGCGCACACGACATATGAAAAACAAAAGTGTGATATAAGCTAATGTTTTATTTTGATGATAACTATATCTGAGTAGTTTATTATTTTGTATGTAGATTTTTAAATGATCATATACAACTAAATATGAGCCATGTATATAGTGATCATATCGGAATGTATACGTATGTGTACATTATTGTTGTGGTTTTCGGTAAACAGGCAAATATATCAATAATTCAATAGATGGTGGTTAGTTCTTAGACTTTTTATCAAAGTAAAATCATTTAAGCTAATATGTTGCGTAAAATATAAAATATTACGTGAAAAAATATTTTATAAACCTAACATACGGATGTTGCTTTCATCAACTTCAAACTAGTATAGGCTTCTACCAGCGCGTGCTTAGCTCTTTCGGGGTCTAAAGCGAAATTTAAAAATGAAGCATTTATATAGATTAAAGTTCAAAATTATGTTAATAAATAACGGTAAAATTTTGTTTAATATATCCAATAGTGCTATGGAAAAAATAAGTAAAAAAGTTGGGTAAGATAAACTATATGGTTTTCATTCTCCATCGAGTTGGGTAACCAATTCGGACGGTATATTTTGATTAATAGTTTGGTTGGAAAAAAACCTTATATGATTTAGTAAATGTTATGAATTTAGTCAAAAGGTAAAGCTATTATTTCAGAAAACAACTTAAAAAAAATATATGATAAAATCATATAAACATATTAGAATTAAAAAAGTGAAAAAAACAGTTATAAGAAGAAAGTTAAGATTACTAATGAAATTTTAAAACATGAGAGCATAGAAAAAGATAGTAAAAAAACAAGTCATAGAACAAATATCTACCTTAACTCAAATAAAATCAAGTAACATAAGTTTTAACCAAATTAATCATAAAAATGGGGCTTTAAAATTAAATAAAAATTGTGGGGCCTAAGGCAATTGCGTATATTTTTACTCAGAAGCACGACCCAGGCTTCTACATATATAATCTTACATAATTAGCTTTTGGTTATAATTTTTTGTACCGTTCTTGTTTTAACATTGGATTCTACATAAACTTGTTTAGTAAACGTGTTAATCGTTTATTTGATTCGTTACTGTGCATTAAATATTTAATGCTTTTGAAATGAAGGTGCAATGCATTTACCAATTTAGGTTCAATATCAGTATATCACTATTCAATGGGCCTCGTAGCTTTATATTCACGGGCCATTGCGTGTATACGAAAAAGCAAAGTGGGTCGGTTTCTACATGATTACCGTTAAATGAAAAGAAGGAAATAAGTTAGGTAAGTTTCCTTTTTTCAATTTAATTACGATTATCAACCCCACGTGAAACAATTCATATTCCAAAACCATTATTATAGATCACCTTTACACAAAATTCCAAAACTCGTTTTCCCACAACTCCAAGTATTCCAAATCTGCAATACGGTCTACATAAATTTATACGTACATAATCGCATTATTATAAATACTAGAATAAACATGATCACATTCACATTCTAATACACAAAACAAGAATCGAATAAAAACATGATAAGCAGCGACGACGACAAAGAGTGTCCGAGAGGATATCTAATTCTTAGACCGGAAGAGCTTCGACCATGGGAACTTCTCCGTTTGTTATACTCCGACGATATCGAGAAGCCGAGATCAGTTGATAGCTCGGAAACCGAAGAAACAAGTTTCCGACATCGATGGCTTATCTTCGTCTCTCTTGTCCTCCTCAAGCTTCTCCGATTCCTCTACGAGCCTTTAGCTTTCCTTGGCTCCGTCTTAGAATTTTCCTTAAACTTCCTCTCCGATAACTCCTTCTCCAATTTCTTCCTCCGCGGTATTAATTTTTTTATATCGTCTATAACTCGTATGCGTACACTATTGGCTTTAAACTCCGTTTTGAGCACTAGTACAAACTACTAGACTATATATTTCGGTCAACTAGTTCATTTTATTCTATGTATTAACACGATTTGATTTTATATATACGTGTATTGATTTTGTGGATATATATCTATTTAGGGAAATTGGTGATGCCGAAAACTACTTCCGAGAATTACATATCATTTATAGGACATTTAGACAAGAGAACAAGTTTCGACAAAACGATGAATCGAGAAGATGGAGACGGATACTATGCTGCATTGGCCATGATGTCTTCAAAAATCGCCTACGAAAACTCAGCTCGTATAAAACATGTCGTAGAGAATCATTGGAATATGAAGTACTTAGGTCTCCAGGACTATTGGAACGGTATGTATCAATTAAAAGTAAAATCAAAATCCATTTAGTTAATTAATTTATAATGTTTTGGTGTTTTGATTTTTCTGGCAGAGTATCAAGAAAAGGAAACAACACAAGCCTTCATGATGATGTCTGCTGATCATAAAGTAACAACAACATCAAATGGCCAAGAAACGACGGTTGTGGTTGCGTTTAGAGGTACCGAACCATTTAATGCCGAAGATTGGTGTTCAGATTTCGACATTACGTGGTACGAGCTCCCAAACATTGGGAGGATCCATGGTGGGTTCATGAAAGCTTTAGGGCTTCAAAACAATTGTAGTTGGCCAAAAAAACCTATCCCAAACCCTAATCGGTTGTCCCCATTAGCTTACTACTCAATAAGAGACTCCTTGAAAACTCTAACCGCTCAGAATGAAAATACGAAAATCGTTTTGACCGGTCATAGCTTAGGAGGAGCTCTCGCGATATTGTTCGCGGCAGTGCTTGTGATGCACGATGAAACCGAGTTATTGAATAGGATTCAAGGTATTTATACTTATGGACAACCTAGGGTTGGAGATTCGAAGTTTGGTGAATTCATGGAGAAGAAATTAGAGAAGTATAATATAAAGTATTATAGATTTGTTTATAACAACGACATTGTTCCGAGATTGCCCTACGATGACAAGGATTTGATGTTCAAACACTTTGGCACTTGCATCTACTACGATCGACAATATCAAGCAAAGGTATATAATAATTATACTTCATTATCGATTTGGTAAAATATATTCAGTTAATGAATGATTTTTATAAAAAAATGTTTTACTAGGTTTTGATAGAAGAATCGGATGAGATGTATTTTTCGTTGAAGGGGATAATAAGGTTGATATACAATGCTGTGATGGAGTTTTTGAGAAGCTTTACGATTGTAACTGAAAAGGGACATGAGTTTAGAGAAGGATGGTTGTTGAAATTTATTAGAGTTTTAGGGATTTTAATCCCTGGGATTTCGAATCATACACCACAAGATTATGTGAATGCTACTAGATTAAGCATTCCTTATGTTTTCCAAACTCATAGAGATGTAATCATAACATAAAGAGTTTTGAGTTTTTGTGTGTACGTAAGTATGGATAGTATATCACATTTGTGAGTGTTTATAATTGTGTTTGTTGAATAAAATGGTTATATGATAATGCACGAGTAATTCAGAGAATTTGTATAAAATATTTACAAGGGACAACCTGTAACTGTAACACTCAAAACTGAGGGATGCTATGTAGAATTTGAAAATGTTGGGTAATAAGTAAAAACCAAAAGTATTAAGTAGTTGTGTAAATAATAATCAAAAGTGTTACGCAGTTGTGTAAATAATTAAAAGTATCGGGAATACATGCTATATAACCAACAGTTTTGGATACTTTAGTCAATAACTGAAAGTATCAGGAATATGTGTAATAACTGAAAGAACCAGGGTTAAAACTGTAAATTCTCCCTTCATATCCAATTTAATGGGCTTAAATTTAGCTTAAACGGCCCTTTCATTCTGGCCCAATAGTATTCTCAGAATAATATTTGCTTACCATTGTTGAATTTACTTCCAGGAGTATCAAATAAACAGTGTGATATTATTGTGAAGATGTAAAATACACAAATTAAATATTTCTATGTCGGTCGAAAATAGCAGAATTGTATTATTTACGATAAAAAAATGAAAGACGTCAACCAAAAATTGAAATTAGTGGCTTAAAATAGAGATAAGAAGAAGAAAAAACTTGGAAAAAACTTATCCTTGAAAATCCACCGCAAGCTATTATAACGTCACATTCAAATTATTACGTAACATACTAAAATGTTTAAGAAAATTATTTACTAGATTTCTAATGGAGGAGAGAAAGGAGAAGTCACTATCCAAAACCGATATTATTAGGCAATGTTAGAGATGAAGTGTGAAGCTCTGGTGTTGCCACCTGTCTTCTCCTTCTCCATCATTTTGCTTACTTCTCCTTCTTCTTCTTCTTCTTCTTCTTCTTCTTCTTCGAGTCAGATACGAATCATCACAGAGAAAAGTTTGGTTTCGAACTTGCTTTGATTCAAAACGGAGTTATAGCTCTTCTCGATGGGTTCAACTCCGTTTTGCTATACAATCAATCCATCACCATCAAAGCTCGATTTCACAAAGACCCATCTCGCTAAACAGTTCTATCTAGATTTATCATCCTTCACCGGAAAATCTGGAGCTGGATTATCAGGGATTAAGAACCGTCGCGGTGTGGTGGGAGTAAAGGCGTCAGCGACGGCGTTAGTGGAGGAGGAGAAGAGGGAGACAGTGACGGAGAAGAAGAAGAAATCGAGGGTTTTAGTAGCTGGAGGTGGAATTGGAGGTTTAGTGTTTGCTCTTGCAGCGAAGAAGAAAGGGTTTGATGTTTTAGTGTTTGAGAAGGATTTGAGTGCTATTAGAGGAGAAGGACAATACAGAGGTCCGATTCAAATACAGAGTAATGCTTTAGCTGCTTTAGAAGCTATTGATATTGCTGTTGCTGAAGAAGTTATGGAAGCTGGTTGTATTACTGGTGATCGGATTAATGGTCTTGTTGATGGTGTCTCTGGTACTTGGTAAGTGACCAATCCAAAGAACACTGGTTGATTTCAGTAATTTGATGTTTTGCTACTTGAAGAGTTGAGAAGTTATTAGAGATTTGATAGAACTCCTAGTTGTATTTGTTTTGTGAATGAATCAGGTATGTAAAGTTTGATACTTTCACGCCTGCGGCGTCACGGGGACTTCCGGTGACTCGAGTGATTAGTAGAATGACTCTGCAGCAGATTTTAGCACGAGCTGTTGGAGAAGAAGTGATTAGAAATGAGAGTAATGTTGTTGATTTTGAAGACTCTGGAGATAAGGTGATGATTGATGTTTACTTAAAATGACTATTGATTTGTTAAAACGTTTAAGGAATAGTTACCTTACCAATGGGGTTTGTTTGTTTAGGTAACTGTGGTGCTGGAGAATGGTCAACGTTATGAAGGTGATCTGCTTGTTGGTGCAGATGGAATATGGTCTAAAGTACGTTTTAAGTGAATAGAGGTTTAAGGAATTGCTTTTGTTGCTGTCAATAGAACTTAAAGATTCTTGCCTTTGATTTTTGTTGATAGGTGAGAAATAATTTGTTCGGACGAAGTGAAGCTACTTATTCAGGCTACACTTGTTACACCGGCATTGCAGATTTTATACCAGCTGATATCGAATCTGTTGGGTAAATCTCAGACTGCCTTATGCATCTCCTCTCTTTGCTAGATTCTGTTATGGAAAAAAGTTCTTATATTTGGAAAATTTCCTGCTTTGAAGGTACCGGGTGTTCTTGGGACACAAACAGTACTTTGTTTCTTCGGATGTTGGTGGAGGAAAAATGCAATGGTATGCATTTTACGAGGAACCAGCTGGAGGGGTCGATGCTCCAAATGGTAAATTATCTTGGTTGTCTGATTTGTTTCTATGGTTTGTATATGGTATCAAATCACATAAGCTTCTTTTCTTATGATTTTGTAGGTATGAAGAAAAGATTGTTTGATATATTTGAAGGTTGGTGCGACAATGTACTCGACTTATTGCATGCAACAGAGGAGGAAGCAATTCTGAGAAGAGATATCTATGATAGAAGTCCTAGTTTTACTTGGGGTAAAGGGCGTGTTACGCTGCTCGGGGATTCTATTCATGCAATGCAACCAAATATGGGTCAAGGTGGATGCATGGCCATTGAGGTATCCATCTATCCGTATGAATCAATCCAACAATTGACTTTATTTTATAAGTGACGTTGAGCGGACTCTTCATTATATTTGCAGGATAGTTATCAATTAGCATCGGAGCTTGAAGATGCATGGAAACAAAGTGTTGATACTAATAGACCTGTTGATGTTGTTTCCTCTTTAAAAAGGTAGCCCTAAACACACAAATTTGCTTAGTTTTGATACCTGATGCTGATGGACACTAAACATGCTCTTGAATTGGTTTAGATACGAGGAATCTAGAAGACTCAGAGTTGCTATTATTCATGGAATGGCGAGAATGGCTGCAATTATGGCTTCTACTTACAAAGCATACTTAGGTGTTGGGCTTGGTCCTCTGTCTGTGAGTATTCTTATAGCTTTCAATGATAGATATACAAAAAACATCGTTTTTGTTGTTTGGGTGACGTCAAACGCCCAATTCTCATATCTTTCATTTGCAGTTCTTGACCAAGTTTAGAGTACCCCATCCGGGAAGAGTTGGTGGGAGATTCTTCATTGACATTGCTATGCCTTTGATGCTTAACTGGGTCCTTGGAGGTAACAGGTTAGATCTTTCTCTGTCTCCATATAAAATGACCTTCAAATGTTTACATTTCAATAACAGTCCCTAAAGCCAAGTCATATACTTATACAGTGAAAAACTCGAAGGAAGGGCACCTAGTTGCAGACTTACTGACAGAGTATGTTTCTTTCTTTTCTCCATTTCACTAAGAAAAAACAATAATTTAATGACTAATGTGAAAGTGTAAATCTTTGTTTGAAGGCCGATGACCGGCTTCGTGAGTGGTTTGATGACAATGAAGCTCTTGAACGCACTATAAGCGGAGAGTATGTACCACAAAATCCCTCATCACTTCCATATATCTCTTCACCTACCAAAAACCAGCTTAAACTGCTTTGATCTGAGTCTTAACTTCTTTGCAGATGGTATCTGATCCCACAAGGCGACGATTGTTGCGTTTCGGAAACATTATGTCTAACCAAAGATGAGGATCAACCTTGCATTATCGGGTACGGGAAAAAGGTCACCCATCAATGTCTTTTTAGCTTGATATCTTAATTCCCAAACCGTTTATACTCAATGATTGCTGAAAACTATGTATTCTTAAAGTTTAAACTCTGTATGATTGCAGAAGTGAACCTGATAAAGATTTTCCTGGAATGCACATTGTGATCCCTTCGTCTCAGGTATATATATAAACTCTATTATCTAACTGTAACCAGAGAACCTTCGGACTAGTCAAGAAACATAATTTCTTCTGCCAAATCTTTGGTTGCGTTCTAGGTTTCAAAAATGCATGCGCGTATAATCTACAAAGATGGAGCTTTCTTCGTAATGGATCTTCGAAGCGAACACGGGACCTATGTAGTCGAGTAAGCAATAAAGAATTTGTTCATCTCTCAACTTTCTGATCAAAGATTTGATTCTTGAATGTGTTATATAACCAGTAACGAAGGAGGAAGATACAGAGCAACACCGAATTTCCCTGCTCGGTTCAGACCGTCTGATATCTTAGAGTTTGGTTCAGATAAGAAGGTGAGTGAGACCCATACTAACCAAATCTCGGTTTGATATTAGCCGGTTTAATTTGGTTTCTGAATAGATTATGGTTTGGTTATCTATCAGGCGGCGTTTAAGGTGAAAGTGATCAGAAAAACTCCCAAGTCGACGAGTAAGAATGAGAGTAATGGTAAATTACTTCAGGCAGCTTGAAAATAAGTAAAAAAAGCAACTGTGGAATTAAATATTTTTATCAGTTTGGCAGATAATTTGTGTAGTAATTTTCTATTCAAAAGAAGAAAAGTTTCGTTTTCAGTAATTACTTGCATTGCAATGTATATATAGGCCTTGAAAACAAAAGATAATGATTATACAAGACATTACTCTTTACTTGCTTAACTTGTTTGACAGTAAAATAGCCTGTTTAATTACTGAAAAATCAAAAATCAAATATTTTTATATGCTAAGAAACAAATCTGCGCTTATTAACAAATTTGTAATTTGCAAGAAAATAAAATTTACTATTTTTATTTCCTAAAAATGGGAAAAATCTTATAGTTTTTTAGTGAACTCAAAGTTTATCCATGTACATGTAATTTTTTTTGGCTCATTGTAAACACAATTGTCAATTGTGTCATTAAAATTGTGATCGAGATGTATTCTTCTCGACAAGTCGTAAAACCAAATCTACTAGAGATCAATCTATGCTGGGCTTTTTATTTGGGCTTTATAAAGACAAATTCAACAAGTATAGGCCCAATAAAATATATAGTTCTTAGCGATGTCATATAAAAATTGTCCGTTGTCAAGGGTAATATAGTCATTTTAGTAAGTTTGGTTTTCTTCTTCTACTAGAACGCAACTGCGACGTGTTTTCTCATATACCTTATATCCGTTGAGTGTAACGGTTATTTATTTTTTGAATTCATTTTTCTTCCAACGGTTAGTTTTTCATGTAGAGAATTCGAGAGGTTTTTATTTTTTTTGGCAAACCAAAATTTTCATTGAAAAAACAGAGTTTTACATCATAACAAATTTCAAAAGGTTTTTGTTTGCTTTCTCTTATTAGATTTTGTTTTTTCTTTTCTCTCTCGCTCTTCTTCAAATCCATCACGAATCTGTGTGATTTCTTCGGGAAAAGTCAAGCGAACAAAGAAACTCACGATTGTTGTTTGTATCTCTCTCAGTGTTCTAAAACGCGCTAGGCGCTTGCTAGGCGGCGAATGAGGGCCTAGCGCCTAACTGTATACGCGGGAGTATATGCGGGGCCTAGGCGGATAGTTATATATTAGATATATATATATATATATCTATAAACATGAATATATGTTATATTTAGAAATAAAAGAGTTTAAATATATTCTCAAATATAAAATTAAATAAAAAATTAAATAAAAAACATATAATTTTTAATGTACATATAATCTCAAAATATAATTTCAAAAACCAGAGTCATAAAAAAAAAATATATATATATTGATAAATATATAATTTCTAAACTTATGTGTTAAATGAATTTAACTAATAAGTTTAATATTACTTTTGAAAGTTTTTTAGTATACAATATGATAAAAAAAATATCTGATTTTTTATTTTCTATGTGGCCGCCTAGGCATCCGCGTAGGCCGCATAAACGTCCGCCTAGACCGCGTAAACGTCCGCCTAAACCGCATAAACATCCGTATTTTTAATAAGCGCACAAATCACCGTATTATATAAAATCGTGGCGCTCGGCATCCGCGTAGCGTCCAGGCGCCGCCTAGGCACCCGCCTAGACCGCGTTTTAGAACACTGATCTCTCTCGATGTTCTTCTGTCTCTCAACATCGATCTGTTTGTGGCGTGCGGAACAAGGAACTAGGTGCGTTTCTCTATGAATCTCTCTGAATCACATCGGTTCGTGTCGTTGCATATGATTGTATCGTATATTTTGCTTGATAAAACGAAGATTGTTGATTCCATCTTTCTTCTTCCTAACTTGATAAATTAGGTCAGATTCTCTTAGATGCGAGAGGAGAGAAATTGTCCTGAATTGATTATTGATGGGTGGCTAATACAGATATGTGGAAGGCTCTAGGTTTCGGGTAATTATCATTTGTTGTTTAAATTATTTCTTTCTTTGTCGTACCAAATTTGTTAGATTTTAAGGATACAATGAATAAATCAATATCTGGCTTGCAATTAGAAATCGTAAGCCTAATGATATAGAAGCTAATTTTGAACTCAACAAGGAGATGAGAATTGTCTGTGAAAGCTTTTTTGTTCTGTTTTGTAGATGTGATATGTGTAGCAAGTCTCCTCCATTGGCGCAGAGTTCCATTTTCCCGTAGCTATAGTATAACAAAGCCTCTCATTAATTATGAGGTAATATCTTTCTACGCTTTTAAAAAAAAAAACTGTTGACGCTCTGATTTTCAAAATTAATTTGATATAAAAAAATCCACCTTATATTTTTGATTTTTTGTATTTTAATTAACGAAATTTGAGTGTTAAAGTTACATAATTGAGAAAACAATTCGGACGTGGAATCCTGTCATTGACTTATGTCTTTGATCGTTAGAGATACCGAGTTCGTTTTGTCAGCCCAATATATTGTAAGTTTAGCATTCAAATTTTTCTTCTTTTTTTACTAAGTTTTAACTACTACTACTTTTTAACTTATTTTTCTATCGAATACTTGCGATTTTTTGATCTTATTTAAAGAAATTTGAATGTTAAAGTTACATAATTATGAAAACAATTTGGATATGGAATCCTGTCATTGACTTATGTCTTTGATCGTTAGAGATACCGAGTTCGTTTTGCCAACACAATATATTGTAAGTTTAGCATTCAAATTTTTCTTCTTTTTTTACTAAGTTTTAACTACTACTACTTTTTAACTTATTTTTCTATCGAATACTTGTGATTTTCTGATCTTATTTAAAGAAATTTGAATGTTAAAGTTACATAATTGTGAAAACAATTCGGACATGGAATCCTGTCATTGACTTATGTCTTTGGTCGTTAGAGATACCGAGTTCGTTTTGTCAACACAATATATTGTAAGTTTAGCATTCAAATTTTTCTTCTTTTTTTACTAAGTTTTAACTACTACTACTTTTTAACTTATTTTTCTATCGAATACTTGCGATTTTTTTATCTTATTTAAAGAAATTTGAATGTTAAAGTTACATCATTGTGAAAACAATTCAGACATGGAATCCTGTCATTGACTTTTATCGTTAGAGATACCGAATCCGTTTTGTCAACACAATATATTGTAAGTTTAGCATTCAAATTTTTCTTCTTTTTTTACTAAGTTTTAACTACTATACTACTTTTTAATTTATTTTTCTATCGAATACTTGCGATTTTCTGATCCCATTTAAAGAAATTTGAATGTTAAAGTTACATAATTGTGAAAACAATTCGGACCTGGAATCCTGTCATTGACTTTGATCGTTAGAGATACCGAGTTCATTTTGTCAACACAATATATTGTAAGTTTAGCATTCAAATTTTTCTTCTTTTTTTACTAAGTTTTAACTTATTCTGTTAATAATTGTTTTTTTATTGGATATTTTTGATTTCCAGATTTTAGTTAAAACAATTTGAGTGTTAAAATTACATGATTGTAAAACTATTCAAATGTACACTCATTTTATTGAGTTCTGAGTTCGTTTTCTCGACATTCACATTTCTAAGTTCGATACAATGTTAGTTTAACCAGTTCGATTTTCTTACTCATTTCCTAGTATATATAATGAATCGATTAGCGTGAGAAATACCGAGTTGGAAAAAGAAAGTAAAAAAGTTGACAATATTTTGGGATATCAATATGTTTGGAACATTTTTAATTCTTCCTTTTTAAAACTCTGTTAGTGGAACAACTATTGATGTGGATAACTAAATGTGCAAGTCAAGGAAAAGAAAAATTATAAAGTGGGAAACAATAATTTTACTGACATGTTTTGGTCGTTTGAGGCAAGGTCCCATCTTCATTATTCACTATGCAATTCCACTTGGTGTTTTGCATTTGTTTTTCTCTCCCATTCTTGTTTCATAAAGTCTAACCATATACTTTCGTACTCAATTCACATCACACAACTTGTTCATTGGTTTGACTTCTCGAAAACATTATTGCTCGTTTCGGGGTTGTTTACTTTGAAATTTGTGATTGCTATTAAATTTCGTTGGTAAATTCATGTGGTTTATCATTTATGCATGAGTTTTTGTTTGCTTTGTGACTTTTTTGTTGTTTGCAATTATTTGCGTTGTTCTTTTTGGACTTCTCTCGTGAAGAAAATCAGACGGATGTGTAAGGCAAGTGATGGGCGGTGCATTCCCACGTGATCGGAGGAACAACATTAATGGCGTACATAATGTGTGTGTGTATATAGAGAATTAATTCATATATACCACAAGATATGATCACATTTTGATTGCTAGTAAAGTCTTAAACGGTAGATACTACTTACTAGTTAGGTTTGTTAGTTTTACATGGTATTATATAGCGAAAAGGGTGATGTATACAATACAATAATACAAAAGTACTAGTAGTATTTGTTAGGGACATTAATTATTGCTTAACATAATAATTGTAACCAACGACATTGCCTTTTTCATGATACGTTACATATACAAAGACATTTGATTTCAAAGTGTATCCAGCTATATAGACTGTCTGATTCAATTCATCTAACTGAATTATTTCCTGGATTATTAAGGGGTTGGTTAGGTACACATCTTTGTAATTTTGGCTTAATTCGTACAATTTCTCAAATAATTGTTCATGTCACTTGATAAATTATTAAACTCAATGTCTTTTTTCTATTGTACGTTGAATCATTTAATTATCTCAACGTTGCGGATGCATGATTTTTTTCCTTTGTTTGGTTTTCCATTTACTTTCTAAATTCCGATATTTATCATACTTTACAATATTTGAGTCAAAACAAATTCTAGGAGCTAAGGAGCTTATGTACATATATATATAGGATTTGTTTATATTTTCAACAACATCTGTGTTTGTTTTATCTACTCCCTCTGTTCCTAAAAGATAAAAAAATTACAAAAATATTTTGTTCTAAAAAGATAGAGTTTTTACTGTTTTCTATGTACTTTTACAAACTTCAAGACAAATACTGAAATATTATTGGTTAAACTTTATTGAAAACTGTATTTCGTATAAATCAATGCATTATCTTAATAAGTGTGCATAACGTTAAACATTTATTTTTAAGGAACGGAAGGAGTATCTTTTTAAGATGTAATCATTTCTTAGTTTTACGTAACTTAACATGGTTACGTTAAAATAACAACGTTTACGTATAAACGACGCCGTCTTTGCATAATTCGCGGGACCCATCAGTCTTCGTGTGTGTCTGTTTGGGAAAGTCGTCACACGTGCGTAGTTCCCCTACAACAAATTATTTTTGAAAACGTCCACTCAAAACATGCTGATTTTATCAGTAACTATACAAATTTTAGAATTTTAACTGTATTTATTCCTGATCATCATTATGATTCTAATTTCATAGTACGTGTAGCTCATAATGACTGAGAAACCCATTCAGTAAGTTGTTCGATTCGTTTTACTACCGCAGGCGATAATTGCTTAACCGGTTTCATCTCTTTCTCCGGTCTAAAATCAAACCCAATCGTATCCGAGACTTCTTCGGAGCTCCACCCGGATTTACGAAGCGACTCCGATAACCGACCCGCTTTCAATAAAAGTACATCAAGCACCGCTCGATTATCCAAAATTACCATTTCACCCTCAAAGAAATCAGATGCTGACACGTGTATAATCTCATCTATATCGGTTTCACTCCACCCACCTCCTCTCAAAACCGAACCGATCCGGTTTACATACTGGTTTACCCATTTCGGTGTCTCTGTTCTTAGAAGCTCCGATGATGATGAAGAACACGAAGATGATGATGAGGAGGAGGATACAGAGTTTCTCGCTGCTTCACTCCAAAACTCCACCCATCTCGACCCGTTAACCCGACCCGAATCTAAGCTTCTTCTCCGGGTTAAACTCGACGATGATGAACCAGTCGAACGTTGCTTGGAGCTACGAAAGGCGGATTCACGTTCGAAAAACTCGGATAGATCCGACCCGCAACAGAAAATTCGGGTTTCGTCGATGAAGAAAACCGGGTTACCCGCTAAATTCGGGTTACAAGGAATGTAACAGTGATCATAAACGGGTACCATTAAAGGAGCTTTTTTTAAAGCGTTTCTCGCGACCCGTAAAGCTTTTTCCGGGTCGGGTGGTTTTAAGCCCCATGATTTACACCAAAGACTGTTCTTCGCGATTTGGAACGAAACAGAAGCGATTGGTAAGTCGATCATTGCACGGAGGTGAAGACGAGCTCCGGGAGATCTCCAGTCGGGGAATCCGGCGGTGATGGATAGACCGGAGGAGAGGATTACACGGAGGTCTGGTGGGAATGTGAAACTGAACTCGGCTTCGATACGGGTTAACTCCGAGTCGGTTAGACCCGGTTGGATTTGGATATTGGAGTTTTTGAGATGGGTGATTACTTTGTCAGCGAATGGGGAGAGAGATAGAAGGCTGTTTCTGATGGTTGGAGTGGTTGGAGCGGCGGCTCGTGCTGAGAGACGGCGGAGACCGGCTGCGTGAGCCGGAGGTAGACTGGTTGTTCTCTGGTCAACGTCGACCATTGGGCAGAGAAAGAGCAAGTTTTTAGAGAAATGGTTGCGGTTTGTGTAACAGAGAGGCTTCAAAATGTATAGGAAGAGCTTTTGTATTTATAGCTAGCTTTGATGGGACCAAAATTATGCGTTACAAATTGACCAATAAAATACAACTATGATAATAATAATAAAATAATTTAGTTATATGGGTAGTTTTCAGAAAGTTATTAGGATAGTTGGGACATTTACTGTTCATAATTTGAAAAATAGGCACTTTTGCACTGTTACACTAATAGAGAGGAATGTGTGAAAAGACAGAAAAGGGTATCTGATGTTAAGATGGTCAAGGTGTACATGCTCGCGGTGGATATGCGGTGTACCGGTACACCAACTGATATATTGTCCGGGACACTGTCTGGTACACCGGCGGGTACATCACCTCGTACACCGACAAGTACATCAGCGTGTACACTGGTCGGTATACTACGGTGGACATCTTTCGGTACAACACCATAAACATTATCCGGTACAATGTTCGGTACACCAGTGGTTACATCAGCTTGTACACCGGTTGGTTGTACACCAGTTGGTACACTACGGTGGACATCTTTCGGTACAACACGATAAACATTATCCGGTACAATGTCCGGTACACCGGCGGGTACATTACCTTGTACACCGGCAGGCTGTACACCGGTTGGTACACTACGGTGGACATCTTTCGGTACAACACGATAAACATTATCCGGCACAATGTCCGGTACACCGGCGGGTACATCACCTTGTACACCAGCAGGCTGTACACCGGTTAGTACACTACGGTGGACATCTTTCGGTACAACACCATAAACATTATTCGGTACAATGTCCGGTACACCGGCGGGTACATCACCTTGTACACCGGTTGGTACACTATGGTGGACATCTTTCAGTACAACACCATAAACATTATCCGGTACAATGTCCGGTACACCGGCAGTACATCACCTTGTACACCGGCGGGTACACCACCTTGTACACCGGTTGGTACACTACGGTGAACATGTTTCGGTACAACACCATAAACATTATCCGGTACAATGTTCGGTACACTGGTTGGTACATCACCGTGTGCACCGGTTAGTACGCCAGCCACCGTGTAACCGGCTAGTACACCACCGTTGAAAACTTTCGGTACACCGGCTGGTACACTATCGTTATATATCCTCCGAAATCCCGGTTGGTACACCACCGTGGGTATTTTTTGGTACACCACTGTGTACATTGTCCGGTACACCGGCTGGTACATCACCGTGTACACCAACGTATACTTTTTCCGATAAACCACTAAGTACACCATCGTCCGATACACCGTTCTGTACACCGTCTGGTACACCGCCGTGTGCACCGTACTGTACACCGCCGTGTGCACCGTACTGTACACCGCTCAGTACACCGTCCGATACACAGCTCTGTACACCGTTGGTACACCACTGTCTACGTCTTTCGGTACACCACCGTGTATACCGTTCAAAACACCACCGTGCACACCGATAGACCATCGTCGACATCTTTCGGTACACCATCGTCTACACCGTTCGATACACCACCGTATACACCGTTCGATACACCACCGTGTAGACCGATAGACCATCGTCGACGTCTTTTAGTGCACCATCGTCTACACCGTTCGATACACCACCGTATACACCGTTCAATACACCACCGTGTACACCAATACACTATCGTCCACGTCTTTTGGTACACCATCGTCTATACTGTTTGATACACCATTGTGTACATCGATACACCACTGTCTACGTCTTCTGATACACCATTGTGTAGATCGTTTGGTGTATCATCATATCGCTTTTCCGATACACCTCCGTGTATACCGTCCGATACATAGTTAAAAATAAAATAACTTTCAAAAATTAGCATTAACAAATTATATCTAAAAAAATAATAAAAAACCTCTAAATCTAATGGTTATGATTTAGCCATATATGGGAATTTGGTTAGATTTTGAATTATAATTTTTTTTTCTTGGTTATTTGGCCTAATTTTCTTATAACAAAAATTTATAAATTCCTTATCTAACAAAAATCATAATTATCTAATATAAAAAACAGAAGTTACATAATTATCTAATATAATACAAATCATAATTACTAAACTAAATTGTTACTTAATTTAACCTCCTAAACACGAGAAAAAAAACCCTCCTAACCAAATTATTGATGTTTCGTTGTAATATTCCCATTTCTGGGTTTCTCTTCTTCGCCATTAATGCTTCGTCTCTGTTATGGACCTATAGTTCAAATCCAAAGCTAATTTATGGAACAAGAGTTCCAGTTTCTCTCAATGGTAGGGTGTTCGGAATCTGAAACTCGACGTTGTTTATCCGATCGGAGGTTATAAAGATGTATCAAGACTGTTGAAGGATTCGATTAGAAATTCATCTCTCTAACTCATCAAACTTAATAATCGTTGGTTTGAAGATTTCTCCGATTGAAGATAAATCAATGATTGTCAATTTTGTATTTGATTACAGAATTTGTGTATTCAGATATTTGGTCGGAAAAACAAAACGAGAAATAATCGCCAGAAAAATCAGTTAATGAATAGTTTTGTGTCAATCAAACCCGTAGAAGAAGATCTGGAAACAAATCTTCGGTGGCACTTTTGTAATTATTTATAGATGTTAGGATTATTTGCTTGAGAAAAATTGGGTCTCACCCAAAACTGCCTATTTCTCTAAATATGAACAGTAAACTGCCCAATACAACAATTATAGTTTTCAAAACTACCCACTCAGCCAATTTTTTCTATAATGAGTCACAAATAAATTCCGTTTTACATTGGACAAATATGCTTGGTGTATAGTAACTTAGTAAGCCGAGTGATGTAATCTCCCAAGTCACAGTTATGCATACTTTGCACACTTGTCGTAGACATGACCACCTCAAACGCAATTTATACACGGTTTTATTCTGTTTTTTTGTTTTGGGAGATGAAGCCTTGGCCATTGTACGATTTCAACAGTTCCACAACATGTTTCACATCTAGCCACTGGAAGTTCAACAAAAGAAATTTAATTCTATAATTTTTTCTTTTATAACTTCGAAGTTCGGACCGAAGCCTTAATTTTCGTGGACTTGGAGTCAGCCTTTGCTCTATTCTATCTAGAATTATCCCTCGTTCGGTCAAAGATCAGCCTTTGATTGGTGAATATTTTAATCAATACTATAATTGGTAAAATATAAAATGTAACCTTTTATCAAAGATCCGACAAATCTTTAAATTTATCATGAGATCTTTTTTCTCTGGGAACCTGTTTCTTAGGGGGTGTATTCAACATGGAATTTGAAGTGATTTGATTTTAGTTGAGTTTTTAAATGATTTTGGATGATTTAGAGAAATTATTGTGATTTTAATTAAAATCTCATAGAATCCTACGTAAAACAATGTGATTTGTTTTATCACATTTTTAACTAAAGAATCTCACCAAAATACATTAAAATCACATCAAATATCTTAAAATCCATTGTTTAAAACATTTTCAATAACACTAGATTTTGAAGTAGATTTTAAAATCACAAATTCAATAACACTTGATTTAAAAGGAGTTTTTAAAACTCATGTTTGAATAACAGATGATTTGTCACGTAAATACAAATCACTCCAAATTCCAGGTTGAATACACCCCCCTTAATATATATTTTTAATCGAAATCCGACAAATCTTAAACTTGGAACAAAAGTTGACTGTGTAAAATAGGTATCCTCGTCTCGTATGGATCGAACTAGCGCTGCTAAAGAGAGATTCCGCAACATGCGTCTCGTGGTAATGTCTCTACTGATTCCACTTCCTTTGTTGTTTCCATTGCTTTGCTTAATCTTTCTGTGTATTTTTCAAATCAGGAGGAGTACGATACACAGGATCCTAAGGATCATGATTTAGTTGCATTGCCCTTATTGATGAAACGAACCAAAGTTATTGATATTGTTGCTGCACGAGGCATTATATTTGCCCTTGCTCAATCTGGTGTGTGTGCATCTTTCAGCAGAGGTACTACTTTTGCTTTGTCACTGTGATTTTGATGCAAACCCTTTGTTTAAAACCTCTAGATTTGGTTTATGTAATTGCATAGACGAACAAAAGGATTTGCTTTTTAAATGTTAGTCCTGATGAAGTTATTCGGAGCTTGTTCTACAACAAGAAGAATGATTCTCTTATTACAGTTTCCGTTGACGGTTCGGACAATTTCAGCTCTTTGAAATGCATATCTACTAGTATCAAGTATGTCCTCTTGTATTGTTGTGTGTAAGCAACTTCTCAGGCTTTTAAAAAGTGTTGTGTTTATAGTTTTTTGGTACTGTTTTAGATATATTCTGGAGGGTCAAGCAGAGGCAGGATTTGCTCTGTTTGAGTCTGAATCATTAAAATGGCCAGGTTTTGTAGAGTTTGATGATGTTAATGAGAAGGTGTTGACATATTCTCCACAAGACAGGTATTTGCTTTTCTCTTTGGTGTTGAATTCAAGTTTCTCAAACTGAGCCACAACTTTTGCTTTGTAGTGTCTACAAGGTGTTTGATCTAGAAACCTATGCACTGCTGTATTCGATATCCGAAAAAAATGTCCAGGATATCAAGATCAGGTTCTGTCTTTTTTTATTCCCTTTCTATGTTTTCTGTTTGTAGAAATTGAATGTGACACTCTCTAGCTTGTGCATGTGTTCAGTCAGGGGATAATGTTGTTGATTTTCAAAAAGGCTAAAAGTCATGTCCCCTTGAAGATACTGTCAATCGAAGATGGCGCTGTGCTCAAGTCCTTCAATCATGTGCTTCATCGAAACAAGAAAGTTGAAACCATTGAACTGTTCAATGAAAAACTTCTTGTTAAGCAAAAGAACGAGAATCTCCAAATTCTTGACGTGAGTAATAGTCCAACAACTATATATACTTGTGGTACTTTTTATGTTTCTAATATTAGTTTTTTCTTGTTAAAGGTCCGAAGCGATGAGCTGATAGAAGTTGAATTCATAACACCATCAGGATTCATATTTTTGTATGAGAAACAGTTGTTGTTAACATTCAGAAACCGAGATGTTTCTGTGTGGAATATCAGCGGAGAGCTTGTGACATCCTTTGAGGATCATCATGCTTCGGATCCAGTCTACATAACAAGCGATCAGGAACTGATCATCTCATATTGCAAGGCAGATACCGAAGAAGATCAGTCGATAGAAGGAAATGGTAAGCACACGTTTAATCAAGAAACCTTCAAAGTGGACATGTGAAAATATAGGCTGATTGAGACATTGTTGTGGCTTTTATTTGATGCAGCGGGGTCGATTAATATTAGAAACATCTTGACTGGTAAATGCATAGCTAAAATAAAAGCAAGCGACGACCATCTAAAGGAAGAGGATTGCAGCAGCGGTTTGGGGAACTCCAAGCAAAGAAAAAATGTGGTCGATGAGGAGTTGGAAGACATAACCGCTCTCTTCTACGATGAAGAACGTAATGAAGTATACACAGGGAACATACACGGCCTTGTCCATGTCTGGTCTAATTGAATCTACTCATCATTTCTTTGCTTAGATTCATAGCTATATAAAAAAAACTCTATGTCTTGTGTTTTATCAAGAAACAAAGAGTATCTACTTCGTCTTGGGCTTTTTTTGGGTCATTGGATTAAAGTTTCGATTGAAATCCAAGTTTATCTTCTAATATCTAGGGTTTATTAGACGGATTCGTACCTAGTTTCCTCTTCTAATATATCTAGGGTTTTTCGACTAAATCTCTAGCCACACTATAAATAACTTGCAAACCATTGTATTCAAGGATTCAATGTAATCAGAGCAATACCTTGATTTAGAAATCACGTTTTCAGTTAGAAATCATTGTAATCTTGATTTTGCCCTATCCAAGGGCATATATAGAAACCACGTTTTGGGTTTGATCACTTAGTTTTCACCATTACAAGGGTTCCAGATCAGAGTGCATAAATCGTATAATATGTAAACAGTCAAGTTGATCTTTAAAATCCATTGGTCTCCACGGTTCGTTACCTGATTCTATTTCTCGTATTTCATCTTATAGATTTGTACTTAGAGTTACGAAAGTTGTCTGCTCTTTGCAATCACCATTAAAGTCATCATGTGCATTGTGCTTTTTTGGATTGGGTTGTTCGATTAGTCTTAAAGATGTTTGATGTTTTGTTAAAATGATGTTCTCCGGTCAACGTAGACCATAGTTCACTTAGAACAGAGAAAAGTGCTGATTTTTAGAAATATGGTTCCATTTTGAAAGTGTCTAAATTCACAAATCCTATTTTACATTGTAGAAACCCATTTGGTTAATGCATAACATCCCAAATCACAATTTGCTTTTTGCATGTACGTACAAATTTCAACTATTTCAAATCATAATAATATCCACAACATAGACATGCTTTTTTCTTTTTGGTCGGAATGCATCTTCTTTCTTGTACGTTTACTCCACTTGAGTGTTTCGATTACTACTGTCTGGCTTTGAATATAAAATTTCTGATAGATAATATTGTCAACCAGTTCATTTGATGGTGATCTTTATAGCTCTATCGAAGAACGCAGACCATACCAAATGTAGAAAAAGTCCATATTCACATGTGCCTTTAGTATATTTCAAACGTGATATATAGAACGTCATTGGTGATTCGGCAGGCCCGTAACCGATACTTAATACTATAATTAAGGCCCATACTATAAATGGAACAAGAATAATTTTGATAATTGATACCCAAGGGGGATGAAATAACTACATGCCGCGTGTACTACTTTCTCACAACATTTGACTACATGGGACCCACGTGCACCTATGTCGTTTACAATAGTCCACGTGGATTATTCCTTCGTACTCGACTATATAAACCCAACCAAGTCCGCTTTGTTCAAATTTTCATAATGCAACCTTTTGCAGATAATTCACCTTTAGGTTTATACCCAACCAAAACTAATAATCGCTTAAATTTCAGTTTTGACAACACGAAAATGGATAATTCAAAGAATGTTCCTTCTTCTGATCAAAACGAAAACCTCACTCCTGTTTCACAACGTCCTTCTTCTTCGTTCTTGACAAGAGATCAAGAACATGAAATAATTGTATCTGCTTTACGACACGTGATATGCAACTCCGGAGGTGATACGTCATCATCAAACTTGATCTCAGTCGGAGAAACTCTTCCGCCTCTGGACGCTGGCCCTTGTCCTCTTTGCGGTGTTACCGGTTGCTACGGCTGCGGATTTCAACGACCACACGTAGAGATCAAGAAAGAAAAGAAGCACAAAGGAGTGAGGAAGAAACCATCAGGTAAATAATTTATGTTTTCCATACGTTATGTTTCAACAGTTTTTTTGGAGTTAGTTAATTGTTAATCAAATTTATATTTTTTTTAAACAAGGTAATTGGTCGGCAGAGATATGGGATCCGATTTTGAAATCAAGGAGGTGGCTTGGAACGTTTCCGACGGCGGAGATGGCGGCGCAGGCTTACGACGAAGCCGAGGCTGGGCTTGTTGGAAGAAGATCAAGGAGACGTCGTACAGAGAACGGGGAAGGAAGCATCCACCAAGAAGAAGGTGGTCGAAATGGCTGAGAAATATTTTGGTGATGTGAAAGTGAAATAAAACGATTATATAGAAAATAATGCTTTGGAGGAGAAATAATATGGACAAGGGCAAAGAAGACTCATCAAGTCTCATCTTATCCGGAGAAGGCCATATTTTTCGAGTTATCGCCAAAGTTTGTTGTGGGGGAATTCTTTGTTTTGTTTTCTTATTGTGTCTTTGCAAATCCCATCTTCATCTAGTTTGAAAGTTTATGGAAGATCAATGTGATTGTTTCAGTAATTGTCTCTCTTATAATTTGTAATCATTTCTGAATCAATATTATCAATATAATTTCAGTAAAAAAAAAAAAGGAAGTGAAATTATAAATATTTCCACCTAGCTACTTATGTTTCTGAGAATGTATAGAGTTTGATCAAATAATCTAGGTAAGAAATGATCTTTTATATATATATTGGATATTTTTAGTCAATGTACAAAAAAGTAGAGTGAATCAGTGTCAGTGTATTACTAGCGTTGATCGTATGAAGGAGCTTCGACAATATCATTTTTTGTCTTCATATTTTAGGAATATATTTGTAATGATGGAAATTAAATAATATGGTCACGCGCAACTATAATACGTGGATTACACACATCCACTGTGATAAACCGGTAAGTTTTTCATTGTTTTATACAATTTTTCGCATGGGCAGAGTTACATGGTTGGGATGGGGTCGTATTGAGTTTTCGAGAACCTGAAATCGTATTGAGTTTGTTATTCATTGAAGAAGTATAGAGTTTTTTTACTGATTTTGGGATTCTATTAGTATATTTGTAATTTTTTTGTTAATCTTAAATAAATGTACCCCAAGTATATCAATATATATAGAAGCAAATATGCAGATGGTGGTTAGATTCTAAAAAAACAGATTAAAGTTGTTAAATTTCATTGATTTTCCACTCTGAAGTATCATAGGGTTGTTAGTCCATAGACCTTAGTATATATAACTGTTAAAAATGGCATGAACGTTCGAAATTGCGATTAGGCTTAAAAAAAAAGGATCAAAGCGGTGATTTCTTCTTCTCTGAATTGTATCTAGACAGAAACTAACCGAATATTAAACTTGATAGAAAAAGAAAATAGAGTTAAAAAAGTAGAAGAAGTGAGTATATTTGCTTCATATTCATTTTTTTTTGGGTCAAAAGCTTCATATTCATAGAATATCACATTAGTCAGACTGCAGTCATACCTGATTCGTAGTAATCTGAAGTCAACGTTTAGTCGCGTTAGTCATACCTGAATCTGTTGAATATATAATACTCGGCTTGAAAAAACAACAGTAACAACACAATTGATATGTACAAAGCCAACTTGGCATACAATCCGAAACTCGAATGTGACATGTAATAAGAAGAATAATTGGTTTACTCGGCAAAAAATTGTATCATACAAATATCAAAACTAAAATCCAATTAATGTGTCACATCAAATACCTTTCCAGCTAAGAAGCCAAGATTTATAATTAATAATTTCTATGAAACTCTTCCACGCGAAATGAATTAGAGAAATGATATGACTAAGTTGATTAATTATGTATTTAAAAAGGTAAATTCAATATTTGTATATAATATTTCAAACTCCATCAACTGATTTTCAAATATTTGAATATATCAATATAAAACTACAAATACTTAAATTGATATATTTATAGAAAATCTAAACGAGGAAAAAAACAGATCGAATATGTATATATGTTTTAGTTTACTGTAAACTCAAATTAAAACATTTAATATCTAGTTAATTATTTTCATTTGCATTTTTAATTATGAAAAACCAAAACTATGTTGATCCTTAAGTTTGATGTTATATAAAGAAATCAAAACATATTTACAAATCAATAATAAAAATAACTTACTAACAGTATTACTTAGTACTTACTATGAACTATGAAGTAATTGGTTAAAAGGCTTAATTTGTTTTATACACAAGGAATTAGTAACTTCGCGCCGCGTGGACATTCATTTCAACAATCCACATATACATTCGCAACGTGCACTTTTACGCGAATGGCGCGGACGGCGTGGCTTTTTCTTTCCTACTACATATGAACGTTAAATTCAGTGAACAAACGAATCGTTTGGAACAACTGTACTATAGTAGTGTGGAATGAACTTGACTGAAATATTTGCATGTAAATAACAAACGTAGGGTCACAAAAAAAATCTAAAATGCTTACTATACGTCTCCTCCATGGATTACCTATATAAACCCTACTCAGTCCGTTATGTTTTCAAATCTTCACACCACTTTCGATCCCACGACATTTGTATGCCCTTCACTACGAAATTTGTATGCTCTTCACTATCAATAGTGAATTAAATTTCAATTTGCGTTTTGATCCCACGAAAATGGAAAACATTCCCTCTAATGATCAAAACGAAACTCCCATTCCCATACATGTCTCACCAGCACCACCACCACCACCACCTTCTTCGCGCTTGACAAGAGATCAAGAACATGAAATCATTGTCTCTGCTTTACGACACGTGATATCCGGAGGTGAATCATCATCAAACTTGATAGCCGGAGAACCTCTTCCACCTCTGGACGCTGGTCCTTGTCCTCTTTGCGGGCTCACCGGTTGCCACGGCTGCGCATTCTCACGGCCACACGAAAAAGAGGTCAAGAAAGAGAAGAAACACAAAGGAGTAAGGAAGAGACCATCAGGTAAATGGTCGGCTGAGATATGGGATCCGAGTTTGAAAGAAAGGAGGTGGCTTGGAACATTTTCGACGGCGGAGATGGCGGCGCATTCTTACGACGAGGCAGCGGATGAGATTGTCAGAAGAAGAACAGAGAACGGAGAAGGAAGTAAGCGACGTCGGAGATGATTGAAATGGGAAGTTTTGGTCGGCGAGGTGGAAATGCTTTATGTATTACTATTGATTTCATATTTAAAACCATATATATACATATACTATATGAAAATTTTAAGAGATGCTTTATGTATTACTATTGATTTCATATTTAAAACCATATATATACATATACCGACCTAGCCGATCTCTTAGTTCCAACAACGCCATCGACGAAATGGGATTCGATCGTGATTATAAGGCTAGGTTTTTTTGTTTTTTATGTCTGAAAAAGGATAGTGGCTATATGACCTAGGTCAACATATGACTTGCCAAGAAATAAATTTTTGACGGAAGGAAAAATGGTGATTGAGTTATGGACTTTGTGTAATGGGATTTGAGGCCTTATACTAGCCCAATAACCAAAATTATCGAGCACTAAAGATCGTCGGTAATTATCAAATATACAATTTTATCTAATTACGATCAAAAATCAGATACACTTGCCTTAAACAAGAACAATCAAATATATATCTTTCTTTACCCATAAAAATTTCTTTTCATTTTCTTGTTAAACCTAAAAGAAACTAGCTCTAATGGATTACACGGTCGATATGGTTAGCATACGATATTAATCAATAAATTTCATACGAGATACACTTTCCTTAAACAAGAACAATCAATTTATATATCTTTCTTTACCCATAAAAATGCTTTTCATCTTCCTTGTTAGACCTAAAAGAAACTAGCTCCAATGGATTACACCGTCGATATGGTTAGTATTCGATGTTAATCAATAAAAAACATACCTTTTGTATGTTTTTTTCCTTGTTCTTGATATGTTTCTTTACTATCATGCAGAGTTGTGTGATGAAAGTGAACAGAAACTGCGAGCTATGTCGGCAAAAAGTCACAGAAATGATGCAACATGTCAACGGTACCGTCTTCTTCCTTATATTTGCTAATTTTCTTGATTTTTTCTGTAATGATACTGAGTGTTTGTTTTTTTCTCAATTTTACAGTAGTTTATTCTGTGGATTTTGGGGGCGACGATAACACAATCAAGCTCAAGGCAAGAGCAAACCCTAATATAATTCTGGCTGTTATTGAACGTTACGGAGAACATGGAAAAGTCTCTAATCTTCGTTTTGACGGTGAAGTTATGAACTTTCAAGGAAATGGTTATTACGGCCAATCAGGCTTTTACCTTCCTTCCAACTCCGCCGGTTATTATCCTCCTCCGCCTCAGCAAATGGAGGCTGCTCCACGGCCGATGGATCACCAGAACACAGCACGGCCGTTCCCGTCAAGACCGCTATATAGTTACTCTTACGTAGAACCACCGTATTGGCAGAAGAGTTCGTCGTGTGTGATCATGTGATTGTGACTCTGTTTTGAGGAAGAAGAAGAAGTTCTTTGAATTTTGGTTATATTAGATATCAGATACTTCGTCCGGGAAATTTATCCAACCGGTAGCATTTGATTTAATATATAGTCTTTGATACATTTTTTTATGATTACGCTTAAGACAACTTGTATTTTGGATAATAATTTAAGAAGAAACAGAGTATTATTATCATAAACAAACACAAGTGTCAAAATATCTACTGGTTTCACGGACAAGAGAATACATCGCCGTTATCTATCCACCGGTAATCATTAGCATCGACTGTGGTTCCGTTATTAGTAGCGGTGGTGTGAAGTAGACTCTTGATTTTGTGAATACATTTGTGGTTGCGTATGCGGTTGAGAACAGCTTTTTTGTTTAGCGTTTGCGTTTCAGACGATTTCAGATGTAGTTGCTTCGATATTTGTTCCTCTCCTTCCTTCGAAATCACAAACTCCATAAAAAAATCTCTTTCAATAATTGTGTTGTTTTAAGAAGACATAGTAGTGTGTATTTATAAACTAGATACAGAGTTTATGGATTGGTGAAACTTCCCATTCAGATATTGTAACTTGTATATTTAAAATTGTTATTGTAAAGAAAAAATATGTGGGCTCTGGTCCCCTTGGTTATGTGAAAACCGGTGGCTGATTTTGGCTTTTTATTAGTATAAACGAAAGGACACAAACTATGTGCTTTTCCTACGTAGTAACCATAGATTTAGTTTTGAATGACTCATTTCCATACGTAAGTGCGTTCTTCATGCCTCGATCATGGTTTTAAAATTTTGATAACTATATGCATTAGAGACAAAATTTCACATTTTTATATAATCTGAAAGATTCCGAAACGATTTAAATATACATGGCAAAACCATATATTTAATGTAATTTAAAAATGTGCCGGTCAAAGTAAACCAATTTGACTACCACAAGACGATTGACATTATATTTTAAGAATTAGCATAAACTGAAATAGTTTAATAACATACTAGTATATAATGAACTTTTTTTTTTTTATCAGAATGGAGATTTCATTAATAGTATCCCCAGAGACTAGTATAATGCTCTGATAGATAAATTTCAGCTTTGTTCCGTAAAAATGGACTCCATGACAGATGAAGGCAAATAATTTGGAATGGACAAAAGTCTTTAATTGATTTACAACAATCTAAATTTATGCAACATAAAATAAGAAATAATAACACAAAGGATTCATAAGAGAACCGAACATAACATAAAGTTGTTAAGGTTACATAACAAGAACTTGGTATTGACTTTTGGTCATAGTAGTAAGCAATCTCCCACTAACAATACGAATCCGAATCTCGTTGCATCTCCCATTACTTGCGACAATAAACTCAAATAGAAACTTATTGGTGGTCTTCATCAACTTATGACTTTTACAGAAACACACCCATGATTCACTCGAGAACTTGACTCCTCTAACGTAATTCACAATCTTCATTGGCCACTTCTTTCCATTATCATCGCAAAGCTCAATATCTTCCTCCAATTCAATCCCATTCGATTTCAGAAAAGTTATAGGTATTTCCTAGCAACACATATAGAGATTGATATTGGTTAACATGTTAACTAACTAACCAACCTTAAGACAAATTAGTAAAAACCATTCTTTAAGCTCACCAGTTTTTGAAGTGAACTGTCTGTAATATTCCTTAAAAAATGTGGATTCTTCGGTTCTTCAAATCGTCTTTGTTTCTTCTCAGGATCCCTTGATGATATGCCACACGGATCTACGTAACAATATATGATTCAAAATCATATGACTAAATAAAAAGTAAAAAAAACAAAACAAATTATGGTAATTACCTCTAACCCGGTTATCTTCTCTCCGAGTCTTTTCACGATGTTGCCGTTTGGCTTTGCTAGTTGAAAAATACTCCGGTTCATTCTCAACTAGATCATCAATAGGCTCTTCCTTAACCGAATCTTGTTTCCGTTTCCGCTTCTTACCACAATCTTTCCTACGTTCCGGTTTGGTAAAACTATCAACCGGTCGCTTCTTACCACAATCTTTCCTACGTTCCGGTTTGGTAAAACTATCAACCGGTTCTTTATCAACAGAAACCCTAGATCTCTCCGTGATACCAAGATCTTTTTTAATTCCATCGTTAGCGTAAATCGTAACGGAAAATCTCGAATCTCCATCGTAATTAAACACTAGAAAATCTCCAAATTCAAGAGACTGATCTTTAGCGAAAACATTCCAACCTTTGTCGAAAACTACACGAAATCTTTCTTCCGTGTCTTGTGTTTTTGTCTCCACACACCATACTCGTCCGATCTCATCGAGTAATGAAACTTCATTAGGTAATGGTTTCTCTAAAATATCTATGAATGCTGGTGGTATCACCTGCATGTTATAATTTAATTTAAAAAAAGGAAAAACTTTTGTTGTTGACATAAAAGAGAAGAAGAAACAGAGAAGTAGAGAAACGTTACCAGTTCGTGAGAACTAAATTCAGGAAGAAAAACCTTGAAAAATTCTAAGTCTTTGCGTTCATAAGAAGAAACCGTTTCAACCATTGTGTCTTTGTTATGTAATTAGGGTTTTTGGTAGTGATTGATCAAGACGATCTTTAAAAACAGAGGATTTGATAAGAAAAGACGAGAGGATCTATGTGATGATGGTCTAAAATCTGACAAGTAAGGAAGAAATAAAAAACCTAGCAGATAATAAATTGGAAAAGGTAAGTTACGAGTTTTGATTTATCTCCCCTTAGTTTCTTGTTATTTATGAGTATAGCCCCTTAACTTTCTGGGTTTTACAACTTAACGCCTTTAAAGCCTAATCAAATCAATTGATGATGACTGACTACGATTTGTATACTCAAGTTTTTTTTTTTTGTTAACTTAGCAAATTTGTATTTGTATTTAGTATTTACCTTTTCCATGTAGTATTTACCTTTTCCATGTAGAGTTTCGAAAATATTCTCTACGCAAAACAAATCAGAATATATTATGTTTTTATGGAAACTACTTAAAAACAAAATAATTAAGGAAAACAAAATAGCTTTTTTTTATGGAAACAAAGATCAAAGACAAAATCAAATATGAAAACAAATTTGCGGAAAATGGGAAAAGATATGTTATGGTAATGGAAAAAGATTCGAACTATAAAAAAACTAGAGGTACGTTCAATTACCCCGTTTGGTACAAAGTTAACCGTTTTCTAAAAGTATATAAGAATACTTTTAATTGTTGAATACTTTTAATTGTTAAAAACTTTTTGAAACTATTCAAAATGATCCAAGGTGAAACCACACTGACTTTTGATTTCACTCTCTTTATTTTAAAATAAAAGTTTTAACTACAAATACGAAAATCAATTTACTTTCATTCCAAAAATGCATATTTTGTACACAATGTGAAAATCACCATAACTTTAGACTCCAATTACTCATCTTATTTCAAAACATAAATTTTCAAAAAAAAAAAAAATTCAAACAAAGAAATAGCAAATATTTGATTGCTAGGGTACACGACATGGAGTCTGATTACGATTTGAATACTCAAGTCTCTTATTGACTTTAGCAAATTTTAATTACTGTTTGTATTTACCCTTTCGATGTAGAGTTTCGAAGATATTCTCTACCTTACAAATCGAAATATATTATGTTTTTATGGAAACTAGTTAAAAACAAAATAATTAAGGAAAACAAAGTAGTTTTTTTTATGGAAACAAATATCAAAGACAAATCAAATATATCAAATACCCGTTTGGTACAAAGTTAACAGTTTTCTAAAAGTATATAAAAATACTTTTAATTGTTAAAGCTTTTTGAAACTAGGGTCATTTTGCAAACTAACCATATTTGATAATTTTATTAGTGTATTAGCTATGTAATAAATTTAATTAGGTGAGTAGGCAAAGCATCTGATTGTTTACGTTTTAATCCTTCTCACGTGAGACAATTTAAAAGCATATGCATCTACACTTACTACTTGAAGACATATTTTGTGTGGTCCATAGTTTGGACAACAAGATGACACAGTGAAACCTACCTTAAATAAACGTGGACCATTTGTTTGAATCTAATGCCTAAACAGTAAATGAGTGAGTGATGTGGTTGTAGGTTTTTTGTCCCTTTTATCCTCTATATATTTGTGTTCTATACTACATAAACAAAATTATTTCTATGTAGTAATTTTACATAGATGAATTTGTAAATGATGTTAAAAAACTTTGAAATTTTTTAACATTCAAAACTAAACCCTAAACCCCAAACCCAAACCCTAACCCCAAAAACTATACCCTAATTGTGGAAGAGTTAACCGAAACCCAAAAATTTAACATTCAACACTAAACCCTAAACCCCAAAACCAAACCCTACCCACTAAAACTACACCCTAATTGTGGAAGAGTTAACCGAAACCCAAAAATTTAGCACTCAACACTAAACCCTAAATCTCAAACCCAAACCCTACCCCCCTATAACATTATTTCTATGTAGTAATTTTACATAGATGAATTTGTAAAGGATGTTAACAAACTTTGAAGTTTTTTAACATTCAAAACTAAACCTTAAACCTTAAACCTTAAACCCTAAACCCTAAATCCAAAACCCTAAACCCTAAACCCTAAACCCCAAACTCAAACCCTACCCCCTATAACTATACCCTAAATTTGGAATAGTTAACCCAAACCAAAAAATTTAACATTACACACTAAACCCTAAACCCCAAACCCAAACCCTACCCCCTAAAACTATACCCTAATTTTGGAAGAGTTAACCCAAACCCAAAAATTTAACATTTAAAACTAAACCCTAAACCCCAAACCCAAACCCTAACCCAAACCCTAACCCCACCCGTATCGCTAAACCCTAAACCCTAAAACATAAACCCTGAATCCCTAAACCCTAAAACATAAACACTAACCAGTATACCCTAAACCCTAAACCAAAACCCAAACCCGACCCCCTAAAACTATATCCTAAATTTGGAATAGTTAACCCAAACCAAAAAATTTAACATTCAACACTAAACCCTAAACCCCAAACCCAAACCCAAACCCTACCCCCTATAACATTATTTCTATGTAGTAATTTTACATAGATGAATTTGTAAATGATGTTAACAAACTTTGAAGTTATTTAACATTCAAAACTAAACCCTAAACCCTAAACCCTAAACCTTAAACCCTAAACCCTAAACACTAAACCCTAAACCCTAAACCCTAAACCCTAAACCCAAACCCAAACCCTACCCCCTAAAACTATACCCTAAATTTCGAATAGTTAACCCAAACCAAAAAATGTAACATTCAACACTAAACCCTAAACCCCAAACCCAAACCCAAACCCTACCCCCTATAACATTATTTCTATGTAGTAATTTTACATAGATGAATTTGTAAATGATGTTAACAAACTTTGAAGTTTTTTAACATCAAAACTAAACCCTAAACCCTAAACCCTAAACCCTAAACCCCAAACCCACATCCTACCCCCTATAACTATACCCTAAATTTGGAATAGTTAACCCAAACCAAAAAATTTAACATTCAACACTAAACCCTAAACCCCAAACCCAAACCCTACCCCCTATAACATTATTTCTATGTAGTAATTTTACATAGATGAATTTGTAAATGATGTTAACAAACTTTGAAGTTTTTTAACATTCAAAACTAAACCCTAAACCCTAAACCCTAAACCCTAAACCCTAAACCCAAACCCTAAACCCTAAACCCAAACCCAAACCTAAACCCCCTCAAACTATACCCTAAATTTGGAATAGTTAACCCAAACCAAAAAATTTAACATTCAACACTAAACCCTAAACCCCAAACCCAAACCCTACCCCCTAAAACTATACCCTAATTTTGGAACAGTTAACCCAAACCCAACAATTTAACATTCAACACTAAACCCTAAACCCCAAACCCAAACCCTAACCCCTAAAATTATACCCTAATTTTGGAAGAGTTAATACAAACCCAAAAATTTAACATTCAACACTAAACCCTAAACCCCAAATACACTCTTATATGGATATTCATCGTCTCATATATGGGCTTGTATTTGGTCTTTTTGTTTGCAACATCTGCCTCTTATGTTCATATTATGTTCAGGTGTAAGAATGTTATGTTGTAAACACCTTAACCCCTTATTTTCATGAAATGAATGTGATGCACTTTCCTGTTAAGTTTATTCTATTTATGAGTTACCTGAAGTATCTAATTCATAGAACCATAAATAATAGGCACAACAGAGGAGGAAACAATGATCATAGGTTAAGTAGGGGTAATATTAATGTAGATACAGTAGACACACTCTTCAAATGATGCCACAAACAATGGTTATACGAAGGAATCTGAGTTAATGTATTAGAGAAGAGAAGACGATTTCGTAGAACAACACTACACGTTTCTTACATACCCCTCATTACATAGAAGCTTAACTTACAAGAGAAGTCAACAAGACAAACTCAAGAAACCTAACCACACGTATCGCTCCGTCACAATAGGTCTTCTGTAGGTACTACTAAAAGACGGTGTTAGGATTGAAGGTCTGGAATGCATGTATGGCATAGTTTTCAGCTGCCACTTTAATCTTCTGGTCATCTAAATCCTCAGATTTTAAAAGTGCACTTACAGCATGGAACTCAAAAAGAATGAGTGTTGCAATTGCAGAAAGACCTGCGAAACAGGGTAAAAATACTTAACAGATGAAACCTGTATTCCATCAAGTTATTTACGAGCCAAACCAACCTCGAGTTCAAATGGCATAGAGGGTCCTCCATTCATAGTTCTTGGGCTGAGTCGAGGCATCAATGTATCAACAAAAGCCCTTCCTCCTTTACTGAAAATGTTTTAGAATTACATTAGTGATACTCAGAATAGAGAAAATGATGTCAAGAGTAATAGATATACCACTACCAAGCTTACCGGTTATAATCAAATATAAGGACACGCTCTCGCATTGCTATTGCTCGCAGGGAGCCCAAATTTAGCAGAATCGCATTTTCACGGACCTAAACAATCAGTAATAAAAAGTTTCATCATTTTCAAACAAATAGAAATAAAAATACAGGATGACTAGGTAGAGATAGTTCTCCAACTCCCTTATTGAGGTTTGGTAAAGAAAACTATGTTATAATGTTACTCTGGAGACCCAAATTCAGATATATGCTTGTTTAAGCTACTTACCAATAGAGATGGCATAGAGTTTGTCATAAACAACGAAGGATCAACGCTTTTGATATCTCTTGGACGAAGACCTGATGAAAAATATCATAGAGAGAGCCAGAGTCAAATACAATTTAGCAACATCTTGATTACACAAATGTACAAATTTGCTCATGAAAATGTTTCACTCACCACTGGATTTGAGTAGCTGTCTCCTGTTAATCTTCCTTGTAGATATTGCTCCTGTTGCCTTCACTTCAACAACCTTTTCTCAAACATGTAAGAAACTTCATGAGATACAAGCAATTAGCAATTTAGCACGAATTCACCAACAAAATTGAGCAAAGATGCATAGTATAAACCGATCAGATTCCTATGATACATGAACATGAATCCTAGACATGCAATTCGATTTCCAGAAACCTCATAAACAGGCTCACGAATTCCCAGCGACGTAGAATCACTCGACGAAGAGGAATCGATCTTCTTAGCATCTTCTTTACCTCCGATTTCGCCATCACCGTTACTATCACTACCACCATCGTCGTCGCTAACGTTTAAGGTTTCGTAATCGCCGACGAATTCATCGGCGATTGTTGGAGACTTGGCGAAACATTTGGATTTGGATAAAACTTTGAGTGCTTCGAAGTAGATCGGAGTTCTATTGAGAGCTGATAAGTGGAGAGAAAAGGAAAGAGAAGAAGAAGAAGGCCATGGTTGTGATCCAGGAAGAAGAGATGGAGAGTGATCTGAGGAATTGAAGAGAGGAGTGAGTGTAGATGGAGATGGAGTTAACGCCATTGTTGTTGGTGGTGGTGAAAGGAAGCTTTTTGTCTTGAAGGGTAATATGGTCCAGATACATATTATACACCGCCTCTGTTCATCCTACAGTAATTTACGTTACACGGTTAATTTTTTTTTTTTTTGCGTTATATACTCAAATAACCCTTGAAACTATTCAAAATGATCCAAGGTGAAACTACAAATACTTTTTGAAATACTTTTGATTTCACTCTCTTTATTTTAAAATAAAAAGTTTTAACTACAAATACGAAAATCAATTTACTTTCATTACAAAAATGCCTTTTGTACACAATGTGTAAAATCACCGTAGCTTTAGAATCCAATTACTCATCTTATTTCAAAACATAAATTTTCAAACAAAGAAATAGCAAAGATTTTATTGATAGGGGTACACGACATAAAAACGTGAAAAAGAGAAATAGCTTTGCTGTTCGACCAAAAAAAGAAAAAAAAAAGAAAAGAAAAAAAAAGAAATAGCTTTGCTGCTACAACACTTGAAAACGTGAAAAAGAGAAATAATCATCTGCGTTAGTAGATCAAACAACTTGAAGAAAGATGATAAGAGTCTATGTACAAGATGGACTAAAGAATCTGGCGTGAAAGAGTGAGCACACACTAAAAGCGGCTATAATTCCTTTCTTCACGTGGTAAGAAGCATACTTGGCACACAAGTTGGTAATACTCAACACCTACACTGGAATCAATCATATTACATAATGCGTTTACTAAAACACACACACAAACAGACTAACCTCGTAATCCGATGAACATGACTACGGTAGGTCCACGACGATGACGAACATAATGAATAATGATACCGGGATCTAGCTTACTTAAGAGCTCAGCTTTCACAATCTGAAGCGGTTCCAAAATTCAATCAATAAGAGAAATCAAAAAAATTACGGCTAAAGAAAACTACAAGAATTAATGTAATTAACCTCGTAGATTAGTATGCCCTTGTTAGAGGCGGGAGATTGATAATATTCTGGCTTCTACTCTCCCAACTCTTTCACGAAAGATCTAGGTAGATCCGCATCAAGCAAAACACGAGTGATTTCGTTCAGACAATCGAGATAATCTCTATCTTATTATATAAAGTTGGATGCGTCAACATGAGTTTGACATGTCCTCTCGTGAGGTTGTGTGGGGAAGCGGTTTTGAAGCTGATGAATTTGATTACCATGAAATGATTTACCGGTGTATCACAACTTCATTCGTTGACGGACGCAGAGATTATGAACCAATCATGGGAGGAGAAAATTTCATCGTTGATAATGTTGACCAACTATCCAAGAATATTATGACATTGGCTTTCAGTTTTTTGAGTATACCAAAGTCTCCTTGTGATTCAGAAGGTTCAGTTTCGAAGCTTCTCTTAGATGGAAAACCCCTGTAAACCCACACAGTAACCTGACACAAATGTTGAGCCATCTCTCTCGTACCTTCCGTCACAATTGCCGTCTCCGGCAACAACAATGTCGTCGTTACAAACCCCCGAAGTCACCACCACCTCCTCCACCACCACCGGCGTTACCAAAACCGCCGAAAAAGCCTCAAACTTTCACCTTCCACGACGCGACTTGGGAGGATTCTTACAGTTGGATGTCTAAACTTGAAGATAAAGTGGCGATGCGTCATATGGATATCTATATGGAGCAAGAAGAGAAGTATACCGAAGCTGTTTTAGCTGATACTGATCGGATTCAGAACAAGCTACAGTCTGAGATGGCTTCTCGCTTGTCCTTTGAGCTCTCTACGCCTCCTCTTCGTTGGGGACCTTGGTGGGTCAATCGAAATCAATAGTCTTTCTTGTTTATTCATCGAATTCAATAGATTGAGAACAAGGGTGGTGAAAAGTTTGGATCTTTATGTGCATTCTCGTCAATTAGAGATTGATTTGGTTGAATTTTGATGTGAATAGGTTGTATTATAGACGTATTGAAGAAGGGAAGCAGTATCCAGTACTGTGTAGGAGACTAGCGAGCTTGCATGAGGAGTTTATTTCTCATAAATCTCCTGCTGCAGGGTTTGATTTTATTTCTGGGAAGAGGATTGAGCAGAAGCTGCTTGATTACAATCAGGAAGCTCAAAGATTTGGAGGTAAATAAGCAATTTTTGAGGCTCTTATACTTGTGAGGAGCAAGTGGAATCAGGAATTTTGTTGTGTGTGTGTTTGTAGGTTATGCTTATGAAGAAATGTCTGAGATATCTCCTGATCATAAGTTTCTTGCATATACTATGTATGATAAGGACAATGACTACTTTAAGTTGTGTGTGAGAAACTTGAACTCTGGTGCTTTATGTAGTAAGCCTCACGCAGATCGTGTCTCGAACTTAGCGTGGGCGAAGAATGGGCAGGCTTTGCTCTATGTTGTGACTGATCAGAAAAAACGGCCATTCAGGTTTTCGTCTGATCAATTTTGGTTGTCTGGTTCAACTACAAATTGCTTGTGTAAATAATTTGTTGTTGTTCTGTTATTAGGTTGTATTGTAGCACGATTGGGTCAACGGATGAAGATGTTTTGCTTCACGAAGAACTCGAGGGGAATGTTCATGTTAACATACGACATACCAAAGATTTCCAGTTTGTGACTGTAAATACATTCTCTCCTACGTTTTCGAAGGTGAACACTCCAAACTGATCTCTTAAAAGTTCTATTTAGTCTTTGTTGTTGAGCTACTTGTAATCATATTAACAAGTACTATGTCTTAGGTGTTTCTGATAAATGCAGCTGACCCGTCTTCTGGTTTGGCATTGGTTTGGGAACACAATGCTCCCGCGCACTGCATAATCGAGCATCATCAGGGATTCCTCTATTTATTTACAGATGCTTCCAAGGATGGTGGAACACTCGACCATCATTATCTTCTTCGAAGTCCTGTTCACTTCTCTTCCAGTCCAAGGGTTTGGGAGGTTGGTTTTACTGAGATAAGATCTGCTTTTATGTACTGTTTAGTATTTTTCTCTAGTCTGATTTGTATGTGTTCATCTTTTATTTGCAGAGAGTTTTTACCGACGACCCTGAGTTAATCATAGAGGATGTTGATTTCTGCAAAACACATCTCTCCCTCATTGTGAAGCACATGCAGAGCTATAAAATTTGTGTGGTTGATCTACCTCTCAAGACAGAGCGGGTGAATATTACTCCGCTTAGTTACTTTCAGCGATCAGATTGATGCTCTGTGAATAAGTTTGACCGTGTTAATTTCTTATAAACAGGTACCAGTTCATCTGAGAGATATTAAACCTCGTTACCTTCCTCTTCCGAAGCACGTTTCTCAAATATTTCCTGGAACAAACTACGACTTCAATTCTCCAACAATGCGGTTCACGATTTCTTCACTTGTGGTAGGAGAACAATTCGTATTGCTGTTTTCTGCTCTGTAGTTTGAGATTTAGTTGCTATTGTTGTTGAGTTTTAAACATTTTTTCGCCTGCAGATGCCTGATGCGGTGGTTGATTATGATCTATCAAATGGGAAATGGAACATTGTACAGCAGCAAAATATGCTTCACGAAAGAACACGGGTTTTATATGGCACTGCAAACTCCATTGATAGCCCTAATATACCCTCAGGCACCAGAACTGTCAGTTTTGATACTGAGGATACTACTGCCGAGAATGACAACTTGTGGAATGACTTAACCGAGTTTTATGCGTGTGATTACCATGAAGTCTCTTCTCATGATGGAGCGATGGTTCCATTAACGATTGTTTACTCGCGAGCTCAGAAAGAAGAGAACCAAAAACCTGGTCTGCTTCATGTTCATGGTGCTTATGGTGAAATGCTCGACAAGAGATGGCGTAGTGAACTGAAAAGCCTCCTTGATCGTGGATGGGTTCTTGCATATGCAGATGTTAGGTCAGTCCCATCTTCGCTCCTCTCTCAAATACTTGATCTTATGTGTAGATATGTGTTTATTTTTGGCTTCTTGGGTTTGTTTTCAGAGGTGGAGGTGGGAAAGGAAAGAAGTGGCATCAAGAAGGAAGAGGCGCAAAGAAACTTAACTCCATTAAAGATTACATTCACTGTGCCAAGTTCCTTGTTGAGAACAATATAGTTCACGCAAACAAGTTAGCTGCTTGGGGATATAGTGCGGGAGGGCTTGTCGTTGCTTCAACTATCAATCAATGTCCAGATCTCTTCCAAGCTGCGATTCTAAAGGTAATCAGCAAACTTTGCATCCAGAAAAAGTTAATGCTGTGATTGATAATGAAACCTTAAAATCATCTATTGTTTCTTTTGTTTTTATTTCAGGTTCCTTTTCTTGATCCAACTCATACTCTAATAAATCCAATACTTCCCTTAACGGCAGAAGATTACGAAGAGTTTGGATATCCAGGAGATATCGATGATTTTCATGCAATACGCGAATATTCGCCTTACGACAACATTCCTAAAGATGTTCTTTATCCAGCAGTTTTAGTCACTTCCTCATTCAATACTCGGTAAGTATCCAACCTTCTCATGGTCATAGATGATTTCGACGCTCCTTCTATTCATGTTTGAGATTTCATTCTCTCGCATTGTCAGATTTGGTGTATGGGAAGCTGCGAAATGGGTTGCAAGAGTCCGCGACAATACCTTCAGTGACCCCGAACGCCCAGTCTTACTCAACTTGACGACTGATATTGTCGAAGAAAATCGTTTCTTGCAGACTAAAGAATCTGCATTAGAGATTGCGTTTCTCATAAAGATGATGGAATCTTGAAAACAAAACCATCAATCACTGATAATAGATGTATCTAAACTATTTCGAAAGAAAATAGTTTTAATAAAGATGAACAATTAAGCTTTCTTTCAATGTTTTTTTTCTAAAATGAACAATTTTATCTTAATATTATGGATATATATAATTTACACAAAAAATCTAAATACTTTTATAATTTAGTTCAATTTTTTCCTTTTAAATAAGCAATATAAATACAAAACAATACGAATTTACGTTATGTGATTCCATGTAATTCGATTTCGTTTCCTCGTTTGTTAAACGTGAATCTCATTCACCTCTTTGTTCGATCCTTTTCAGCTCCAGGTTCGAATTGTGATATCCTCCTTCTTTTCTGGGTCGTGATTGTTTTAATTTTCTTTTCTGAGCAATTAGGATCGAGACTAGATCTGATCGTATTAGGTTTCGTTCTATATTTGATGATTAGGCATTGTCTTAGGTTGCACATTACTCCTAACGTGAGCAGAGTGTTCTTAGTCTATATCTCTGTTAGGTCGCCTTTTCAATAGTTTCATGTTATAACTAATTTAAAATCTTATTAGTTCAACAGTTTTTTAATTTCTTAATTTTGAAATAATTATATTTTCAACTAAAACATAAGTAAAATATAAGCAAAATATAAGCAAAGAAATATACAAAGACTCAGAATTTGACTTAATTAATCATGATCAAGTATTAAATTCAATGCCGGTGCCATTGTTATATAAATTTAAAAATCGCAAAAATAAAACAAAAATGTAAATGTGAGGTATTGATTTTCACAACAACTTCCGTCGTTAAACCCACTGAAGGAAAAAGTTTGGAAACAGCCAACAACAAATAAGATCCGCCATTTCTTATGGCAAGCCCTCTCGGGGGCTGTGGCAGTGAATGAGAGGCTGGCCCACCGCCATATACACCGAGATAGCCAGTGCCCTCGATGCGGTGACAGGGAGGAAACGATTAACCATGTCCTTTTCAAATGTCCGCCGGCTCGTCAAGTTTGGGCTTTGTCCAATATCCCAAATCCCCGACGGTATTCCCTATGGATAACCTATGGGGTAACATGGATTACCTGTTCTCCCGAATCCCGCATCGGATAGACTTAGGGGATTTTGTTCGCTGTTTCCCATGGATAATTTGGTATCTGTGGAAGGCCCGCAATGACAAAGTGTTCAATAATATCGATCGTTCACCAGTGGATATTGTTCAATTAGCCAGCAAAGAGGCTCTGGAATGGTTCTTAGCTAATGAGCAAAACGCGATGACTCACCAGACCGTAACAAGAAGTGAATTGGAGCCCGAACCCCAGGAGGTATTCCGGTGCTTTATAGATGGATCCTGGAAGGATGAGGACACCACGTGTGGGGTAGGCTGGATTCTCCAACTCCAGGACGGGACCTCGGACCTAATGGGAACCAAGGGTATGCGGAAGGTTATATCACCACTTCATGCGGAGCTGTATAGCCTTATTTGGGCCCTGTCAAGTCTTCAGAAGTATGAACGATACTGCTCGGCGTTTCACACGGACTCACAAGAGTTGGTAAGCATGATTGAGGATCCGGACAGCTGGCCCCGTTTCCACACAGAACTGGAAGAATTTAAGGAGTTACGTTTTTCTTTTCCGGACTTCACTCTTACGTATTGTCCTCGGGAAAAGAATGAAAAAGCAGACCTCCTCGCGAGGAATGCTCGTCTCCGCAAATCGGTGTTTACTTATATTAGCACGTCTGCTCCTTATTGGTTCAATGATACTTCGGTACTTTTGTAATCAATAGGTCTTTGTGCGCATGTGACAAAAAAAAAAAAAAAAAAAAAAAAAAAAAGAGGTATTGATTTTCATTTTCTTCTCTAACTAAGAAATTTATGTATGTTTTTCTTGATTAAGAAACTTGTGTGCATGAAAAAGCTGCATAGATTTAAGTATTGTAATATATATATATATAATTTGTATATATATAGAATCTGCGTATTGATCTTCTTTTTCTTGTCTAACTTATGTTTCTTTACATTTTGTATGCATTTTTATTGTTGAAACGTATGTACTTGTAAGATTCTGATTAAACATTCATTAAAATTGAGCCAGAGTCTTATTAGATACTCAATATGTTGAGGAAATGGGACTACCGTGTGAAAACTTGATTTTGTGTTTTTGTGTGAAAACGTAATTTTGGGATTTGACAGGAAAAGATGAATTTTTTTTTGCGGAATAATTGTAAAGTGTTATTTTTGTCTATTCATAAGAACGATCCCCAGTCAAATGACCTAATTTGGTCCATTCAAATAGATTTGAAAAATTGGCCTAAATTCTAGAACTCAATTAATAATTCATTTGGATGGTGTTCATTTAATATTAAACGAACACAAATTCTCATCTCCATTCAAATGAATTATTTGAATGAGCAAACGACCATGCCCATAGATGTTTCTTCTGGCTCTAAAATTTAGATATGAATCAATGAATTGTGTGACACAAAGATAGAAGAGGAATGAACAGTTACAATATACAAACAGCGACAACAGTGTCTGAGATCGTCTCTGTTCACATAACTTCCCAAAATCATACACGAGGGTGTTCTCAGATAGTAACAGATAAGTACAGTAAAGACAAAATGTATCCATTGCTCATATCTTTTAAGTTTCTGAAGAATCATCTTCTTCAATAACTGTTGGGAGTGTCCCCTGTTTAGCAAAACCCGGACTCAAGAACTTCGCTACGAAATTCCATAATCTGTAAACATCTTCAAAGTTTGTCAAGAACCCGAGAGAAGCTGTGACAACCTCAACTCTTATGAACCCGTTGTTTCTCCCTTCTCGGTCCACCGGTTTCCAAGAAGAACTTGAATCTTCGCTTCGACCATCGATTATCTTTATGTGACTGAGGTAACCAATGCCTAGCGATATCCCTTCTCTTTCAGCTAGTTTCTGCACTATCTCAGGATGCACCATTCCACTTTTCAAATCCCTAACATTGAATGCTACGGAAGATCCGCGCTCGTATTTGATCTTTGGACCATAAATCTGAACAAGATTCTTGTGCTCTGCACCTGGTTCTGATATAGGAAGCCTTAACTGGAGCAGAGAAGTCACAAGCCAGTTAATGAGGTACCGAAGTCTCGAGGTGGTTTTGTTGAGACCTAACATGTTTACATGATCAATGTGGCGGCAAACAATCTCAGGTTCTCTCTGGTCATCATCCCATTCTACTCCATTGCTTCCCTCTTCGTCTTCTTCTTCATCCCCTAGACTGATCACAGATGCTTCTCCATGATCTACTGATCTAAACGATACTCTTCGTTTACTTGGATGTTCATCTTCATTCACAAGAAGTCTCCCACCATTATACTGACTCTTCTCCCTTCTTCCTAACAGCCTAAACTCGCCTTCGGTTTCTCTTCTTATCGCACTCTCTTTGATTCCAGAGGTTGAACCATTTCCATTTGCTTCAGCGATTAGCTTACTGCTTCCTCCATCTTCTTCTTCTATCTCGTTAACTTGCAACTGACGACTTGTGTCTATCTGATTCATTTCAGATTTTTCTTCTTCAAACACTTCTTCACCCACTACATGTGATACTGACAAAACAGCAGCATCGAACGAGAGAACATGGCTCCCACCATTACTGCCACTATAAGCCTTTGAAGCTGGTTTAGGCGAGATTCTTCGTTTGTGGTTTTGTGATAAGGGGCTCTTTTGCTTGTTCAGATGACCTGCATTATCAGAATCAGCAGGACTCTGACCCAAATCAATCCATAACGTGCTATCCGATGACTCATCTTCGCTGAAAACCGGACTCTTTATCAAATCACCCACTGAGATACTCTCAGCTTCCTCAAACACAGTGCTTGTCCCATTATCAGAAGCAATTTCATAATCCATATCTGTCTCAAAGACATCCTGCACTTGAGCAGATGTATAAGCACCAGAGAATGCCGGTAACTTAGTCGCCGCAACTTTATTATCCCCGTTAATCGCGATATCATTATCTTCCATCCCAGTCAAACCTTCCAAACCATCCATGGAGTCACTTAAATACAGAGGATACTCAGGTGTTATCTTCACAATTCCTGAACTCGTTTTCCCTGATTGACTCTGCAAGCAGCTAATCACAGATTTCTTAATCAACAGACAACCAAACCCAGTTGGATCATATCCAAACACACGGTAAAACGAAGTTATGATGAAATCCGGTCGAAACAAAGACAAACCAAGCGAGTCCATATCTTTAGGACCTAAAGCTCCAGCATCAAGCAAGACATGCCAGTTGTTTTGCTGAGCCAATGCCATCCACTGGTAAGAATACTTAGACCCCGTGACCCTCGACTGAACCGGAAACACAAACAAACCCGTAGCAGAATCCTTCTTCCTCTTCTTCTTACTCAAAATCTCCTTCTTAAGATCCATCGAACAAAGCCTAAGCGTAGGCCATTTAAACCAAGCGCTACCAACCTTAGCGCCTTTCTCCTTCGCGCACTGACCCATCCAACTAACCGACTGGCTCTCGTGATCAAACATAGTCAAAAGCTTCTTATTCGTATGAAACGGATAAGACTCAGCAAGCAACTTAAACGCAGAGCCTCTACTAACAGTGAACACAAGACCATACTCATTCTCAGGTATGTTCAAGTAATCCATAATCCTAATCTTGATATCATGTTCAATAGTTCCTTTCTCAGCACCACCATACAAAGCATGATTGCTTAAATTCGCACTAATCTCCGACAAACTAAACGTACAAGTATCCCAGTAATGAACTGTTTGAAGATACGAGAACAATCCAAATCCACAATAGTCAAGACATACCTTTGGTAATGACAAGTGAAAATACTCACCATCTCTCAATTCATCAACTTTCTCAGAAGATTTATACTTTGGATACATTGTTAGAAAAATCTTTAAAGCTTCTTCAAGCTCAGGTAAAGCTTCTTCTGATTCAAAAGCTTCTTGAGCAGCAATGGAAGTAGCACGCAAGAACTCACGTTGAGCATTGAGTCTAGCAAGTGATCTTGACCTTCCAAGGCTTTGTTCTTGAGACTCATCTTCTTCTTCAATATCTTGTGATTTAACAAGTACACCATTTTCAGATGCTTCTTCTAAAGCTTCTCTGAGTTTAGATTCATGGAGTTTACGTTGTGTTACAGCTTTTGCTGACTCTGAAACATCTCGATTTCTGCTACTACTGCTCTTCTTGTCAAGTACTAGTGCAGCAGCACAGTGATAAATTGGCTTCCAAAGTGAGATATGCATCAAATCCCTGATTGTGTAATCAAACAAAAAAACCTAATCAGAATCTCAACAATTTAGGAACCCTAATTCTAGATTCTCCCAAGTAATCAAAAAAGGTCACTAATTTAGAAACCTAGTTTCATAAGAAACAAAACCCATAAGTCAAAATCAACACTTGAAATGAGAGGAGGAGAAACATAGAAAGAAATCAAATCACAGATCAGGTAATAAAAATTGAAACTTTGAACACAATCAAAAAGTCAAAAACCATAAGAACAGATCTAATGGAGAAGAAAGCTTCTTGTTCTATATATCACTCACCTTGTGGTCTACTCCTTCAAACAGAAATTTAACTCCTTTTACATTAAAAACCAACAAAACAAAGAAATGTTTGGTTTTGTATCTCTTTGGTCTCTCTGTGATAAATCTCTTTCCTTGAAAAGAAGAATAGTGACTAAAATGCCATTTGACTTTTTTTTATATGTTTTCAATCAAATGCTTAATCTTTGCTGTTACTTGCTGTTCTAATTCCAAATATTGTTTTTTCTTCTTATTATATAATCAAGGGATCAACAATCCACGCAACATTTTATGATTTTATTTGAATTTTATAATTTGATTTTTGATATCTTTTTTGGTGATTGGTTATTTTGGGACCCATGAAAGCTTCTTTCTTTTCTCCTTTTCTTTACTCTTTCTTTTTTCCTCCATTGATTTGAATTAAGCTCCTAAATTTTGTTATGAGCTGGCTTTTCTCACAAAATAAATAATTAAAGATCCTCACTTTTACTTTATTTCATTTTATTATGATGATAAAATGTTATTATCGGTTTTCTTTTACACTTCAAAGAAAGAAATTTCAAATTTTTGATAATATATTATGAATCTGTCTGTTTGTTTTACAGCTGCGTAATACGGCAAAACAGTATTTGTTTATAACTTTATATGATGCAGTGACTAAATGTAACGGTTAGTCGTAACGTTAATATCTAAAATTTGTTAACGTTAAAAACATTTAAGCGTTAAGCGTTACGATTAAAAACAAACACTGCATTTGTCAAACGGACAAGATATATTTTATTTTTTGTGATAAACTTTACATTTATTAATTTATGGGAAATGTATATACTTCTGTTTTACTTAGGGCATGTTCGTTTGCATGCCGCATGCGGCTGCGTCATGCGGTCAGACGCTGCGATTGTTGTTCGTTTGACTTGCGGCTGAAATTTTAGCCGTGACGCTAATTTTTAAACGCAGACGTTGAATTTAACTGCGGCCAAAAATTTCTGACGCAAGACGCAGCGTCTGGCCGCATGACGCAACTGCAGGTACCTGCGGCAGGCAAACGAACAATATTTTACCGCATGACGCAGCCGCTGCAGCTGCCAAACGAACAGACCTTTAGCTGTTTGTTGTTGATAGAAAAAAATTGTCATAGCTGTTTGTAAACTATAACATAAAAAGATAACGAAACTAGAACTTAGCCGTTGAGATATTATTTTGTGGATTTAATATATTTTTTGTTTTATTTGTATTTTTCTGTCTAATTGCGTAATTCGTCTGCATCACCAATCTTCTATATCTGTCTGAAACGGTTTTGAACAAGTAAATCATAAATATCCCAATTTATGATCCAACCCACGCATTTATTGGTTCTAGTTATAACAGTACATTAAAAGTGGGCTAGATTTTTTATAAACAAAATAATGAGAAAAAGGTTTTATTACAAAATATTGTTGACAACAAAAATAGTATTGAAAATTAAATTTTAGTAGGTGATGTGGGGGCTCAACAATAGGGTAATTTAATATTCATAACTCTAACATGTGGATGCACACAAATAGTAATAACAAAAAGGTAAAAAAAAAGGGGCATATTATCGTAAAATCGATTGCTTTTTCATGTTCAACTATTAGAAGTCTCCTATTGATAATCCTAATCTTAATCCTAATCATTCTATGCAAATTTAAACAAAAACTAATTGAATTAAATAGTGGTAGAAATGGAGGCAAAGACCTAGCTTAATGGTATCAAATCCAAAAATGCTTACTTATGCAATGATTAGTCAACTAATGTATATATCTAAAATGACATAATCAGCCCTATCTTGATTAAATCATTTTCATTTTGACTACTCAAACTTTATCCAAAAGTGGCTTTTTCATGGACAACACATTCTCGACGTTCCAATAACCAAAGTAGATCAATCTCATGGTGTTATTTTACCAACTATGTCCTTATAGTATGATTTTTCGAATTAATCATTTTTGAAATTATCTTTTTGACTGTGTGCATAGTTATAAACACATACATAGAGACAAAGAAAAAAAAGAAGAATGTGACGTTCACTTCTCCGACCGTGGAAATATAAACAATGGAAGTGGAGATGCACGTTGCACCCAATATCATGAGTAGAGATGCGATAACTTTGGCCACGTTTATTGCTATAGTATTGGTTTTTACTTGTAAATCATAAATCTCTGTCAAATTTTGATCAAAGTATTTTCAAAGAAGAAAAAAAAATTGATCAAAGAGTTGCTATTTAACACTCGATCGTATGGTATCAAGATTTGTTATCGCTAATATGGTTGGTTTATATTTGTTCGCTTGGTTAAATTTCTGTTTAGTAATTGCTCTTTCATCATCTAACATCTTCACTCTAAATTATAAAAAACAAAAAAAAAACATTTTCACTTTAGTTATATAAACTCTTTAAGATTTTGATTTAGTTGGAGATGGTTTTATTTGGAGATGCTTGTTCTTAATTAGTTCCGTTCCGAGTTTGTATAGTATTATTTATCTTGTTAATAATGTGTTTCTTATAACGTTTTTTGTTTTGTTGCTTGTAATGATTTTGATCTTTAATTTATTGGCGCCTTTTACTATTATGATGATGACCAAGTTTTCGCTTTCGAAATGGGACACAGATCGTGGTTTATTGGATGACCATGCATCGATAAAGTTATTTTTCAGCTTTGAATATGTTTTCATAATGGCATGTTTGGTGAAACATGCACAAACACAACATAATAAAAGCCTTATATTTAGGCTCTAATCATAAAGTACGACTATTGCATGTTTTCTTTACACTGTCATGTCAGATTCCAAATCATTTTAATACAATTACATTACACCTACGACCTCTATGTATATATTAAAACAAGCATAAGGTTGGAACATAAATAAATTAAACAATTAGCGAACAAAAGAGGATATTTAGCCCAACAATGCGTTTTCTCTTGTAATTTGGTAATTAATGTAATGGGCCATAACTAAGTCCGCCACTATACATAAACTTACACGTAAAAAGTCATGTTATAGACTTGGCTTGAGGATCTCTAACCTTTGTTGTATTAGGCGAGACATTTCTATGACTTTATTTGAAAGAGAAATTTAGTAATAATTTGATTTTAGTCATATTTTTGAAACTCATTCTCTTCTTCCTAAACTTGTTTCATAATGGGTTTAGTTTCACATCAATCTACAAAGTTCCAAATCTATATATGTAAGACCCATGGGCCAACTAGCATAAACCTTCAAAATCCAGGCCCATTAGACACACGGACCGGAAGAAAATGACGAAAATACCCTCTCAAACTTGGAGAGGTAAAAGACAAAAAGAATGGGAGAAAGAAAGAGAGAGAGAGAGTGTCAGAGCTTGACCAGATTAGACCGGTCGGTACACACAGAGTAAGGACGGCTCTGAACCATTAGACACGTCTTCACACAAACATACTTCTCACATGTCTCTCTCTATAATAAAATGTTCGTTGTTTGCTTTTGGCGTGTGAGATTTGCATGCTTCTTTAATTCCTATCTTCTCTATATCCATTCTTTATCCGACAACCTTCTCTTGTTTCTGTCTCTTCTCAAAACGAATCTCTCTTCTTGTCTCTTTTGACCGTTCTTTTAGCCCATAATTTACATTTACGACCCTCTTCTTTCCTTTGTGACAAATCATACACATTTCACATTTTCACTCTCTCTCTATACCTTAAAGATTCATTCGTCTTGTTCCCATGAACATGTTTAGTCATATCTCATACGTTTATTGTGTCTTCATGGTACTGTCTAGGTTTTTCACTTTATAGTTTTATACACAAGACAAAATTTACCTGCATGAGATGAGACCATAGAAACATGAAGTTGATAATAATGTATTGTAATTTACATTAACATTTTTCCTAATAAGAACTGATTTTTTTTAATTGCAATTTATTTAAGGTCCTGGGCGCATTGATTCTCCTACAGGATCTATTAAGGTACTGTAGTGATTGGTAGCACATCTACTCACACACACCATCAATGTCTTTAGGTCCATATCCTAATTTTTACATTTTGGAAACAAGTAATACGTTATTATTCACAATAAACCATCTTAAATAAGTAAATTAGCCTCCGTAACAAAATAATGGTTGAATTATTGGGACTTGCATTACATTGATAAGCTCAATAGCTTTTGCCTATTGTGTTGGCTACTATTCTTAGACTTCACTTCCACGTATTTCTTCAATCACATCTCTATTTTTGTTTCTCCCATTTTCATTTACCATTCAAATTAATGAATGTCTTTTTATTGGACAAAAATATTCCTCATTTAACTCTTAGCAAATTGATTCATGTGGATGATACATTACAAGATAATTTGGTATCATCACTAATGTAAGGAAATTTATCTAATTTTAAATTGTTGTTTACTATATGCAAACAAAACGTGTGACAACTTATGGATAGAGATCATTAGAGAATTGTGATTTTTTCATAATTTGTTTTTTAAAACAGAAAATCTTGAAACAAGAGCCACCTACGTATCATGAAGTAAAAGAGAGAGAAACTCTTAACGAGAAAGAAACAGAGCATCTCTATCTCTCTCTGTCTTTCTCTCTCTATGTTCACAATAAACCCAACACAACTCTGTCCAAAAGCTTCACTCTTCTTCTCTTCTCCATAAATACAAACCTTACTCTCTCACAAAGTTCCAACCTTTAACACATACTCAAAAGCTTAAAAATCTCTCAACTTTCAATCACCAAACATGCCTTCTGAGTTCAACGAACCACGTCGCATTCTTACAAGGCCACACGGCGGAGGAACGGTGGCGATTGCGGTTCCGGCGGATCAACAAGAACAGCTTCCTTGTCCACGATGTGACTCAACAAACACAAAGTTCTGTTACTACAACAACTACAACTTCTCACAGCCTCGTCATTTCTGTAAGTCGTGTCGTCGTTACTGGACTCACGGTGGTACTCTCCGTGACATTCCCGTCGGTGGTGTTTCTCGGAAAAGCTCAAAACGTTCCAAGACTTACTCTTCCTCGGCCGCTGCTTCTACCGTCGTCGGAAGTAGGAGTTTTCCGTTACAAGCGACTCCTGTTTTGTTCCCTCCGTCGTCTAACGGTGGTGTTAACACGGCGGCGAAAGGAAGTGCGTCGTCTCTCTACGGTGGTTTCACCTCTTTGCTTAACTACAATGCTGCGGTGAGCAGAAATGGGTCTGGTGGTGGGTTTCATGGGCCTGATGGGTTCGGACTTGGGCTTGGTCACGGGTCGTATTTTGATGGTGTCAGATTCGGGCAAGGAGGAGTAACGGTCTGGCCGTTTTCAACTGGTGCTACTGATGCTGCAGCAGCTGCTACTAGCCACGTCGCTCCATTACCCGCCACGTGGCAGTTCGAAGGTCCAGAGGGCAAAGTTGGGTTCGTGTCTGGAGACTACGTAGCGTGAGCTTCTGCTTCAGTCCAAGGGTTTTAGTGTCTCTTCTTCTTTTAGTTTTCTAGTCTAACTTTTCGGTTTAGTGATCTTTGGTATTGTCTGGTTATTTAGTTTTTAGGTTACTTGTGAACGAAACTACAAATCAGAGAAATGTTTGTTTGTTTTTGGATCTAATGTCAATGCCACCTTTGGAAAAAAAATGCAAGTCTAAATATTTCGCATAACGAACAACCGATGATATGATAATTCTCGTGTGGTAATGCCTTCTGATTGCATCGGTTCGATTCCATCAGCTAAGAATTTTGGTTCGATTTTTTCCGGTTAGGGTTCATAACTGAAGAGTTTACTCAGAGTGAGACTACTACTACACATGAGCTTTTCTTTCGATATCAAAGGATTTCAATTTCAATCTCTTTATTCCAATGGTTACTTCATTTAGTGATCTCTGTTCTCTTAACTGTTTTCTGGTCACTTAGGTTACTTCATTTGCTACTTGTAAACAAAACTAAAAAACAGAGAAACATGTATTGTTTTGGCTCTGAATTCTGATGGAAACTCTTAACTTTGTACGTCTTAGAAACAACGGATCACTTATCTACAGTATCGAACCGTAGTAACATAGATGACAAGACAATCATGATCCATCAACGACCAAAGATAAAGGAAGAGGCAAGTGTATATATTTACATAGGAAATGCAAGTAGGAAAGTGATGATTTGGAGTTAAAGCTGCACCAAGTAGCATCAAGTGAATATATGTACCTACGTTAACGGAATAAGCTGAGCATAGATGGATGGCCACTGTGAAGCATCCTCTTGAACATCTCCATACCAAAAGTCGAGTCCGATGAGCTGAAAACAAACTTAACTCAATTCAACACTTTTCCATTTTGAGCTGAAAGCAAACTTAAACTCAATTCACCACTTTTCCATTTCGACATGATACGTAAGTAAGTTCCCTAGAATACAGTTTGGTATGTTAGGTAAGTGGAGACTGATGTACCTTGGGATATTGATTTCAAAGGGGCAGTAGATTACACCATCGTTAATAGGAGGAACGTGATCCTTTTTCTCGTTGACGAATGTTATGATTTGGAATAAGACTTCTTGAAGAGATTGCTCACGCAGTGTCCTACGGGAACTTCTCTCCTCAGATGCCTCTACAGTCATTGGATAAGAACATAACAATGACTCTTACTATATCATCAGATAAAATGGTGTAATTATTCGGAGATGAGAGGAGGAAATTCGTCAATCTTACCTCCAGTGTCCATAACTAGTTTAGAATGATGGGACTTTCCGATTGGGGCTTTAGACGGCTGAAGCACATTCAGATTGATGTTCCATTGTTCCCAGCACGCCCGTTCAACTTTAGCAAACCAAGACTGCTGTTTGCCTTTGACTTCATAAAACGATAGACATATCTTCACCGTAACCAAAACAAACAAAGAAATCACTAACAGTCACTAAGGATAATACTATGAAAGCACTAAGACAAACACATACTGTAAATCATATATACGATAAGCTACACTAAGAGATAAGCTGCAAAAACGTTAAACGCTTGCTTGAGCATTTGGTATGTGCATATATACCTGACTTTTCTTGTTGGGATGTTTCTCAATCCAGCTAATGAAATGCTCAATCTTCTCATCAATTTTCTTTTCAACTTCTATTTCACCACATTGTACCTGTGACATCAAAAATCAAAACATGTAACCCCTTTTATCTAGCACAACAAAACCATAGAGGAGTAAGATATTCAATCTTACATATGTGATCTCAAAAAGCTCCAAATCAACATCTTTAGGACGGATAAGACCAAGTGCTCGATGAAAGACAATAGTATGTAAAATGCCTGCATCAAATCAAACCTTATCAATCCAAATCCAAGTCTAAGACCTAATCTAAGATCCGAATCTCAAAAATATCAGAATCGAAAACAATCGGAAACTTACATCGTAGAACCTCGCGTATCTCGAATGATTCCACTTCCTGCAAAGAAAAAAAAGTATCAAACACAGATGCAACATTTTACGATAACGAACAAATCCCGAAACAAAAACACGACTCGATGACTAAGAATTGGACTGATTTATAGCAAAGAAGAAGAAGAAAGATTCACCAGTTCTTTCAGTTGACAAACTTCGCAGTTCATATTCACCGAAGAAAGAATCGAACACGAGAGTATCTGATTCTTGGAGAAGATGAAGCGATTTGCTGAGATTTTTGATCGTCGAAACGAAAACTTGAAGAAACTGCAATCTTTTTTTTTTTATTATTCTTTAAGCAAAACCATGTGCACCTAAAACTGGATTTGTTGAAACTTTTTTAGAGATCTGTTACTATTTTGGGTATGCTCTTTTATTGGGCTTTATTAGGCCCGTTATTTCACATAATTAGGCCCACGCAACGTGAAAAATGGTCTTTTAATGGATTGAACATAATCCTATAAAAAATGTTGTAAATATTTTGTCAGTCGTCTGATTATTGTAAAATTTGGATTAGAAAAAAGACTTTAGTAGAATTGTACCACACAGACCATTAAAGTTTTCTCTTCTATGTGTTGTGTTTACTACAAATGCAAATAGCGACTAGACATACAACTCTCATGACTCTAGCATGAACAAACCCAAAAACCTCAACCAAATTGAATTTATAAGCCTGAAAACAAATTAACTTATATATAAAGAACAGAGTAAACTATAAAAGGATCTCTCTCTCTAAATGGGTCTTCCAATAGCTTTGCCACATAGAAGAAGATTATCAGGAGGATTGTATTCATTGGAAAGACTCTGTACTGGATTCCATACTTTCAGATAAAACTGTTGTCCTGCATACTGTCTTTCCCATATCGCCGATCTCATGTTCCACATTCCTTGATTGTCTAAAGACACCAAGATTGTTGTCCAAGAATTTGGATAGACCTGCATTCATGCACCAAAACACATCAAGAACACAAGCAAGAAACTGAAAATTCGGACTTTTTTTCTTCGTATAATCGATGTTTTTTACCTGAGTTGTGTGTCTGGTAAGAGCATCTACCAGATTGTAAAGTGGTCTTTTTGCAGGAGTCCATTGTCCAGAACCAAATCTATATTTATAACAAAAGAAACCGTTAAGCGAAAATCTGACTTTCCGAGTTTAGAATAAGCGTGATGCAAGAAGAAGCAGAAGACTCACCCGACGACCCAGAAGTCATAACCATCAAGATGCCAAGACTGCATAGACTTCTCATTGTTTTGAAACACAATTTCAAGAAACTCATGTAGATTGGCTTGAACAACTGATGTTGCTACAGTTGTAGGAGAGTTAGAAGGAACACTCTGAATAGCACTGGTGCTGAAAACTCCGGCAATGTTGAAATGATCAGCGAGTTTAAGAGGTGTCTCTGAGTTCACATAAGAGACACCATTGACTGCATAACGTTGCTTTCCGTTTATCAAAGGAGCTGAATTCGAGAAAACAAACGACTTCGTTGGGGTGATTGTTCCGTAGTGGAATGATCCTTGAGGGTTTGGTCTAGCTGCATTTGCTGTTAAGTTCCATCTAAAACCCCGCAAAAGAAAGAAACATTAAAGATCCAATCTTATTGCACTAAACGTTTCTTGATAAGTATGATTGCTTTCTTTACCTGAATGTTCTTGCTTGTCTCATAGACCAAACCAACTCTCCAGGTGGAAGAGCGGGTGGATCACCAGAAGCCGGGACACGAGAGTTGGAATAACGCAACAAACCCATAACAGAAAGATTGCTTCTAACGAACCGTGTGCTTGCAACAATGTAATAATCTTTAGGAGTTTGGCTTAAGGTCACAAGAACTGCTAAAGACTGTCCAACATGAATATCAAGAGAATCGTAATCGGTTTGAATCACATGAGAGCCTTCAACTTCAACTACTTTCATTGTATGTCCTTGGATTCTCAAATTGAAAGAGCTTGCTAAACCAACATTAGAGATTCTCAACATGTAAGTCTTCCCTGAAAGATCAAAACAAAGTGAGTTAAAACACAAGAAGATAGAAACAGAATCAGTTTCATGGAGGCTTGAGAGATTCATAACTCACCTTGATCCCCTGTAAATGTGGTTTGAGTTTGTCCATTGATGAGAAGACCATCGGGAAAAGGAAGAATACCACCAGAATCTAACTTTTGTTGAAGTGTTTTGTGGTTGGTTTTAAACCAATCACCAATGAGTAAAGTGAAATCTGAAACTGGAAGAGGGTAAGGAATTGGGATTCCAGGTCTTGAATAGACATTGATAGCTCCAAATCCACCAGCTGCTTTGTGAAAAGCAGTGGAAGGAAAGTAATTGTATGTTCCAATCTGATCTTTGGTTTGGAATTTGTAAGTGAAGTTCGTGTTTGGTTGGATTGGACAATTTGTTCCTAATACACCATCTTGCCATGAGTTCTTCCTCTGCTTAATCCCATTCCTAATACAAGAATCATTAATCTAACTTCCTTACCAAAAAAAAAAAAAAAACAGAGGACTTATTCATTATCTTTAGGGTTTTTGTAAATACCATGTTAAGAGGAAAGGTTGGTCAAGTTTGTTGATGAGGTTGAGGATGATGTTGTCATTGGTTACAACATCAAGTGTTGGACCAGGAAACTGACCATTGATGAGAATAACCTAAACAAAACAAACAAACAAAAAAGATCTGAGTATCAAACAAGGGTTTCAAAAGTTTCTATAAATGGAAACTATTGTTGTTGTACCTGTTGAGGAACACCAAGAGGGGAGATAATGCCATAAGTCACAGTCCAAGTGTAGTACTTGTAAGGACTTTCTCCTTTCACTGTTACTAAACTGATCAAAAGAGCTAAAGCTCCAAGAAGAAGATGAAGTAAAGATGTTTTTGTTCTTGATGCCATTTTCATGGCTACCTTAAAGAAATGATACAGAGAAGAGAAATGAAGAGACTTTGGTCTATAAAAATGCAATTAGATAGCGAAAGTTTAAGGGTACATAAGTAAGTGAGAGAAAATAAAAAGAGTCACAAAGGTGGTGGTTTCAATCAATGACAGTGAAGATCTCGAGCAAGTATTTTTGCTTTATTTAATTGATTATTTATCGGTTGGTCAAATAAATTTTTGCAACTCCTCTCATAAAACTTCAACAACTTTTTACAACCCTGTAGATTTTAAACACAGATTTGTGTTTATGTCAGAACTATAGATCTTTACATTATTCACATTTAAATTGGTATAAATGTTGTTGGTTCAGTGGTTTGGTTTATTTAGTGTAAATCATTGGGGAAAGTGAAATAAATGTGATAATGTGAAAAAGAGAATAGTGGATAATGCGGTGACAACGGGAAAAATCGAATGGTATCACGCGTCTTGGTTATGATTATTGCGTCCAGCCAAAGATTAGCTTTCATTATTCGACCTTTCCGGGTAACGATACCATAAAAAAGCTAAATGAAATCAATTTAAATTAGTAAACAAAAAAGGAAAGATAAAGAAAACGAGTAAAAGACAAGGCGGGCGCTTGGTAATGACTTAAATTTATACTTTTGCTGTAGGCTTTTGGCTGTAAAATTTTTGGCTGTTAATGCTGTAACTTTAGGCTGTAGAGATTTTGGCTGTAAATAAAAGACCGTTTGGTAATATAGAATCTTTGACTGTTATTTTAATAAATAGTTTTTTCACTTATTAATAAAAACTTATAAATAAAGATTTTAAAAAGGTTTTAAATTACCTTACGGGAAAATGATGGAGATGCCATGCATTTCTGTAATAGCACAAGTTTTAAATCAAATACAATTTGAATCTACACAACACGAAATGACCATGCATACAAAAAAAATGAAAATTATAGTATAATACTTATTGGATTTACAAGTAGAAAATAAACATTACGTTGTTGTATTTATAACATATAGGGATCTTCCAACAATAATATTTGAACATTTTGAGGTTTTTAACTTTGAATTTTTCTTAGTTTTTGTAGAATCTATAAATACCATTTTACTTTCCCCAAAACTAGTTCAATTACAAACAAAATGCTGATAATTTTTTTATTCATTTTGCAAAAATTGTTATTTTTATTCATGTTGTAATACATTGATATTTTCATTCATTTGACAAAAATTTATTTTTATTCATTTTGCAAAAAGTTGTAGTTTTCATTCACTTTTATAAACTTTTGATATTTTTTTCATTTATATAAAAATGGATCTCAAAAGAATAGAAAAAAAAAAGATAGTAATTAATCAATCAAAACATTTTTGTTTTAAATTATATATAAATCTATAAAGAGCTTTTGATAATTTTGGGAAAATAGAAAAATAATAAATAAACTCATTTGCAATTGTTAAAGCTTGGTTACGGAGGCTTTAAAAAAAATGAGTATAACAAGAACAAAAAGTTAAAGACAAGCTTTTAAGTCTTAAAAATTAATAAAGCCCTTAAATCATGCTTGGTAAAAAACATGCTTTAAAAGCTGTTAAAAATTTTAAAGTCTTAAAAGACTGTTGCCAAGCAGCCCCAAGAAGTGTTTTGGATTTGAGAAAATATAATTAGGTCCTTAATTATCGCCACTAATTAGATTCGCTCTTTTGCAGTTTCCTTCATATTTACGTCTAGTGAAACGAACTTTCTAGTTTCTACAAAATGATTTTGAAAATGAAAAATTTGAAAGAAAAAAAGGTAACAATACTGTAATATTCTTTTGACAAAAGAATATCTGTTTATTTATGGTCATCTCTCTTGTTGAAAGTTGTGCCGTTTTTGCTGATTTACTGCAAATCTGCTTAAAAGATAATTTTATTTTCTCTTTTCTATAACATTAATTTCAAGTTTCTAAACTCGCGGTTGGGAAATGATCCATGAATTATGGTTCACCGTCCCACCGACTCACCAACTATAGAAAAATAGAAAGGCATTTACTGATAAAAATAATGATATATTTACGTATGTACTATTACATATGCCATTATAATTTGACAGATGGTATCAAAAAGTCCATGCATGCAGATCACAAAACGCAACTTCGTTGTTTATAATTACATTCACAAAACTCTCGGATAAATATTATGAAATTTGATCGTTGACTTGGTGAACAATGCATAAGAAACGAGTAAATCAAATAGTAAATCATACTCAACACATATATACGTTAAGAAGCATAATTATGATGTGTCGGAGGATTATTAGAACAAAAGATAAAGCATGTGGGAAGTATTCAATTAAGCATCATTGTCATTTTAGTTAAAATATTAACCACTGATTTTCAATTCTTTTATCTTCTTGTCTCTTAAGTCCTAATCAGTAATCAGTAATCACTATCTTAGATTATATCGAAGTAAAATACAAGAGTCAACATGGTCATGACCCCTACTCGGACATGTGGACGCTCTCACCATTATGGACAGTCACATGCCTATGTCTCAGCTCTTATCTTATTTCCATTTTCCACCACTCTGAAATTACATCACGAGCCACTATACTTTTTAATACTCCGTTGCAAATTATTTGTCATTTTAGGTATTTTTATATAAATTAAGAAAACAATTAAATTTTCTTTTACTCCTAATTAATACATTATTTTGTTTGATAAAAATAATTATTAAGCTGAAAGTTAAAGGTAAAAGATGAAAAAATAGTAATAAATCTGTACTGGAAATACAGAACGACAATAATATAAAACAAAAAATATGAAACAAAAAATAAAGGTTAGAAGGACAAGTACGCATTTTTGTTTTCAAGGCCCATAGAAATATAACGCATAATTTTAGTGGGCCTCTTTGAATGATTCACACACGCAAAGAGAGTACGAAAACGCAGAAAGACCAAACGCAAACGTAAACGCAAACGCAGACGCAATTTCCAGGTAATTGCGCGGCAAGGTAAGAACTAAGAAGTCAAGAACAGAGATACTTGTCCGATGGACAGAAAAGTCAAAGACGACGAAGTTGCGTTGCAATTAAGCTTAAAGCTTTTGACTTTTCGTCTTTCTACTATCCCTTCTTTAACATGTTAGATTTCATCGAATCTGAGAGTTTTTCGATTCTGAGAAAGAAGAAACAGCAAAAATGACGGATTGGGTTGGAGGAGCTGTGGTCTCTGAAGCTCTAAAACTCGTGATCGAAGAAGCAAAGAAGTTCAAAGCTTATAAGCCCTTGTCAAAGGATCTAGTATCAACGATGGAGAAGTTACTTCCAATAACTAAAGAGATCGATTTGAAGCAGAAGGAGCTTGATTTTGGTGTTGGGGAGCTAAAGGAACTAAAGGAGACGATCGAGAGAGCTCGTGTACTTGTTCTGAAGTTTCCAAAAGTTAAGTTTTACGAGAAACCTAAATACACAAGAAAAATTGGAGAAATCAATAAAGATTTGCTTAAGTTTTGTCAGATTGATTTACAACTTCTTCAACATAGGAATCAGTTGACATTGTTGGGTTTGACTGGTGATCTTGTGAATAAGGTTGATGGTTTAAGTAAGAGAATGGAGGATTTTAGTGTTCATACGCCTGTTTCTGTTTTTAGGGATCTATGTTCTGTTCCTAAGCTTGATAAGGTTCTTGTTGGATTGGATTGGCCGTTGATGGAGCTAACGAAGAGACTCCTTGACAATGATGTGGTTAATCTTGTGGTTTCTGCTCCTCCTGGGTGTGGTAAGACCACGCTTGTTACTCAGCTTTGCCACGATCCAAAAATCAAAGGTATCCATATGTATTAAGTGGTTAAAGTTTCGATTTGTACCACTTGAATTGTAGTTCTTGTTTCTCATGTAGTTTTCTATTTGCAGAGAAATTCAAGCATATCTTCTTTAATGTTGTGTCAAATACTCCTAACTTTAGAAAACTAGTACAAGATCTACTTCAGCATAGCGGTTACCAAGAACTTAAATTTGAGAACGATTCTCAAGCTGTTGTTGGCTTAAGGAAACTGTTGGAGGAACTTAAAGGTCCTATATTGTTGGTGTTAGATGATGTGTGGCGTGGAGCGGAGACCATGCTTCAAAAATTTCAAATTAATTTACCGGATTATAAGATTTTGGTGACTTCTCGGTTTGACTTTCCGAGCTTTGGTTCCAGTTATCAGTTGAAACCTTTGGAAGATAAAGATGCCAGAGCCCTTCTCGTTCAGTTAGCATCTCGACCTTATAATGTGTCTCAAGCTGAGTATGAAGATCTTCTCCAAAAGGTAGTAGTTTCATTTATCTCTATGACTATACATTCATGTTTTAAAGCTTAAGTTGTTTTGTTTGTGGAAACAATAGATTCATGTTTTTTCTTTTTAACATGGTGGGGATTGCAGATATTGAAACGTTGCAATGGATTCCCAATTGTAATTGAAGTAGTAGGCGGTTCACTTAAAGGACGATCTCTAAATACATGGAAAGGCCAGGTGGAAAGTTGGTCTGAAGGGGAGAAAATTCTTGATAATCATCATCCTACTGTGCTAGAATGTCTGCAACCTAGCTTCAATGCCCTGGAATCCAATCTCAAAGAGTGTTTCTTGGACATGGGGTTGTTTCTTGAGGACCAAAAGATACGTGCTTCGGTAATAATTGACATATGGATGGAATTATATGGTAAAGGTAGTAGTACCATGTGCATGAAGTACCTTGAAGACCTTGCCTCTCAGAATCTGCTTAAACTTGTTCCTCTCGGGTATGTTGTTTCTATTTCAACGTTGAGTCTTTGCACCTTCTTGTCATTTACCATTCGAGGAACTTATATTATTTGCTTTATGAGCAGAAACGAGCAAGAAGACGGTTTCTACAATGAGTTCTTAGTCACTCAACATGATATTCTTAGGGAGTTGGCTATTTGCCAAAGCGAATTAAATGAAAAATTGGAAAGAAATAGACTCAATATGGACATAAGAGAGGATCAATTTCCGGATTGGTGTTTGAATCTAAATCAGCCTATTAATGCACGTCTCTTGTCTATCTCCACTGGTAATTCTTCAGGTCCTTTTTTTATGACAATTCAACTTAGTGAATATCCTATAAATTTAACTATACTTTGTCTTTCTTTATTGTTACAGATGATAAGTTCTCATCGAATTGGGTTGAAATGGATTGCCCCAATGTTGAGGTCTTAGTTCTTAATATCTCTTCATCAAACTATGCATTACCAAGCTTCATTGCTAGAATGAAGAAACTAAAGGTTCTAACGATTACTAATCATGGATTTTATCGAGCAAGATTGCGCAATTTCTCATGTCTCAGTTCATTACCAAACCTGAAACGGATCAGATTGGAGAAAACTTCAATCACTTTGTTGGACATTCACCAACTGCAACTCAATAGTCTCAAGAAGTTATCCTTGGTCATGTGTAGTTTTGGTGAGGTTTTCTACGACACAGAAGAAATAAATGTCTCTAAAGCTCTACAAAGTTTACAAGAGATTGACATAGACTATTGCTATGATCTCGACGAGTTACCTTACTGGATATTTGAAGCTGTTTCATTGAAGACACTCAGCATAACAAATTGTATTAAGCTCTCTAAACTTCCGGAAGAACTAGGCAACTTGAGTAAACTGGAAGTGTTGAGGTTGAGTTCTTGCATTAATCTTTCAGAGCTGCCTGAAACGGTTGCGGAACTAAGCAACTTGAGGTTTATGGATATTTCTCAGTGCGTAGGATTGAGAAAGTTACCTCTAGAGATTGGGAAGCTGGAGAAACTAACGAAGATCTCAATGAGGAAATGTTGGAGATGTGAATTGCCGGATTCAGTGAGGAATCTAGAGAATCTAGAGGTGAAATGCGACGAAGAAACTAGAACGACCTTGTGGGAAAGGTTGAAGCCAAAAATGAGAAATTTGAGTGTTCATGTGGAGGAAACAGAGCATAACTTGAACTTGCTTCAAATGTTTTAAAATCGTGAGTAAAGAAGAAGCTTTTTTTCCGTAGCTTGTGTATGTGATGGAAACAATGTTGTATGTTTTGGAAAAATCGTGAGGAAAGAGTATTTTATTGTGAGCCAATTGTATTGTAGAGAATTTAAATTATAAGTTTTTTTAATGACGAACCATTTTGGTTTTAGGCCCATAGATTACCTCATAGGCTTATGTGAATGGGCTAACATTAAAATGCTGTCAAGAGAGATACGTGTGACGACGACTCTTGACTTTTGAAACGCCAAAACGATGACGCAAACGCAATTTCCAGTTTATTGTAGTGTATTGTTGAGTAGGGCCACTTCAAATGCTGTCCAGAGAAATAGAGATAGGCACACGTAAGCACGCGGGAAAAAGACGAATTCTCTTTGACTTGACCCAAACGCTATTTTCCAGGAATATTACTCTGCAAAAAAAAAGGCCAAATCTTTATTTTAATTTCGTCTTCCAGATCCAATTTCGTCTATCTTACCATCGCTTTCCCTGGTCAACTTGTTACATTTTCCATCGAAAATTTAGAATCTTGAGAGTTTTGTTCACTTTTGAGATTGTGGGTTTTGGCTAAAGTTGTGAGCTTGATCTGAAAGAGAAGAGAAGTCAAGGATGGCTGAATTGATGGCAGGTGCTGCTTTGGGAGCTTTAGTCTCTGAGGGTCTGAAACGTTTGATTGCAGCGATAGAAACAGTGGTGGCGTTCGAGCCTGTGTATAAGGAGCTCGCATCAACGGTGAAGGTTTTGGAACCGATAATCGAAGAGATCGTATCGTTGCAAAAAGCTAATGACCTGAAGAGTCTGACGGATACAATCGCTGAAGCTGAGGCCTTGGTTAAGAAATGTCGAGGCGTCCATAAAATGAATATTATCAAACAATATAGATATACCAAAAAAGTGTGGAAAATCCAGAGGGAGATGGTCAGTTTCTGTCAGGGTCAACTACCGCTTCTTCAGCATAGGAACCAATTGAAGTCTATGGAAGATATTGAGAAGAAGCTCGACAATATGATGAAATATATTGTTGATAATCTCGAGATCGTCACTAAGCAGCTCGAAATAGTCACTGAGAAGCTCAACCTTTTGATGGAAACTGTGGATAATAATCAACAAACCCTCGCTGGGAAGTTTGATAGTGCCAGCCAAGAAAGGAATGATAATCACCAAACCGTCATCGGAAAGCTCAACCGTCTGATTCCTGCGCCAGTTTATAGGGATCTATGTTCGGTTCCCAAGCTTCGTAAGGCTCCTGTTGGATTAGATTGGCCACTGAAGAACCTAAAGAAGAAGCTCCTTGGTGATGATTCCGTGGACCGTCTTCTGGTGTTTGGTGCTTCTGGGTTCGGTAAGACCACGTTGGTTACTCGGCTTTGCCACGATCCAAATATCAAAGGTATTTATATATATAGATTAAGTGTTAAAATCTGTATTTCTTGTTTCTCATCTAGTTTCCATTGGCAGAAAAGTTCAAGCATATCTTCTTCAATGTTGTGTCACGTACTCCTAACTTTAGAAAATTAGTACAAGATCTACTTGAGCACAACAAGAACACTCCACCCACATTTGAAAACGATAATCAAGCAATTGATGACTTACAAAAATTGCTGAAGACAATCACAAAAGACGGTCCTATATTGATTGTGTTGGATGATGTGTGGCGTGGAGGGGAGTCCTTGCTTGAGATATTTAAGCCAACTAATTTACCGGGTTGTAGGATATTGGTGACTTCTCAGTTCAACTTTCCGAGCTTTGGTTTCAATTATGAGTTAAAAACTATGGACCATGAAGATGCCAGAGTCCTTCTCATTCAGTGGGCATCACGGCCTCTTTATGCGTCTCAAGCTGAGTATGAAGATCTTCTCAAAAAGGTTCTAGTTTCATTCATCTCTATGAACCTATATATTAGTGTTCTTAATAATTCTGATAATGGCTTTGGGATTGTAGATATTGAAAGGTTGCAACTATATCCCAATCGTAATTGAAGTAAGAGGCATTTTCCTTAAAGGAAAATCTCTTAATACCTGGAGAGAACAGGTGGAAAAATGGCATGAAGAGGAGACAATTCTTGATAATCCTCATGCTACTGCGCCAGAATATTTGCAATCTAGCTTCAGTGCCTTGGAATCCAATCTCAAAGAGTGTTTCTTGGACATGGGCTCATTTCCTGAAGACCAAAAGATATCTGCTTCTGTAATAATTGACATATGGGTGGAACTATACGGTAAAGGCACTTGTAGTAGTTCCATGTACATGAATTACCTCAAGGACCTTGATTCCCAGAATCTGCTTAAACTTATTCCTCTAGGGTATGTTGTTTATGTGTCAACATTGTGTCCTTGCACCTTCTTGCCATCTACCATTTGATGAACTTGTTTGTTTCCTTACTAGGAGAAAAGAGCCTGAAGAGGGATTCTACAATGAGTTCTTAGTCACTCAACATGACGCCCTTAGGGAGTTGGCTATCCTTCAAAGCAAAATAGAGGCAATCCTGGAGAGGAAAAGACTAAATTTGGAGATAAAAGGGGATCATTTTCCAGTCAGCTTTCGAAGCCAATTAGAGGCAATCCAAGAAATAAACAGACAAGATTTGGAGATAAGAGGGGATAATTCTCCAGACTGGTGTCAAGTCAAACTAGAGGCTTTCCGTCAAAGTGAATTAGAGGCAATCCTGAAAAGGAAAAGACTGAATTTGGAGATAACAGGGGGTAATTTTCCACACTGGTGTTTGCATCTAAAGAAGCATGTTAATGCCCGTCTCTTGTTTATCTCTACAGGTACTTCTTTCAAGTCATTTTTCTCTGTTTATAGATTTATGACTTTCCCATAACTATACTTTGTCTTTCTTTATTGTTACAGATGCTTTGTTCTCATCGAATTGGGTTGAAATGGAGTTCCCCAATGTTGAGGCTTTAGTTCTTAATATTTCTTCATCAACCTATGAATTACCAAGCTTCATTGAAACAATGGCGAATCTGAAAGTTGTGATTATCATAAATCACGGATTTTATCCAGCAAGATTGAACAATTTCCCGTGTCTCAGTTCACTACCAAACCTGAAACGAATCAGACTAGAGAAAGTTTCAATCACTTTTCTGGACATGCTCCAATTGCAATGCATCAATCTCAATAAGATTTCTTTGGTCATGTGTAGGTTTGGGGAGATTTCCCACGACACAAAAGAAATAGTAGATGTGTCTAAAGCTCTACCGAGTTTAGAAGAGATTGATATAGACTATTGCTATGATCTTGTTGAGCTACCGTTTTGGATCTCTGAGGTTGTCTCATTGAAGACACTTAGCATCACAAACTGTAACAAGATCTCTATACTTCCAGAAGCTATAGGCAACTTGAGTAAATTGGAAACATTGAGGCTTATTTCTTGCACTAATCTCTCCGAGCTACCTGAAACGACTGCGGAACTCAACAATCTACGGTTTCTGGATATTTCTGGATGCTTCCAATTAGAAAAGTTGCCTCTAGAGATTGGAAACTTGAAGAAGAATTTGAAGAAGATTTCGATGAGAAATTGTTATCGATGCAATTTGCCAAATTCAGTGAAGAATCTAGAGGACCTGAAGGTGATATGCGACGAAGGGACTACGTTTTTGTGGGAAAGATTCAAAACAAAAATGAAGAATCTGACAATCACAGAAGAGGAAACAGAACATAACCTCAACTCGCTTCAACAGTAATAATGTCAATGTGAGAATCATAGATGGATCTTCATGTTGGAAACCTGGAAGTTCATGTAGCATAACTTGAACTTGTTTAAATGTTTTTTAAGTTGTCTGTGAAAGAACATTCCTGTAGCTTGTGTGGTTCTTGTAATGTTGCTTATTCTTATGTCATACCAATGTTCATGAAGAGGAAACAGAACACAACTTGAACTTCTCCCTCTTTTTCTTTTTCTTTTTTAGTTTTTAGTACTGATAATAATAATAAAGCTATCCATTACTGTTTTTTTTTTTCAGTTTTCATTAGCTTTGTAAATAAGTTTTTATTAACTACGCAATTAATGTCTGGGCCTATGGAACGGGCCCACTTTAAATGCTGTCCAGAGAAATAGAGATATGCATACGCGGGAAAAAGACGAATTCTCTTGACTTTGAGACGAAGACTGAAACGCAGTGTTCCACGTAATTACTCTGCTTAAAAAAAAGGCCAAAGCTTTATTTGATTTCTTTTTTTTTTTGAATTGGATGTCAAATTTATTCAATCTAAAAACAACTTTTTTTACATCATAATGCTATTGTTTTGTTTGCAATGTTTTAGAAAAACTGAAAACTTCAATCAAATTTTTTCAAGAACTCCTCATCTCGAACCAAACCATGTCTCCATAGCTTGCTCCAAATCCGCGTCTCCCTTCTTGCGGATCGTCGTTATGCGGTTACGTACTTGTTTATCAATAAACTTGATTATGCTCGAGGGTGGTTGGGCCTTCTCTCCGTGTGTTCGATTGTTCCTCTCACGCCATATAGTGTGTATAGTGGCTTGAAAGACATACCGCAACAAGAACTGCATTACCTTATCAAGGGTGTTGTTCGTCAAAATTTCCAAAACCTCTTCCCAAACATTCGTGTAGGTTGGCAGTATAAGGTGTTGCGTTAAAACTCTCCAAATTTCATCCGAGTATGAGCAGGCGAAGTAGAGGTGATTCCGGGTTTCGATGGGGCTTGAACAGAGTATGCAAGAGCCCGTGACCCCCACATTCCATTTAAGCATTCTCTCTCCCGTTGTCAAACGATCATGTACCGCAAGCCAAGCATGACAAGCATACTTTGGAGTATAATGTCGAAACCATATGCCCCTCCACCATGATTTTTCCAGCTCAGTATTCCTGATTTGTTTCCATGTTGTTTTTGATCGAAAACGTGCTTTGAACTTCTCTTCTCGTTGTCTCCACAAAACCACATCGTCTCCAACCTGCAGACCTTTCATCCTTTGGTTTTCTATTACTTGTTCCACTAGATTATAAGTCTCTACACGATGGTTTCGTCGGCGATGAGTATTCAGAGCCGTCTCAACAGACGTATTAATTGGGATTCCCAAATCTATACAGCCTCGTATGCCCGTGATATCTAAAAGGCGACCCTTAGCACTCCAATTATCATACCAAAAAGATGTCTGAGCTCCATTGTATATTTCCACTTGAACAAAATCTTTAGCCAAATCTCTATACTTCAAAAGCTTTTTCCACATCCACGAACCTAGAGATGAATTAGTAATTATACTCCAAAAAGATCATTTACGTATCAAGTAGCAGTGGACCCAATTAACCCACAATGAGGTTCGAGCAGATAGTATTCTCCAAATTAGCTTGAGACAACATACCTTATTCGCTTGTACTAATGGTTTCAATCCTAGACCTCCTTCCGACTTTGGTTTGCACACTTCTGTCCAAGCTATTTTTGCTTTTTTAGCATTTAGCTCAGGTCCAGACCATAGGAAGGCAGAGCATAATCGTTCAATCTCTTGGATGCAGGTTTTTGGCAGCCGGAAAGCCGACATCCAGAAGTTTGTGATACTATGTATTACCGAGCCGATTAGTTGTAGCCGACCTGCGAAAGAGAGATATCGACCAGTCCAGCAACTGATCCTTGCACGGATCTTTTCGAGCAAGGGACCATAGTCGTGTGCAGTCATTCTCTTTGTCAAGAGGGGGAGTCCCAAGTAACGTACCGGAAGAGCACCATAGGCAAAGGGAAATTGGTCTAGGATTGTGTCACTTGTCTCCGAATCAACTTCGGCCATGTAAAGAGTAGATTTCTCTAGACTGATCTGAAGACCCGAAAATGTAGCAGATGACATTTGAGAGATGTTATTCTCAACATGTTAGATTTTCAGATTGCTTTGTTAAAAAGCTAAAGCTTTACTTGATTTCGTCTTTCCTTGTCTATCTTACTATCGTATTCACTTCTCAACATGTTATATTTTCAGCGAAATTGAGAAAATCTATAGACTACATCTGAGAGTTTTTCTTTCACTTTTGGGTTTTCTCTGTTTAGCTAACTTTGTGAACTTTTTTAAAGTGAAAGAGAAGGATGAACAAGGCGACTGAAATGGTGGTAGGTGCTGTTGGGGGAGCTTTAGCCTCTCAGATCCTTGAACTTTTGATTAAAGAGGCTAAAGTAGTGTTGGCGTTCAATTACGTGTCTGAGGAGCTCGCCACGATGATGGAGGGTTTGCATCCGATACTCTTAAAGATCGAATCGTTGCAAAAAGCTGATGACCTAAAAACTCTCAAGGATACGATCACTGATGCTCGTGTCTTGGTTACGAAATGTTCAGATGTCAAGGGGTGGGAGGTACACAAGAAATCTTATTATACTAGAAAAGTGTGGAAAATCCAGAAGAAGATGGTTAGTTTCTGTCAAGCTCAGCTACAGATTATTCAGCATAAGAACCAATTAGACTCTATGGAAGAGATTACGAAGCTCAACAGTTTGACGAAAGAGATTGATAACAAACACGATATCTTTGTTGATAATTGATGGAAGAGATGAATAAGAATCACCAAAACGTCACTAAGATGATCAATGGCGTCAGCGAAGTGATAGCTAATAATCACCAAATAGTCAATAAGAAGCTCGATCTTATTCTGATTCCTACGCCCATTTATAGGCATCTATGTTCGATTCCCGATCTTGGTGAGGCTCTTGTTGGATTTGATTGGCCACTGATGAAGCTAAAGAAGAAGCTCCTTAATGATTCTGTGAACACTCTTCTCGTGTCTGCTCCTCCCGGATGCGGTAAGACCACCCTTGTTACTCAGCTTTGCCACGATGCAAAAATCAAAGGTATATATCGCGTCAAGAGTTAAAGTTTCGATTTATTTACACATGAATTGTACTTGTTGTTTCTCATCTAGTTTCTTTTGCCAGGGAAGTTCGAGCATATCTTCTTTAATGTTGTGTCAAGTACTCCTGATTTTAAAAAGCTAGTACAAAATCTATTCCAGGACAGTGGTTACACTCCATTACCATTTGACAACGACACTCAAGCAACTGCTGGCTTAAAAACACTCATGGAGAAACTCATAGAAGACGGTCCAATATTGTTGGTGTTGGATGATGTGTGGCATGGAGCCGAGTCCTTGCTTAAGAATTTTCAAACTAAGATACCCGATTATAAAATCTTGGTGACTTCTCGGTCGACTTACTTTCCAGATTTTAATTTCACTTATCAATTGAAACCTTTGGAAGACAAATATGCCAAGGACCTTCTCACTAAGTGTGCACCGCGGCCTGATGGGGCATCTCAAGCTGAGTATGATTATCTTTTCCAAAAGGTACTAGTCTCATCTCTATCAAATACAATTAGTACGATTTTCAGATACTAGTAATAGATTCATCTCTATGTGTGTGGAAACAATAGATTCATCTTTTTCTTTTTTCACCTGGTGGGGAGTGCAGATATTGAAACGCTGTGATGGATTCCCAATGTTAATTGAAGTAGTTGGCAGTTCACTTAAAGGACAACCTCTACATGTATGGACAGGCCAAGTGCAAAGTTGGTCTCAAGGGGAAACAATTCTTCGTAATCCTCATGATCGTGTGCTAGAATGTTTGCAGTCTAGCTTTAGTGCCCTGAAACCCCATCTTAAAGAGTGTTTCATGGACATGGGTTCATTTCTTGAAGACCAAAAGATATGTGCTTCTGTTATAATTGACATATGGGTGGAACTATACGGTAAAGGTAGTAGTACCGTGTACGTGAAATACCTCAATGACCTTGCTACCCGAAATCTGCTTAAGCTTATTCCTCTCGGGTATGTTGTTTACGTGTCAACATTGTGTCCTTGCACCTTCTTGCTATCTATCATTTGGTGAACTTTTTATTTTACTTACCAGGAGAAAAGAGCCTGAAGATGGATTCTACAATGAATTCTTAGTCACTCAACATGACGTCCTTAGGGAGTTGGCTATCTGCCAAAGCAAATTAGAGGATAATGTTCCATATAGAAAAAGACTCTTGTCTATCTCTACAGGTAATTTTTTCAAGTCCTTTTTTTCTCCGGAAAATTTAGTTTGTATATTTATGACTTACCTATAACTATACTTTGTCTTTCTTTTTGTTATAGATGATTTGTTCTCATCGAATGGGGTTGAAATGGATTGCCCCAATGTTGAGGCTTTAATTCTTAATATTTCTTCATCAGAGTATACGTTACCAAAATTCATTTCTACAATGACGAAACTGAAGGTTGTGATTATCATAAATCAAGGATTTTATCCAGCAAGATTGAGCAATCTCTCATGTCTCAGCTCATTACCAAACCTGAAACGGATCAGAATGGAGAAAGTTTCAATCACTTTTCTGGACATTATCCCGTTGCAATGCATCGGTCTCAAAAAGCTATCACTGGTCATGTGTAGTTTCGGTGAGGTTTTCTACGACACAGAAGAAGAATTAGGTGTCTTTGAAGCTCCACAGAGTTTGGAAGAGATTGACATAGACTATTGCTATGATCTTGTTGAGTTACCATTTTGGATCTCTGAGGTTGTCTCATTGAAGACACTTAGCATCACAAATTGTAACAAGCTCACTAAACTTCCAGAAGATATAGGCAACTTGAGTAAACTGGAAGTGTTGAGGGTGAGTTCTTGTATTAATCTCTCTGAGCTGCCTGAAGCGACTTCTAAACTCAACAATCTGCGGTTTCTAGATATTTCTGATTGCTTGGGATTGAAGAAGTTGCCCGAAGAGATTGGAAAGCTGCAGAAGCTGAAGAAAATCTCGATGAGGAAGTGCTCTGGATGCGAAATGCCGGTTTCAGTGAGGAAGCTAGATGATCTGGTGGTGAAATGCGACGAAGAAACTGGATCCATGTGGAAATGGTTGAAGCCAAAAATGAAAAACCTGGAAGTTCTTGAAGAGGAACCAGAGTATAACTTGAACATGTTTAAACGTTTTTAAGTTGTGAGTGAAATAACATTCTCATAACTTGTGTGGTTCTTGTAATGTTGTTTATTTTTATGCCATACAATGTTCATGAAGAGGAAACAGAGCATACCTTGAACTTCTTCCTCCTTTTTTTATTAGTGATAATAATAAAGCTATAACATTTGATTAGTGTTTTTTAGGTTTTATCATTTTTATAAATCTACTATCACACTACAATTTAGTTTCCATATTCTAATTTTTTTGGTTAAATTTTCCAATATCTTCGTCGAAATACATGTAAGTTGGTACTTAAAAATTTGGAAGATAGTTTTGGATTTGAATCTGAAAATAAATATTTGTTTCTATTTGAAGAAAATGTCACGCCAAGAGATTTTTCTGTACGTCAATCATTTTTAAAAACCATTTATTTTAGCGTAATGTTGCTATTTTCATAGCTCGTGTCCATTATGTAATGTTGTTATTCTCATCTCATGTATGTAAGTGGAAATATTGTAAGAAATTACTAAAAGGTACACAATTGTATTGTAATTACGCAATTAATCTGTGGGCCTATATAACGGGCCTTTTTAAATGCTGTCCATAGAAACAGAGATAAGAGGGCATACGTAAGAACGCGGTAAAAAAGGCGAAGACCCAAACGCAAACGCAAACGCCAACGCAAGTTTCCGCGTAATTTCTCTGCAAAAACGAAGAAAAGCCAATATTTGATTTCTTCTTCCCAACGTGGCTTAGCGAAGCCTATATAGTTGACATTTGAGAGATTCTCTTCTCAACATGTTAGATTTCTAGATTGTTTTTCAAACTTTTGATTTCGTCTTTCCTTGTCTATCTTACTATCATTTTCCCTTTGTCAAATTTGTTACATTTCCATCCAAGATTTAGAATCTTGAGAGCTTTTTTTCACTTTTGAGATTTGTGGGTTTTCTCTATTTGGCTAAATTTGGGAGCTTTTATCTAAACAAGGATGGCTGGTGAACTGGTAGGAGGTGCTTTTTTGGGAGCTTTTGTCTCTGAGGGTCTGACACTTTTGATTGCAGAGGTAAAAGCAGTGTTGGATTTCGAACCTGTGTCTAAGGAGCTCGCATCAACGATGGAGGATTTGCTACCGATAGTCAAAGATATCGAATCGTTGCACGGAGATGATAAACTAAAGACTCTGATGGTTACAATCGATGAAGCTAAGGTCTTGGTTAAGAAATGTTTAGCCGTCAAGAAGTGGAATCTATTCAGGAAAAATGAATATACCAAAGAAGTATGGAAAATTCAGAAGGATATGCTCAGTTTCTTTCAGCTTCAACTACAACTTCTTCTTTTTAAGAACCAAGCGCAGTTTAAGCTTGTGTTGGAAGCCATTAGTAATAAGCTCGACCGTCCCAGTGTTCCTGCGACGCATGTTTTTAGGAATCTTTGTTCGGTTAGGAAGCCAGATAAGGCTCTTGTTGGATTTGATGTGCCATTGAATTTGCTGACAAAGAAGCTCGTTAATGATTCCGTGAGCAGTAGTCTTCTGGTATTTGGGGCTCCCGGATGCGGGAAGACCTCGTTGGTTACTCACCTTTGCCACAATAAAGATATCAAAGGTGTGCATTAAAGTTTTGATATATTTTGTTTTTTACCAAAAGCCGATACCTCAACTAGTAAATATCTCACGCAACGTCTAGAGGGCGCAGGTTGGAATGGCTCTTGAGGCGAAACTGATATTACATGTTGTGGTTTCGGGCCTGTGGGATTGTAGTTCTATTTTTTCTCATGTAGTTTCCATTGGCAGAGAAGTTCAAGCATATCTTCTTCAATGTTGTGTCAAGTACTCCTAACTTTAGGGGAATAGTACAAAATTTGTTCCAGCACGAAGGTTACGAAGCACTTACATTTTATGACAATTCTCAAGCAATTGTTGGCTTAAGCGATCTGCTTCACGAACTCAAAGAAGACGGTCCAATATTGATGGTGTTGGATGATGTGTGGCCTGGAGCCGAGTCTTTGCTTAAGGATTTTCGGGACAACATACCATTTATTCCGAATTTCAAGATCTTGGTGACTTCTCGGTCTTACTTTCAGGATTTTAGTTTCACTTATGATTTGAAACCTTTGAAAGAAAATTACGCCAAGGACCTTCTCATGAAATGTGCATCGCGGCCTGATGAGGCATCTCAAGCAGAGTATGATTTTTATCTTGAAAAGGTACTAGTTCCAGCTTTAAATTTTAAACTTCGATTGTGTTGTGTATGTGGAAACAATAGATTCATCTTTTTTCTTGTTTCACTTGGTGGGGAGTGCAGATATTGAAACGTTGCAATGGATTCCCACTCGTAATTGAAGTAGTAGGCAGTTCACTTAAAGGAAAACCAAAATATGTATGGAAAGGACAAGTGGATAGCTGGTCTCTAGGGGAAACAATTCTTCATAATGCTAGTGTGCTAGCATGTCTGGAGCCTAGCTTTTATGCCCTGAATCCCCATACTAAAGAGTGTTTCATGGACATGGGTTCATTTCTTGAAGACCAAAAGATACGGGCTTCGGTTATAATCGACATACGGGTGGAACTAGGCGGTCTAGGTGGTAGTAGTAGTACAGTGTACATGAAATACCTCAATGACCTTTCTTCCCATAATATGCTTACACTTATTCCTCTCGGGTATGTATGTTTTTTTATGTGTCAACATTGTCTTCTTGCTATGTACCATTTAACAAACTTGTTTATTTACTTACCAGGAGAAAGGAGCCTGAAGATGGATTCTACAATGACTTCTTAGTCACTCAACATGACGTCCTTAGGGAATTGGCTATCCGTCAAAGCGAATTGAAGGCAATCCTAAAAAGAAAAAGAGTAAATTTGGAGATAAGAGGGGATAATTTTCCAGACTGGTGTTTTGATCTAAAGAAGCCTATTAATGCTCGCCTCATGTCTATCTCTACAGGTAAATTTGTAAAATTGAACATAGAGATTATATCCCTTGTTCTAGAGGATAACTTTGTGTTTTTTTTTTGTTATAGATGATCAGTTCTCGTCGAATTGGGTTGAAATGGATTGCCCCTATGTTGAGGCTTTAGTTCTTAATATTTCTTCATTAGACTATGCATTACCAAAATTCATTTCTACAATGAAGAAATTGAAGGTTTTGGTTATCATAAATCACGGACTATATCCAGCCAGATTGAGCAATTTCTCGTGTCTAAGCTCATTACCTAACCTGAAACGGATCAGACTGGAGAAAATTTCAATCACTTTTTTGGACATTATTCCGTTGCAATGCAGGAGTCTCAAAAAGCTATCCTTCGTCATGTGTAGTTTCGGTGAGGTTTTCTACGATACAGAAGAAGAATTAGGTGTCTTTAAAGCTCCACCGAGTTTAGAAGAGATTGACATAGACTATTGCTATGATCTTGTTGAGTTACCGTTTTGGGTCTCTGAAGTTGTTTCATTGAAGACACTTAGTATCACAAATTGTAACAAACTCTCTATACTTCCAGAAGATATAGGCAACTTGAGTAAACTGGAAGTATTGAGGGTGTGTTCTTGTATTTGTCTCTCTGAGCTGCCTGAAACAACCGAGAGACTCAACAATCTACGGTTTCTGGATATTTCTGGATGCTTTCAATTAGAAAAGTTGCCTCCAGAGATTGGAAACTTGAAGAAACTGAAGAAGATTTCGATGAGAAATTGTTATCGATGCAATTTGCCAAATTCAATGAAGAAACTAGAGGACCTGGAGGTGAAGTGCGACGAAGGGACTACGTTTTTGTGGGAAAGATTCAAACCAAAAATGAAGAATCTGACAATCATAGAAGAGGAAACAGAACATAACCTCAACTCGTTTCTATAAAGCAAAAATGAGAAATCTGGAAGCATAATTTGAACATGGTCAAAAGTTTTTAAGTTATGAGTGAAAGAAATAGCTTATGTGGTTCTTGTAACGTTGTTTATTCCTATGTCATATACTAGGTTCATGCAGAGGAAACAGAGCATAACTTGAACTTCTTCCTCTCCATTATTTTATTACTGATAATAATAAAGCTATAACATTACACATTCGAATAGTGTTTTTGAGTTTTTCTCAGCTTTGTAAATCTACTATCACACTACAATTTAGTTTCAAATTCAATATTATCAATTTCTTTTGTTAAATTTTCCAATATCTTCGTCTAAAGCTTACATTTCACAAATCAATTATTATTTCGAAATAGATGTAAGATTGAATTTAAAATTTGGAAAATAGTTTTTGAATCGAATCTGAGAATAAATATTTGTTTCTATTGAGAAAATGCCATGCAAACAGATTTTCCTGCACGTCAATCTTTTTTTAAACCATTTGACAGTATTCAATCGGTGATCGTTATCTGAATTCAATAAATTTGAACAGAGAAATTCACCATCAATTCTTACAAATTATGCAAGTCAAATTCAACATTCTTCGTTATATTTTTTTTAAATCATCTTTGTACTTTCTTTGAAAATCCTAAAGCTTGTAAAGACTAACATCCCTTAGACGACTACCTTTTTTTGGGTCACGACTAACAGACGACGACCTTATAGTCATTAGACTCATAACAGTAATTAGACACAGGAAAAAGCTCTCAAATTTCTAAGTGGTTTATATAGTATTATACCCAGTGCTACGCACCGTAAGTTTACTTATAGTTACATTTGATTAATTATTTCTTATTTTGTAAGCAAATGCTATTTTTTGTTTTTCAATTTAAATTTTGAGTTTTCTATTTTTGTGGGTTATTTATTTAATTACGTTAGATTTTTTTCTGATTTTTTTTTTTTCAAATTAAATTTTGAGTTTCCTATTTTTGTCGGTTATTTACTTAATTATGTTAGATTTTTTTTCTGAAAATAAAAAAATTCTGCTATAATTGCCACATGTCATACTCTTATTGGTGAGATGACTTGTGTTTTAGTAGTAAAGGATATCGGATGTAAAATTCTAATAAATAAAAAGAAGAAAGATAAAACTAATTTTGTTTTATTATACAGCAAAACTATTACTTATTCAATCAATAAACTCTTCTCATGAGATCTTTTCTTTGATTGTAACATTTTTACTCAGTAAATCATCACATTTTTTTTTTTGAAAGTTGCAACCCCAACTTGCCGCAAGGTCTAAAAGGCTTTTCCGTGTTTGTGAAGTCACATTCTACCGCTTCCAGCTAAATTGGTGACTTTTCAGATAGAATTATTCACATTTTTCAGGTAGAAAATTTCCTTGTATTTACTGCATTTGATCTATAAGTTCATCAAACTCCTTCTCCATTCGTATTTTCTATTATGGATCCGATTCAAAGCTTCGATGCCTTGCCCAACAATCTTAAAGAATGTTTCTGCGACATTGTCTCGTCGTTTCTTAAAGACCAGAAGATATATGGTTCCGTGATAAATGACGTATGGTTTGGATTATACGGTATAGAGGGTATCATCTGCATGAATTACCTCCAAGTTCTTGCCTCTCACAAACTCCTTAAACTTCTTCCTCTTGGGTATGTTCCTTTCCATTCATCTATCAATTTTTATATTTGTTAAATTCAGACTCAGTATTTGAAAAAACTCCTAGTAGATAGCACGTTTCTTGGGAGATTTGTAAGAAAGTCTCAATTTGAAACCTTAAACCCTAGAAACTAAACCTAAGTCCTAAAAACATTTCTTCTATAAGAAAAAAAGTCCTACAAACTATATCTTAAATCCTTCCTAATATCTAAATCATTAACTCTAATAGTATATAGATAAAAATGTACTTTTTCATTTTAATAGATTTAGCCTATTTGATTGATTATTTTTTTAAGAATCTTTTTTTCTCAATTCTCCCTTTTATATTTTTGCTTGAATATCAGGAAAAATGAGTATGGAGATGGTTTCTATAATGAGTTATTGGTTAAACAAGACAACATCTATAGAGAATTTGCTATAAATCAACGTGAAAAAGAGTCGCTTTCGATCTTCGAAATGAAAAGATTAAATTTGGATATACAAGATAACAAATTTCCAACCTGGTGTTTAAATCCAAAACATCCTATTATTCTTAATGCCTCTCTCTTGTCTATCTCTACTGGTAATATAGCTATTTCTTTACTCTGTTTCACACACTCTTTAACCATATTCTACAACTTTATACGATTGATCTTTCTTTATTTCTTTTGCAGGTGAATCATTTTCATCAAATTGGATTGAAATGGATTGTCCAAACGTTGAAGTTTTAGTTCTTAATCTCTCTTCATCAAACTATTCATTACCAAACTTCATTGCTACAATGAAGAAACTAAAAGTTTTAATCATCATAAATCACGGTCTTGATCCTGTAAAACTAACCAATTTGTCGTGTCTTAGCTCATTACCTAACCTTAGACGGATTAGATTCGAGAAAGCTTCGATCAATTTGCTTGACATTCCCAAACTTCAGCTCAATAGTCTTGAGAAGCTATCTTTATGGTTGTGTCACATTGTTGAGGATCTCAACGAGTTAGAAGTTAATGTTTCTGAATCTTTACAAAGTTTACAGGAAATCGAAATCGACTATTGCTATAATCTTGTCGAATTACCGCATTGGATCTCTCAAGTTGTTACACTGAAGAAACTTAGCATTACAAATTGTAATAAGCTATGTAGTCTCTCGGAATCTATAGACAACTTGAGTAACCTTGAAATGTTGAGACTCAGTTCTTGTACTAATCTCTTTGAGCTTCCTGAAACAATGGAGCGACTAGGAAATCTACGGTTCCTCGATGTTTCAGGATGCTTCCAGTTGAAAAAGTTGCCTTCAGAGTTTGGAAACTTGCGGAAACTGAAGAAGATTTCGATGAGAGATTGTTACCGATGCGAGTTGCCAAATTCAGTGAAGAATCTAGAGAATCTGGAGGTGAAATGCGACGAAGGAACTGTCTTCTTATGGAAAAGATTCATACCAAAAATGAAGAATCTAACAATCACAGAAGAAGAAACAGAGCATAATCTCAACTTACTTCAACTCTTCTAAAATAAATTTGCTGTGTGAGTGAGATGTGAGGTCTTGTAAGTTTGAAACATTGGAAAATAAAGATATGTGAGGTCTTGTAAGTTTGTAACATTTATATATATATGATATTTTACATTACATATAGGTATATGAGAAAGAAACGACAAACAAAGAGACAATGAGCTCAGTACAAAAATGGCAGATATAGAAAACTAGAGGATCATGAAATAGATAAGAGAAGTGTTTTGTGTCATAAGAAGATTACAGAGCATAAACTATCTCTCCGCTACTGTCAATGTCGATTTCAGACTCAGAATCGAAGTCATCCATGTCGTCGTCTAGATCAAGATTATCGGTCATGAAATCGTCGAGGCAACGGTTTCGAACAGCTGGAATTGTGGCTTCAGAGATGATTTGCATGATTGTGTCAAGGCTTTGCATTGGTTGTTCAGGCTCTTGATATTGACTTTGTGTGTTGTTGTTGTTCTCGTACGTTAGATCAGCTGGGAGATTCTTTAAAAACCAATCATGAGTTTTGATCTCTGGAATGCTAATCCTCTGTACCAACAACAACAACATCGAAAATGTCATTTCGCGGATCGTTTAAAGATTAGAGGTGGATGAGAAAGTGGACGACTTACAGTAGCGGGATCAGCAACGAAGATTCGTGAAATGAGATGACAACATTCAGGCGAAATCCGTATGTCTTCGGGGATTGAGTATTTAACGCTAAGGATTCTCTGAGTTTTAGAATCATAAAGACGATAAGAAGATAAAGGACTGTGCAGGAAGAGAGGAGGAAGAGACGTTTTCTACGCGGTTTACCTGTATTGTTTTTCGATAGTCTCTTGGCTCTTCTGGATCTTCGAATGGATACGCACCAACCAACATAACGTATAATGTTACACCGCATGACCATACATCCGCAATCTGTTATCGTAAAACATTTGAAAATCGGTTAATTATTCATCCAATGGACAAAAACAGAGGCATTTTCGATAAAAGCTCATTTACCTTGCCATCGTATTCTTGACGAAGCAGAACCTCTGGAGCGATATACGCAGGTGTACCGACAGTCGATTTTGGTTGCGAATGAAGAACAGAAGACTGTCAAAAGAAAACCGATCAATCAAACACAATTACCTTAAAACATACAATCAAAGAAGTAGATGAAACAACTACGCAAACAAGAACAAGCCACAGCACGACAATAGAAAGGCGACATACAGTTTCTGCGAAACAATACCTTCGAATAACCAAAATCGCATATTTTTAAACGAGGAGCGGGACTCCCATCCAACAATGTATTCTCTAGCTTCAGGTCGCGATGACAGATTTGCTTCACATAGGAAGAAACCCGAAAAACGTCAATAACTTGAGAGTATAAACTACTGCAAGTAACAACAACATAAGTCCATAAGCTCAATGAAACACATTCTCTCTACATACCATAGCATGACAATAGCTAACTCCAGAGATAAGCTGCTGAAAGAAGAACCTAGCCTGTACAAGAAGAAACCAAAACATCATAAAAACAAAGGAAACCTTTAAACATCATCATCAAAGCTTAAACAGAAAATCACAAACCTCGTCTTCACTAAACCGTCCTGCATTACAAATCCTCTCATAAAGCTCACCACCAGAAGCATATTCCATTATAATAGCCAAATGAGTCGGTGTTAAAATAACCTATCCACAACACAACACAACACAAGAAACCAATGTATAAAGAATCTAAAACACACACTTGCTTATAGTGTTGAATTTTACCTCTTTAAATCTAACAATATTAGGGTGCTTTAATGATCTGTGATTAATAATCTCCCTTTGAACATTTTCATCAATCTGCAAAAAAAAGTTGATATTTTTAAAATCAAATTCATAACTTTAAAGCATAAAATCAAATCTGGAAAGTGGACAACACTAAAACGATCACTAAACTAACTAAAATCATCAACTTCTAAATTTAGCAAAAACAGAAGAAATAAAAATGAGATTTTTAAGAACCTTGTCTCCTCTTTCGATGTACTTAACAGCAACAAGCTCTTTTGTAACTTTATCTCTCATAAGACGAGCAACACCAAAATTACCAGACCCAATATCTTTCACGAAGTCATATCGATCACTATCGTGCATAATCGGTAAATCCATCGGTCCTGTAGCCACCGGAGCTGGATCCATCTTCAAACTCACCAATCACAACAAAAGACCCAACAGAAAAAAATCGAAACTTTCACAAAATTCGAAGAGAATCTGTAGTTGCTGGAATCTAGGGAAGAGGAAGATTCGAGAAAATGGAAAAATATGAAGAAGAAGAAGAAGAAGAAGGAAGAAAAATGGAGTAAATTAAAATAAAATAAAGCAATTATTGGTAGTTCCCAAGAGATAAGGATAAAATCCTCAAAACGACAACGTTCTGTTGGTTGATACGACAAGAGCCGCCGCGTTTTGATGATTGATGTTGCTTCTTAAGAAACAACTTTCTATTTTTCTCTGTATTTATCTTTTTCGATTTCTTTTTTTTTCTCTTTTTTTTTTCTTTATTTTACAAAAAATCCGATTGGTAACCAAAAGCGGTACAAATTTTCAGTTGTAAGATAGAACGGTAAGCTTTATAGAATAATACAAAATTATACAAAAGAACTGTATAAATAAAAATGTACAACATAACACTGTTAATAAAGTTTTTGTATAACTTTTGTGATTGGTAAAATTTAAAACGTTACAAATTACTCCATCCGTTTTTTTTTGTTTGATGTTTAAGGTTGCTACACACAAATTAATAAATCATTTAGTATTCTATTTTTTCAAAACAAAACATATTTTATTATCAATTCCAAAAAAATTCAACCAATAAAAATATTACAATTAAAAACTCAAAAAATCAGAATTTAAACAGTCAAAAACTCAAAATCACAATTAATATTACATAGAAAATTGAAAATATCAATCAAAATGAAACAAAAAAAACACTAATAAAAAACGGAGGAAATATAAAGCAACAGTACATTTATTAATACACTTACCAATCCAAGTCGAAGTTTTAAAAATATGAAAAAACTCAGTTTTTTGAGTAAAATAATTTGATAATGAAGATATTTTCTTTTTAAATGCTAAAAAAATAGTTTATGTTGGAAAAAAGAAAAACCTTAGTTGAGAAGGAAAACAGAAACTTATAAGTCACGTGCTGAACAAAGCGGCCATGTGATGAAAGAATATTCGTAGTAAGATGCCGTTAGTTGACGTGGCAACTTCTATGAGTTATTTAGTCTGATGGGCTTGTCTCTTCTTGTTGGATAAAAATTATATTTGGGCCTTTAGATGTATATAAAAGACCGGCCCAATTGTACTGTGGATGTTTTTTTATTTACAACAGTGTTTCATGGATGATTGATTGGGATGAATAGCATTTTATTATCATATTTGCATAACAATATGGTCAAACTTTAGCTTGTTGATTTTGTCGGTCCATATATGTATATACACTCTTAAATTGGAAATTCACGAAGGACTACTGTATTAAATTGGTTTGTTGGATTGACCTAGGTAGAAATCTATTTATGAAATTATTGCGACACGAGCTATTTAATTTGTAAGAGTACCAAGAAGGTACATTAGTGACTAGTGTTATAGATAGATAGAGAGAGAGGTATGTATGTATGTGTGTGTATAATTTTATTAAGTTAATAAAAGGAGTGAATGGGGTTTATGGGTAAGTGCGCAATTAATGGGTCAGTGCTTAATTTAATGACCGATGCTCATCAATTTCACCACCTTCTCTTTATTGCTATATTAAGCATCCTACTGGTGAGATTAGTATACTATTATATGCACATGCACATGCACATGAACATTAAGTATTCATGTTTCTCATCATGACCTATCAGGTAAAATATCTAAAAAGCTTAACAACATATAACTACTAATCAATATGATCATGATATGGTCAAATGTGTTAGTGAATGAAATTTTATGCTTTAGATAGGTATGATTATATATTTAGCTGATGTTGTAATTTCTTTTTGTTAATTCAAAAGTATGTTACTTCTAGTGGAAGAAGTGATATATAGATCATGTTACGCTGAGGTCTTAGGGGAGGATTTATGGTAGCATTTGATAAAGAGGAAAAATCTATGGAAAAGAGCCAACATTAAATTAGTGAGTGGTCAAAGATTAATAAATGACCCAACACAATCTTAATTGCCAAGCATTCACATTTAACTACTCCTTTAGCTTCGTCTACTCGATAATTATTGTATGCGTTTGTTTATAAGTATAACACTATTTATAAAAATTCACCAAAAAAAACACTGTTTAAAAAAAAAAAATGGTGTAGCCTTTTGTAGTCATTATCATAATGTCTCATTTTGTTATTTCCTTTTTGCCTCGTAAGTTTTAATTTTAGAGTTGATATAACAAAATATCAAGAATCAGTATGCAAAGCGATTAAAAAATATATAAACACGGTAAAAACTAAAAACAAAATGGCTTATTCCATATTTTCTCATTTAATAGTACTACTTTCGTTTGACATCGTGATAAACCACTAGGCCAAGTAACACTGTCACTCAGCATAAAATTTACAAAGATATTTGCATCCAAAAACACTAATATCCCTCTATTTTTTATTTAAATACCAAAAGAAATGTCAAAAAATAATAATAGGAAAATACAAGAAAATTGAAAAAAATAATACAGTATATGTTTCCATACTTAAAAAACAAGAGCTAGAGATGGAGTGCAGATCTTTTGTTCAATTTGATACAAGCCTTTGGGTCACACTCTTCACCAAAACTGCCTATTTGAGACTCAAAATCAACCAAAGAACGGTGACTTTCTTGTGTGTATTTTGACTTTTAAGTGTGGAGTGTCTTTTCGCTATTCAAGCGAGACAAAATTAGAAAGGTACAAAAAACTCGATTGCGTCCGTAATGACTTGAGTAAAGTCAGAGTTTCCAACTGCAAGAAAAGTCGAATAAATAAGTAACTAAAAGCAATGGATCCAAGAAACAATATTATAAATAACTAATCTAAAGAGTTTGGTCAATGTGATTGAAGCAAGTATATGCATGAATAAAGTGTATGTAATGGGACAACACTTATAAAGATTTCCAGACAGAAAGGTGTAAGCAAATCTTAGACTCTTTAGCCACACAAATTATCTCTTTTATTCATCTCTAGTAGGTAGAAGAACAAAACCATATAATCACACCATGAATTTGATGTGACCCACCATGAATTTTAAAAGAACTATCTATATTTTTTTAAACAACTAGGTTAGTTAATGCATTATTGTTCAGAGAATCCAACAAAAGGAAGTTTTAAAAATATGGGCTACATAGCTACAAGAACTAGAATAGTTATTGAAGAAATGACAAGGCTTTCTCATTAAATGTTATACATAAAGCAAAAACTCCTCTGTACCACTGTACTATACCATAAAGAACAATCAAAAATGCAGAGAAAAATGAAACAAAATTCTGAAAAACCCTAAATTTTATTAGAAGAGAAACTAAAAATCGAATTATTATTGTTTCTACGTACCTTGAATTGAGGAAAATATGAGGTTATAGAGCAAACGAGAAGGTCAAAAGCCGTATCTTTTTAAAAAAATCTCTCTCTTTTTTTTATTAACTATCACGTTTTAACCAATGATACTCCTTCTACCCTCCTCGCTCTCTGAGTTAGTCTGCGTTTGCGTTACCTGCGTTTCAAGCGGTAGCGATTGTGTTGGCATGAATAGTTGTGCCTCATGATGATGTAATTGCTGATCCGTAAGGTAATTACTATTCGTTGGAGGACTATCAACAAAGTTACCACCAAGAGCCAAAGACGGTGACATTCCGGTTACGCTCGTACCGCCTGAACTCAACTGATTAAACCCGGTTACCGTAACCGAACCGGTCGGTACAGAATCAAAACCATTATTATTATTAAACCTCATAATATCAGCTTGGTTTTGATGATGATGTGGACTATTACTTCCTCCTCCACCTCCATAAGCTCTAAACATTTCATTTTGTTGCTCTCTCGCAACCGCATTAACCGCTGCTAATTGTTGCGCTTCAAAAATCTGTTGTTGTTGTTGCTGATGGTACATTTGACCGGTTGGTATAGCCATCATTGGCAACAAATTATGATGATGTTGTTGAGTCAACACAGAAGCTGAAGAAGAAGAAGACGGTCGTTGTTGCGGTTGAGGCGGTAGAGACATAAAATGCGGTTGAGGATGATGCGGTTGGAGTATAGGAAGCATAGCTTGTGGACCAACGTAAGTCGCAAGTTCTTTCTTGGCGTTTTCAAGATCGTGTTGAAGCTGTTTAAGACGGTGTTGTAGGATTGAGATTAAACCGACACAACCGTAAACCGGATCTCGTAGTCTAGCTTCTGCTTCGTAGTAAAGAGAGTTTACTGCGTCTTCTCTTTGATTAGAAGCTAACTCGTTGAGTAGCTTAGCTACGTTACTTGCTCCAAAGACTTTGTGTACGTATGAGAATTTTAGTGGTTGGTCTGGTGGGAAATATGGAGCAAATACACATTCTTGTGTACATTTTCTTCTTAGGAATTTACAAGCTGCGCATGGAGAGCTTGAAGACGCCATTTATTTTGTAAAACCCTGAAAGAAAATGAAAAAGATTTAGTTTCTTGAAAATTAAATAGAGAGTTTTTCTTGAAAATAAAGAAATAGGGATCGTGAAAGTAAATGCATCGAGGAAGGTTCGTGTTTAGTCCATTAGAGAAGACAAGAGAGTGTTAAAAAAAAAATTGTTATCGTGATTCGTGCATACAAAAAGAGGGTTCCGTACAAGTAATACAATAGTGAAACAGAAATAATAATAATCAAGAAGTTGAGAAGAAACTTAATAGTAAAACATGATTATTTTCTGATTAGTAAAACAAACAAGAAATGGTTACAAACCTGAATAGAGATTGCGACAATACAACTTCAAAAGTGTTCAGATCTGTTTATGAGAAGATAAACTTTCATTTTCCTGTAAAACAAAGTAAATAAAAAGGTTTTATTGGTAGTATAAGAAGAAGAAGATCAAGAGATTCCAAAATAAAACTACAAATCGTCATAAATGATGTAAATAGGAAAAGAAAAATCAATCAATATCAATCCATGTCAATCAAACTTTTTCACTGAATCAAATCATTGATCATACAAAAAAAGGAAAAAAAATCAGACTTACCTCAAATTAAACTTTCCAAAAAACCTTTCTATCTGATCTTTTTTAGTTATAGCTTCGTATCTCACTCTCTGCATCTTCTGATTCCATGATCGATCGATAAAGATATGTAGAGTGAGTAAGAAGTTACTAATCAAGTTCTAGGGTTTCTAATAAAACCCAAGATTTGATCTAATCTTACGATTTATTCTGCCTTAAGGCCAAAGATTTATAAAAACGAAGAGAGAGCCAAAATAAAAAGATCAAGAATGAAGAAAATGGAGAAAAAAGGAAGGCTTTTCTAATGATCAAAGACGATCTTTTATATCAACCAATACGCCATTTACCATAGCCGTTGAGATTAGGAGATAGGATCATTTAGAACCGTTCGATTAATTAAATTATTATTTGGGGTTTTAGTTTTAAGCAACCACGTGAGTAATTACAGATTTGTCCCTGTATTATTATGATTTTGTTTTGATTTTTGACTAGATTACCCTCTAACTGCTGTCTTCGTCTCGAGATAAGTCATTTTCAGTGTAAAATAAAATCTCTTAATTATGATTCGAATTTGTTTAAACAGTTACTGAAAAAGTCAGCCCCACGACTACAATAATTTCTTTATTTTGTCACATTTCAAATCTTTAATTACAGTGGAGTACGATTATTTAAAATTTTAAGCATAGACTATATTAAAATTAAGTTTTTAAGTTTGAACTATTTTTTGGTAGATGATTAAGGCCACATGCCAACTGGAGATGGAATTAAAGTGCTTCGTTAAGTTCAACACAAGTCTAATGTGGCACATGGTTGTGTGTAATTTTTTTTTAAAAATCAGGCATTGAATGCAATATCACTAAGAACAAAAATGTAAAATAAGTGTAACTAAGCATTCATTGCTGAGAAATTTGAACCATAGTCGGAGTACTATTTTTATTTTTATTGACAACAGCATTTACATTGGAAGTATTAAGAAATCAAAAAAAAAGTTAAAAGATATTGTTGTAATTACATATCAGGCCACAACGAGTTGCCACACGTGCGCTAGGACCAAAATAATCAACAAAATTCACCGCTTACACTAAGACAATATATAGGGTCCACTTATTCGGTATGGTATGGTATTGCATACAATGACGATTTTTTACTTTCGATAGCATAACTGTAATAATAGGAGAAGAAAAAGCGTTAGACGAAGACAATATACAGGGGGCGCTTGGTAATGACTCGGGCGCTTGGTAATGACTTAAATTTAGACTTTTCCAGTAAGCTTTTGGCTGTTAATGTTGTAACTTTATGTTGTAAAGATTTTGACTGTAAATAAAAAATTGTTTGGTAATATAATATGTAGAATCTTTGACTGTTATTTTAATAAATATTTTTTTCACTTATTAATAAAAACATAAATATTTTTTATGATAACATAAACCAAAACATCATTAAGAAGTGGAACAAATTGAAAATACAATTTGAATCTACACAAAACGAAATGAACATGCATACAAAAAAAAAATTATAGTACAATACCTGTTGGATTTACAAGTATAAAAGAAACATTACGTTGTTGTATTTATAACATATGTAGTGATCTTCTAACAATAGTATTTGAATATTTTGAGGTTTTTGACTTTGAATTTTTCTTGGTTGTGTAGAACATATAAATAGCATTTTACTTTCTCCAAAACTAGTTCAATCACAAACAAAATGGTGATAATTTTTTTATTCATTTTGCAAAAATTGTTATTTTTATTCATGTTGCAATACATTGATATTTTCATTCATTTGACAAAAAATTATTTTTATTCATTTTGCAAAAAGTTGTAGTTTTCATTCACTTTTATAAACTTTTGATATTTTATTCATTTATATAAAAGTGGATCTCAAAATAATAGAAAAAAAAAGATAGTAATTAATCAATCAAAATATTTTAGTTTTAAATTATATATAAATCTACAAAGAGTTTTTGATAATTTTGGGAAAATAGAAAAGTAATAAATAAACTCATTTGCAATTCTTAAAGCATGGTTTGCTTTAAAAAAAAAGAGTATATAAGAACAAAGAGTAAAATACAAGCTTTTAAGTCTTTAAAACTAATAAAGATATTAAATCATGTTTGGCAAAAAACATGCTTTAAAAGCTGTTAAAAATTTTAAAGTCTTAAAAGCCTCTTGCCAAGCAGTCCCAGGATCTACTTACTCGGTAACATCATCAATATGGCCTAAAAGCCTAACGGTCGGATCGTATTGAAGTAGGAAATAAATAAGAGGAACATTTGAATGATGACCACTAAAATAGAAAAAAACGACAAAAATTATATAATTTTTTTCCATTCGTTAAAAAATATACCATATATAAGAAACTTTTTGATATCTATAATTTTTCTTCGTCTATCTTTGTTCATCGATGTGTAAAAATAGAACATAATTATTTTATATCAAATTTGAGATTAGAACAAGAGAAACTATTTTTTTTTTACAACTTTTTCTCATTTCTCATATTTTTTCTTTCTTTTCTTTGGCTCATCATTTAGTTAGTTCTTCTAGTGGTTACCTGTTAGAAGTTAAAACCATCATTGCTCATTTCATTCTACTAGTAGACAAAACTTCAACATTTTTGGTACATCATTTTTTATAGGCCAAAATTACATTTATTTAAAATATAAATTTCATATTAGCGGTTTAAATTTTAAGTATATTTTTGTATTTGTATTCTCACAAGATGATTGATAGTATTTAGATAAATACTAAATTTACCTTTTCAACTATTTTGTATAACAAGAAAATTTTGAGATGATTTGACAGCACAGTAAAAAAATTCTTTATAAAGTAGACCAAAACCCATAATTTATTTGATCACGGATAAGTGATTTTAATCTCTTTCCAAAAATAATTGAACCATCATTTTGCTACATTCTCTTTAGAAATCACAAGCCTAGTCTCTTTCTAGTGTATGTTGCAATTTTGAACGATTGTATTTTTTTCTTTGATTATTATCTCTTGTGACTTGGGAAGTCGATAATTTAGAAAATTGAGAATGCAGGTAAATCACTTTTTGTTTGTCTGGTTCTATTTTAATATTCGTTCTATTGGTTTTATATTTATTATAAAGTTAATACTCGTAGGGTTTGTTATATCATTGTCAGCAAATTTGACTTTGTAATTTGCTCTAATTGACATTTGTCACGTGCATTGGACTGACTCTTGCCAGGTATTAATTGGATCGTCATATAAATTCTCATTGTCTCATTTGCCATTTAAAAAAACAACACATTTTTAGGTACTAGACTAAGCGATGCAAACCAATTAGATTATAACAATCGTATCACATATATAGTTACTATAGAACAAATGCTTGTATTTTAACTTTGTGTGTTTAGTAAATCAAGAGACAAAATAATAAACACATACTTTTCAATATACAAACATATAATTAATTTATAGAATTTTTCAGCTAAACCACCAATTAATCTACATCATATAACCAATCAAAGTAATTGGAGGACTAGAGATACGTATCAAGAAACAAAACATTGGTTGGTAAGAAATTAAGTCAAATTAAATAATTATAGAAGGTATGGACATTTGCAATTTGGTGTGTTTTGTCTTTGAGGTTAAATAGGCTTAGTGTGTGAAGCAACTACATACTGATACGACTTGTAACAAAATCAGTACGAAACAACGAAATAATGTTGTTATTACGAAAAAGACAAAAAACACACACCAAGTTGTTCGTAATTATATTTATAAGTTAATGAAACATATAAATGTGACTTGTGTGTTTCGTATTGTATCTACGTAGCAAAGCAATAATAAAACGTTGGTATCACGAAAAAGACAAAATCATTCGTAATTATGATGATACCAAAACATCTTCGTGACTCGTGACTTGTGTTGTGTATTTAGTAGTGTATTGTATTTGTATCTACGTAACAAACATCAAGTAATATAAAGTTGAATCCTTTGAAAAAAATAAATATAATGTTGAATGGTGAACCAAAATGGTATAAGACCAACTTAACACAAATTCTAGCGTTATTCAATTTTATAGTACTCAGTTTAGGATTCGTACGCCAACAATTAAAGATATAAGTGATGTATTGCGTTTTTGACGCATTCTAACCAATGTTTTCAATGGATTTTCGAGTATTTTCTATGTGTTTAGAGTCTTTTCAGGAGAGAACACGTTTGGATGGAGTCTAAGGCAAAATAGTAAGGAATTGAAGCAAATGTGCAGAAAGGCCAGAAGTTTGGCACTTGTTGAGGTACTTTCCACCGATGGATCGAGCTGAAATTTTGACACAAGATATAACATTGAGTTATCGTTCATTTGGAAGTGATATGAAGATATTCCAACGGTGCGATCAAAAGTTATTGAAGTTTTAGTGAAGATATGTGAATCTACCTAAACCGACCGGTTTGCTGGAAAATAAGGAAATTGCAGTTTTTCCTATTTTGACTTGGTTTTGTGAGAGATTTCGACCAGAAACGTGATTAGACCAATTTATTGAGAAAATTATGGCAGTTGCCATTTTTTCCAAAATTTGTTGTGAAATCTGCCATTTGTGTAATGGGCTTTTGAAATGTGCCATCAATTGAAATCAATTTTGATTTCAGACAAAAAAGACTAATTTACCCTTGTGTCCTCCTTTTCTTTTTATCCACACATACATTATCTTCTTATTTGTTTTATCATTTATTCTTTTTCAATCATTTCTCTTTTTTTTTTCTCGGAACAATAAATCTCTCTCTTATCTCTCTAAGCTCTCTCTCTTTCTCTTTATGTGCGATAGATGGTGGTGGTTGTGGACATATATAGAGGCGTGGTGGTGGACAACTTTCGTTGTCGCAGTTTCAGTGGACAACTTATTATCTATGCTTAACATTAACTTCTCAAGTTGTCCACTCGGTCATGTCTTTTATCTATCCATACATTTAAACATGAATATCTTGTATTAATTATGAAATGACATATTGATTACTTAATTTATGTCTACAATCATCTCTTTTTTATGTCAACCATATCATGTTTTTGTCCACCATCGTCTCTATTTATGTCTACAAATCTTATATTTATGTCCACCATCTTCATTTTTTTGTCTACTATCATCTTTTTTTGTCCACTGCCATTTCCGTCGTCATCTTGTCCTCCAAGTCGCTATTTTGTCTACCAAGTCGTTATCTTGTCCACCACCGTCGCCATCTTGTCCACCAAGTCGCTATTTTGTCTACCAAGTCGATATCTTGTCCACCACCATCACCATCTCGTCCACAGACTACCACCTCCATCCACATTCACCATCTTGTCCACCGTCTATCGCATCCCACCTTATCTGGTCCACCATCTCCGTCTTCATATTATCGTCTTTGTTTCCGTCTACAACCACTGTCTCCGATATTGTCCACCACCAGCCACTCCATCTCCGTTTTGTCCACAACCACCGACTCTTTCTATATCCCCTACTTTTTTACAATCCTTATATCACCACCAACGTTTCACCATCTATCACCTCCACCATCCACCACCTTCATCATCATCAACATAGATATATATATATATATATATATATGAGAGAGAGAGATCTAAACATGAAAGTGATGAAGATGAAATAAAAGAAAGAGAGAGAGATAGAGATCTAAGCATGAAGAGTGATGAAGATGAGAGAAGGAGAATGTAGATGAAGATGAGAGAAAGAGAGTAAGAAAACTATGGCGAGAGATGAGAGAGAGAGAGAGAGAGAAAGAGAGAGAGAAAATGATATTTATTTTGTGGAAGAGAAGAGAAAGAAAAAGAAAGGTTGGAAAGAAAAAATAGGGCAAAAATGTATTTTCTTTACCCACTAGAAGACAAAAAGTGGCAGATTTCAAAAGAAATCAAATTAATGGCACATTTTGTAAGGAAATTGGAAAAAATGGCAATTGTCGTAATTTTCTCCTATTTATTCTAGTTTTTAGCCATTTTTTAGGGAGGACATTATTTTCTATTCATACTTTTAGTTTCTAAGCTTTTGGGAGAATATCTCAGAACTCTATTGACAATTTAGAGAAGATTTCTAAACCTTTTTACTTATTTTATTAATTTCATCATGTTTTCAATGAATTCTTCTTGTGATTTGATTTCTATCATGTCTGAGTAGTTTTCTTATTGGGTTTTAGGGTTTCAAAGGGATTTCATGGTTTGATTGAATTGATGTTGATTTAGGGACTGATAACTTAGTTTCTTCATATAGGTTGTTCTTATTGCTGGAACTTGATTAGCTACCTAGTTTCTGATCTTAGGTTGTTTAACGTATCAAAAGTGTTTGTTTAAATGCCTAAAATAACCTATATGAGCAAAACATCCATAGCCAACAAAAGCTGATGTTAGGGTGTTTTGTGAACATATGAAACTTGATTCTAATGCATGTTTAACCTCTTGAATTCAAACGACAGTTTAGAATCTTAGGTTGTTAGATACAGTAATTGAAGCTACGACAATAAATTAATTTGATTTCGTGATTTGAGTTATAGAACGATTCATAATGCTTTCCTTGACAATTTATTTATTTCTAAATCCCTGAATCCCTGCGAATTCTCTAATGCCCAATGCTTTTAATTCATAGTTTGCATCCTTTTATTTACTTATCTCATTTACTTTTTACAAACAATCAACTTTTAATTCATCTTAGCTTAATTTTGATTCATATAGTTTGAAGTGTAGACTTGGTTCTTGTGGATTCGATCCCTGCATTACTACAACATTTGTTGTGCACTTGCAATAGTTAATTTGGGTTAAAACCTGTGTTATCAGTAAAGGCAATGGTCGATGTGGCCGGACATAATGTAGAGATAAGATTGGCGAGCATTCGAACGAGTCAACCCACGATTTTTGTGGGCGAGCAGAAGTACTCTACTTTTTTAACAGAGTTTCTATTGTGAAAAAGAAAGTGCTCTAACTATCAAGCAATGTAATTTGTTTGTTTTATCTAAGTATTTACGTATATCATTAGCTACTTCCTAAGTCTAATAGAATTATAAAATTACCAAATTAAGTTAACTTGGTTTTATGCGGTACATTAAATTAAATTAACGAAACAATGAGGGGGTGTTATTGAATTGAAGAATTTAATTGATTTTGAGAGAATTAGACATTCTAAAGAATTATAGTGTTATTCAATTTATTAGAATTTAATTCTTTTTAAATTTTAGTGTTATTCAATTTATTAGAATTTTAATTCTTTTCAATTCTAGTGTCATTCAATTTTTTTGTAACTTTTATTCTTATAGATTTCAAAAGAATTTAATAGAATTCTAGGGAAAAAATATGAATAGCCAATTCCTACAATTTTTACTGACAATTTGATAAAAAAACTATTAATTCCTCTACAATACGTAAAAATCAATTCAATCAAAATCAATCAACGAATACCACCCCTTAGTTTACCTTATAAAACCAAGTTAACTTTTTTTTTTGTTTGTCAATATAGTTCTGTATTAACAATTTAATACATAATTCTGTTAGGAATAACTAGTTTTCAACAATTAGCATTTGGCTAACTAAACAGGACAAACCAGGCTATATACAATAACTAGTTTTCAACAACTAACCAATTTTTTATTTTTTTTTGTCACAATAACAATTAAACAAAAAAAAATCCCAACAATTAGATAAAACAAGAACGGATTTGGGTCTCTAGTACTATCATTTTAAGTTTTCAACAAAAGCCATAATGGGCTAATAAAAAGCCCAAACGTAGAAAGCCCACAAAGCTTAAACCTCCACCATCGCCTGAGTTCTATGGGGGAAAGAACCCTAACGATGTCACTCGAACACTAAACCTAACGGCGATGGCGAAATGGTTGCGCGGCCTGAGATCCACGGCGGAGGCGGCTAATATACCGGCGTTTTCATTCGGTAGATCGATTCGTTGTTTACATCAGTACGATACGATTCAGGCGATACCACGGGAAGCTACTGGTCGTGGAGTATCGGCTCGAGATCGGAAAATTGGTCGGATTCCTGCCGTGGTTTTTCCTCAGTCGCTTCTTGATACCGATGATTCGAAGCGAGGTGTTTCGAGGAAGCAGCTTTTGACTGCGGATAGGAAACAGATTAAGTCTATTCTTGACTCTGTTGGTCTTCCGTTCTTCTGTTCGACTACGTTTCAGCTCCAGATCCGAGCTGGTCAAGGCTCGTCGACGTTAGTTGAATCGGGTCGTGTACTTCCTCTCAAGGTATTCATTGATTTCAATTTCAATCGTGATTATTTCATGAATTTAGAGAAATGTGATAGTTGTGTGTTTAATGAAGTTAGTGTTACTTAATGTTCAGTTTCATTGAGATGAAGAAACTTGATAGATACTTAAATTTAGTCTTTGTGTTCATGAATTTAGAGAAATGTGAATACGTGGTTGTGTATTTGATGAAGTTAGTGGTATTGTGAGTGAGTTTTGTTGATGGGATTGATATGGTTTGGTGTTTACTTAATGTTCAGATTCATAGAGATGAAGAAACTGGAAAGATACTTAATTTAGTATTCGTATGGGCTGATGATGGAGAACAGTTGAAGGTTGATGTTCCTGTTGTTTTCAAAGGATTGGATAATTCTCCGGGTTTAAAGAAAGGTAACTCTTTTCCGTTTTTTTTGGCTCGCATATCTTGCGTTTTTCGGGTTGATTTCACTTCTTGTACAGTACTTTGAAATTTCTTGATAAACTGGTAGGAATTTTGTGTATTGGTTTTGATTGAGAAGACATTGTGAAGGTTTTCTTGGAACTATAGTTGAAATTCGATTTTTTTTAGACTGATGAGAACTTTGTAGATTGTTTTTGTCTCTTTTTGCTCGTTAATGTGCTCTCGTTCCTTCTATTTTATCGGTCTCAATCCATATCAGCCATGTCATGTAAAGAGAGGTCTTTTACTTTTATCTGATAGTAACGTTTGTGTTCCAGTGGTAAAGGAATTAAGAAACAAGATATTCAATATGTTTGCGGTTTTCTCACCTGTAGAGCATGGTTTTTCAGTTAATTCACCTTGAGAACAGACTAGTTTCATGAAAGTTCTTATGTAAATTCTTTTGGCAAGGAAATTCGGTTGTTTACCATTTCATGATATTACACTTCTGTTTTGCTGTCATGATCTTTCAATCTTAGTGTGTGTGTGTTACTGTAATCAGGGGGAAATCTACGGTCAATCCGAAGTACTCTGAAACTTCTAGGCCCAGCGGAAAACATTCCATCTAAAATTGAAGTAGATGTGAGCAAACTCGACATCGAGGACAAAGTGTTAATGCAAGACGTTGTATTTCATCCATCATTGAAGCTATTGAGCAAGAATGAAACCATGCCTGTGTGTAAGATTGTCGCCACAAACCCGGTGAAAGAACCACAATCTGTTCCAGCAGAACCACAACCTGTTCCAGCATAAAATAAGTCCTTGGAAAGGTAATGTCTGTCTGAAGTTTCTGTCTCTTAAGAAGAACAAACATCATTTGTGGAACTTTAGAATCAAAGAAGCAATGTTTAGAATAACTCTTTTTTTGTATAAACCCTTCAAGTGAAAGAACCATAAAGCCTCTAGTTGCTTTAGTGTTTTTACATCTTATTTCACTAATTGCTGATTTGTTTGGGTTTTAGAAGATTACTAGTAGTTGATAACAATGAACTTAATCGGTCTCGTATTTGTTGAATGGGTCGTTAACATTCAAGTAAGAGCCAACGACTTGGTCCATAACAGTGTGAACTTGGAGCTAAGAATGACACGTGCCAATTGTTGTGACTAGGGCACGTACTCTTTGGTTTTCTTTGACCGTTGACTTGTTTGTAGAATCTTACAAAAACTGTAGTTGACCACCTAGAACATGCTCGGAATCTTCACTTGTATTCGATTTACTACAGTGTCTTAATTATAGTACTAGTTTCGTAAAATTACAGTCTTAGTATAGATTATTTTAAATCAGATACTTTCATAAAATTGCTTTTATACATGTGAATCGAATGTAAATAGATTTTAAAGATAAACAACTTTTTACCAACCAAGTTAATAGAAATATTTCAGCTGCTTTTTTTGTAGCTTTGACTGACCTTGTTACGTGACTTTTATTCTTTAGAATTTTTCTTTACATCTAATCTGTTTTAAAAAAAATTAGTGCATTTAATGGATTTGCCTTGACCTAATATTGGAAAAGATCTTTCAACGAAAACATCTTTGCCTAGTTTAGGAAATCGTAAAACAAAATAGAGTGAAATAACTAAAGTTCGTTGAGTTAGCTAATTGTTAAATTAAACTAACGAGTCCTAGCAGCGACTAATTAAGTTAGTTTAATCAAAATTTAATTCTGTAGTCAATGCATTGAGATTCGTACCGTACGGTTCTACATTGGAGTCGGCTTTACGCCTTTCCATTACAAAATCGGACATTTTCTTCATATATTGCTTTCACATCATAATTAAGACTTTACACTTAATTTCTTAATAAAGGTTTTACTTATTTTTTCTTTACACTTTTTTGAATTATTTTACAAATTAGACTAGAAGAAAACCGTTGTAAAAGATAAATTTCCCAAAATAAAAAATTAATTAGTCCTCTTAATAATTCATTCATCTTCGTTAATACTTTCTGGTTTTTTTTTTTTTTTTTTTTACTAGTTTCTGTTTTGGTTTTTATATTTCTGTTAAATCCGTTGGGTTCTTCCATGGATCCTCATCGTCTTCTCCATCTCCGTCTTCCTAATCAATTCAAATCTTGTTTTTAGAGAGAAATTAGGATTCCATGAGCATACCATGATTCTCTCGCTATGCGTTGGCTTTCTCAAATCTCGTTCTCGTCTCCATCATCTTCTCCATCTTCTTCTTCATCTCTAAAACCGGTGTCTTCATACTCTGAATCTCCGGATCTGGATCGGAATCAGGAACGTGATCGATTTCACCGACGGTTGTTTCGTTTTAACCGTGGGAGACTCACGCGTCAGAGGAAGCTTCGTCACTTGACCGATGACGATGTTTTGTTGGGAGAACGAGAACGAGAACGAGAACGTCGTGCCTCTACGTCTTCTTCTTCTTCCGCAGCCGTCGTTGATGCTGGGTTAACTCGATCTGCTAGCAATTTCACATCGGTTCCTCGATCTCCTTCCGCCGTTCCGTTACCGTTACCTCTTCCGTTACCTGAGGTCGCCGGGAATCGAAATGCTGGAACTGGTCGTGGATCAGAGGAGAGAGATCACGATAGGGTTATCGCTGATCGTACCTCATCAGGTCCTCCTCTCACCAGGTACAATTTTCGTTTTCCCCTAAATTTTCTCAAATTAGGGTTTGTAGATTTGATCCTAATTTAGCAACATCGCTTTTGTGATTTCACCTTTGTGTTGTAATCAGCGTCAATGGATTAGTTCGTGATTCGAGAAGAGCTACGGAGAATTCACCATATCAAGACTATAGCTGTACAAATAGTCCAAGAAACAGAAATGGTTATTGGGTTAACATACCAACAATGAGTGCACCAACGAGTCCATACATGAGTCCTGTACCTAGTCCACAAAGGAAGAGCACTGGTCATGATTTACCATTTTTTTACTTGCCTCCTAAAAGCAATCAAGCATGGTCTGCACCAGATATGCCACTTGATACATCATTACTTCCTCCTCCTGCTTATTATGACATTACTGCGTTTAGTACGGATAATTCCCCTATCAATAGCCCGCAACCTCGGAGTCCACGGAGAAAGGTTAAAAGCCCACAACCGAGTAGACCAACTTCACCTTTGCATTCGTTGTTATCGCCTGATAACTCGGCTCCACCACGGGATAGTGTTTCCTCACCTTTGCATCCGAGGCTGTCTACTGATGTTGCGAATGGACGCCGTGATAACTCTAATGTTCATCCTTTGCCTCTCCCACCTGGAGCTGCTGGTCCCTCTTCTTCATCCGGTGCTTCTGTTCCCTGCCAGCAGGCTCCTCTTAAAGTGGATTTGTTCCCGATGAATTCTCAGTGGAAGAAAGGGAAACTGATAGGTCGTGGTACATTTGGAAGCGTTTACGTTGCCAGCAACAGGTAATTTGTTCTCTCACTGTAATCTCACTCTTGCCTTAATTGAGTGCCAACAATGCTTTGTTTTCAATGCATCCTGAGTTGTTTTTCATTTGCAGCGAAACTGGAGCGTTATGTGCGATGAAGGAAGTTGAGTTATTTCCTGATGACCCGAAATCTGCGGAGTGTATAAAACAATTAGAGCAGGTAAGCTTAAGGACCGACAATGCTTTCAGTGAGTCTAAGGTTGACCGGCCTGTATTTGGTTGTTCGTTTGTTCTATCTCATAACTTTGGTTCTGTTTCAGGAAATCAGACTTCTCAGTAACCTTCAACATCCAAACATTGTGCAGTATTTTGGTAGTGAGATAGTAAGTATATCCTTTCTTTACATGCATATAATCTACCTACCCAATGCAGTGTGGCTGAGAATTCATCGCGTAATTGTCTTTTATTTTGTATGTTCAGGTAGAAGATCGTTTCTTTATATACCTGGAATATGTTCACCCGGGTTCGATAAACAAATATATCCGTGATCATTGTGGTACCATGACCGAATCTGTTATTCGCAATTTTACTCGTCACATTCTGTCCGGGCTGGCTTATTTGCACAACAAAAAGACAGTACATAGGTAAAGTCACAGTTTTTGTGTAATCAATCGTGGTGAATATTTTTCCAGATGTTGAATCTTAAGCATATTGGTTTCCCTTTCTTCTTCTTCTGAATGTTCATCAGGGACATAAAAGGTGCTAATCTCCTTGTTGATGCTTCTGGGGTTGTCAAGCTTGCTGACTTTGGCATGGCTAAACATGTGAGTTCTATAGGTTTCTTTTCATGTCTAGTAAACTGTTATTAATTGTCTTCTAAAGCGATCCCTGGAATATCAAATGTTTAGGCTCTTCTTTCGTTTTGGTTTGATGATAATAAAGTTGCTATTTTCTTCTTCAGCTTACCGGGCAAAGAGCTGATCTCTCGCTAAAGGGAAGCCCATATTGGATGGCACCAGAGGTAGTCTTCGTTCAATGATCTTTGAAATTACTAAACTTCATTTACCATATATCTATACTAATATATTCTTTTAATCACACAGCTCATGCAAGCTGTGATGCAAAAAGATAGCAACCCAGATCTCGCTTTTGCTGTTGATATATGGAGTTTAGGATGTACAATCATTGAGATGTTCACAGGGAAGCCTCCGTGGAGTGAGTTTGAAGGGGTAAGCACTAAGCATACACACATACGGCTTAATAGTCTTTATACTTGATAGTTTTTTTTTTCCTAGTGATATCTTATATTGTTTGTTCAACTTTGCCTTGTCATAGGCTGCAGCTATGTTCAAGGTCATGAGAGATAGCCCACCAGTACCTGAATCAATGTCACCTGAGGGTAAAGACTTTCTAAGATTATGCTTCCAGAGAAACCCAGCTGAACGACCAACCGCATCCATGTTGCTAGAACACCGGTTCCTTAAAAACTCTCTGCAACCAACTTCACCACGCAACAGCGATGTCTCGAATTGCGCCCACTTACTCAGCGGGATGAACATAACAGTAAGGCAAACCTCAATATCAGCATCCATCTCTCTCATTGACCTATGTCATTAATAACACTCTCTCCTTGCATTGACAGGAACCAAACAGTAGACGGGAGAAACCAAATTTCAAACTAGATCAGGTTCCACGTGCTAGAAACATGACATCCTCAGAGAGGTAAATCAATCATCCATCGAAGTTTCATCCGCATATTAAAAGTCTTGTTTCAAAACCAAAACATTTGTGTGAAATCTGTGTTTTGGTTTCTGTGTGTTGTTTGTTTTCGTATGTTTTCTCCAGCTTCTTCAATCGTACTTCTTTTTCTCCAGTGAAAGTGGGCAGCAGCAACAACAACATCATCATCAACAACAACAGTACAGGTCTCCCGATCTAACGGGAACCACGCCACGTCTCTCCCCTCGTTCGACTCTCGAGGCTATACCAAGCCCGTCTCCTTCCCATCGACCTAAGCTCAGCTCTGACCGGAGAAGGACATGCATCTCTCAAGATCACACTTGATTTATTCAGCACCAAAGAGGTTGTGCTAGTACCACTATACGTATATGTGTATCAATGTACGTATATAGAGTTGTTGGGGAATACAATTTGGGATGAATGAAAAATTACATGTGGGTAGAAAAAATTGTTGTATGTAAAATTTGATCATCCAATGTTGTTGAATCGATAGATGAAGAGGCTTCGTTTTTAACCTTTCATTTTTTTGGGCTTCAGAGAGTTGTTTGTGTATAAAACGACGTCTTGTGTACACATTTGGTTTCGGATCTATTATCATTTTTAGATTTAGATCCATTTTTGAACAACAAATTAACCTCACTGTCTCTGATTAACGTTTCAACTCGTTCTCTCTTGATTAAGTAGTAGTTGAGGTTACTAATGTAAAAATGCACATAAAAAACTCCTTGGACCTTTTTGGTAAAAGTGGGAAATACAGGGCCTTATTACAAAAACATTTAAACTGTGAGGTAAATTATGTAAATATCTAAAGTGATATCACACTGATTAAGCAATTTCCAAATTCGGGATTTTAAATTCCGACAAAAATCCAGAGAGCCGTTTGCATTTTGAAATTTCTTCCTTTTCTCATGGCGAGCGATAAGGTAATCATCGATCTCTGTAGCTCAGACGAGGAAGAAGAAGAAGTTTCTGGTGATGAGAATATCAATGAGGAAACTGAAGATGATGAAGAAGACGATTCGAGTTTTAGGTATTTTCGAAACGGTTCCTTTGCTCCTATAATCTAAAATTCTCGGGTTGGATTTTGGGTTTTTGATTGTATCGATTGTGATTATTGTTTGGTCAGTGACGATGATAGCGATTGGAACCAAGATGATGGTACGGATTCAGATATGGAAATCGATGAAGATTACAAAATTGGGGAAAATGGCGATGATGATGATGATGATGACAAAGTCACTCGCTTGCTCACAGGTTTTTCAATTAGGGTTTATAGATCCTTTCTTTTCACTTTTGTTGCATCAATGTCACTGAAATCTCAGAAAAATGAATGGTTCTGATTTCAAACTCTCATGTGTTGTTGTTGTAGCGGGGAGCGATTTGAAAGCTTTGAATGTAAAAGAATGCAAAGCATATTTGAGAAAGCATGGTCTACGATTATCTGGTACTAAACCAGTTTTTATTGAGAGAATTGTTGAGCATTGGAGGTATGGAGTTTTATCACTTACCTCTCTCTCTAGTCTTGTGGAAATTATATTCTCATGATCCTATAGGATAAAAGATGGGAGTGGAGAAAAGCTTTATCCAAGATCATCTTTTGCTATCAATTGTAAAGGTATCTATATACTGTTTTGGATCTGCTAGTTTCTTTTTGCTTGTTAGTGTTGAAATTTTCAGCAGAGTTTGACAGTGTAAGAAATTTGTGCAGGTGATGTTTGCAAAGGAGACACTGTTATGTTTACACAGAAGGTTCATCAGAAGTAACAACTTCTTTAACTCATGGTTGCTGGTTTACTTCTTTCACTTTTGATTCCATAGTTTCGTATTGATGTTAATCGAGGATTTGTGGTTGATTAGGTATGAAAAGATGAAAAAGAGTGGAATGATTATGGGGAGAAGAACTGTTGCTGGTCAGGTTGTTAAAGAAAGCTATGGTACTGCTAAGCAGCAACACACTTTCACTGTAAGTATGATCTCAAATGTTGATTATCATTGTGGTGATTTGCTTAATCCATTTTTCAGTCTGATAAACTAACCATCGTGTATGTTTCTCTTTACTAAAGATTGAAGTGCTTTGGTGTGAGGGGGTACAGAAATTGCCTCCTTTGTATCCGTTACTAGTGAAAGGACGGAATCTTTATAGGTTAATGACCTTGAGGCAGGTGAGTTTCTTGAAAATGTTGTGTTTTTAACTTTACACATTCAGTCATGAGTCTTGCTATGTTGCATATGCTTATGAGTTGGTTGCTCTGTTGCTTATTCTAGCGATGGGCTAATGAAGATGACAGAGTAAAAGTTCTCTCTGAAAAGCATAACCGTGGTGCTGCAGCAAGAAAGGTTATGAGAGAAAGGAAAATAAAGTTAGGATATGTATTCAAAGGTGAGATGCTTTATTCTTCTTTGATTTAGGTATATGTTTGTTTATACACCAGTAAGTGATCTTTCTGTGTTTGTTACCAGATGGAAGACTTCAAAAGCCTGATCACTTGAAGAAGCCTTGTCAAGCAAAGTCAAGAAAAAACGAGAAAGAGAATCAAAACCAGAAGTTTAAACAAGACATCCCGGCTAATCATTCACTTGTTGCTAATCCAAACCAAAATCCTTCACAGGGCCATAAGAATCCAAACCAGTTGAGAAATATGAATCCCCCTTTTCATTCCAACACGTCCCATTCATATGCTCCTCAACCACATGCTCCTCGTCCATACGCTCCTCCACAACGTGCGCCTCTTACATATGCTCCTCGTCCATACGCGCCTTTCAATGCCCAGTCACACCTTCGTCGTCCAAACATTCCTCCTTCACATTCATATGCTTATTCAACACAACAAAACCAATCAATCCAAAGACCACCACCTGCTTTCTACAACGGAAGACCTGCTTTCTACAATGGAAGACCTACCTCTAATGGTCTGCAGGGACAACCATCTTTCAACTCGCGTGCCAATACACACGCTATGCCAGTGAATCATCAGAGGAGACCATACCAGAACCATCATACTCACCATGCCAACTCGAACAATGGCTACAACTACGGAACGAGGGACCTGGATCACTTCTCGAATATGATGATTGGAGACACATACAGGCAGAGTGAGGATACTCGCAGACCATACAAGAACCATCATAATTACCATCCCAATTCTAATAATGGCTACAACCATGGACCAAGGGACTTGTAAGACACCATGTGAGTAACATTTTCTTTTCTCATCCTATGAACTTGATACTGGTTTCGTTTGCAAGTACGCTTAAAGGTTTCTTCTCTAGGCTCATGATTCTCTTGATCATTCCTTTCTCAAGCTTCTCTTTTGTATGCGACTGTGACTTCAAATGTTTATCATCTTGTGATCACATGATTTTTTTTTATGACATTTTTCTGGTTTTGCAAGTTAATTTATTTTTTACCTTTTTACACTTACGTTCGGCTTTTCCGTACGGCCCAACTTGGCCTAAACTATATGCAAAAACCTGATGGTAAAGCCCACTGGGCTTAGCATTATTTTTTTTTATAAAATATTACTTCTTTTTTGTTTTTATTATTTATCAGCCCCATTGGTTGCAGAAACTTACAAATCTGGCATGAGAGTCTGCTAACAAGTTCTGAGGACCTTTAACAAAGAAACTCTCAGACTCATCTTCACCAAAACCTGAGCTGCTTTTACCTTCTCTCACTTCTTTAAAACTATCCATCAAATTAAGCTCTGTAAAGTGATCTCCCCATATATCATAACTATGCTCTTTCGCCTTCTCTTCTTTCACTTCGGTTCTTGATTTCGATGATCCAGGAGCTCTCACATTTGGAGCCAGAGAACTTCTTTCTATGATCATTGACTTAACACCTGATACAGGAAACGTTGCTGAGTGCGATAGGACCGGTTTAGGAGGCTTTACGGACTTCGTTGTGGCTTGATTAGTTGGTGGTTCGGGTGACATTGGTGAGCTAGGAGTTGAGGTTCCGCTGTGACTGCTTGAAACATCTGTGCGCTCGGATGTTAGGTCGCTGATTGCACCTTTCTTCTTCTTCTTGTTACGACGTCTCTTCTTGTCTTTCGCAGTCTTTACCGAGAGATTCACAGCTTCTGATGCTTCCACCTTCGAAGAAGAAGAAACGGAACCAACTGGCTTTACGCTGTTCTTGGAATCCTCATCTTTGCTGCCATTATTGACAAACCCTTGCAATGTGTCGTTGCTTATTGATCGTAGAATAGAATTCATTTCAGGGGAGATTGTGATCGTAGATGGCTTCTCAACTTTCCTAACCGCAATGTGGCTACTACAGTTGTTTCTCTTATTGTCCTCCTCGACGAAGTGGTCATTGAAGCAGAATATCAGAATGAGTAAAGCAGCAGCAATAAGAACCGCAATCGCAAACTTCTTCGTCCGTACCCAAAAGACCGTTTTCTTGCCAAGATTAAGCATCAAAACAGGAGCTGTAGCTTTCATAGGTACTGCAAGAACAGCAATTCCAGATGACCAAGAGAGTTCAAGATCAAGAACAGTCTGATAGTAAAAGAGAAACTTGATGGATTCCCCTGGTTCAAATACAAAGCCTTCACACTGATGATGAACCATAAAACCATTTCTTCCTGAAACCAAAAGACTAAACTCTCCTGTGTCCTTCTTACCATAGAGCTCTTTAGACAAAGGTTTGTAACAAGTGGTGTCTCCGATGTCAAAAGGGCTTAACAGTTCTGGCTGAAACTCTATGATGTGAACAGGCCTAAGAGATAGCCACACAACACCAGATAGATTGTTGTTACTCATCAGAACAGGGCTATTCCATGACTTGTTGGGACAAGACAGCCCATCATCAAACTGATTCTCTAGTCCTAAAGCTGAATGGAAAGAGAACAAGTGTGAACTTGGACAAACATTCTGGATTGGTACAAGACTCTCAGAATCTCCACCATGAAACCCTTTAGCAATGTTGTAGCCATTGGAACCACGAAAAGAGTCATATTCAGCTAAGTTATGCAATGTATTGACTGATGAAAGCAAAAGACATGAGAGAAGTAGAAGACAATGAAACGCCTTTGATGAACCAAATGCTGCTCCTCTGTTAAAACACACATAAATCACAAACAATGAAAGTGTTAAATTCAGGGGTTCACCAAAAACATACTAGGAAACAAAACAAAACAAAAATCACAAAACAAAAATGAAATATTGAAATAGTACCCAAAAAAAGAGAAAAGTCATATGAAGAAATCAGAAGCAAGAAAATAGAGTTCTATAAACAGGAAAAAAGACAAAGAGCATAGACTATTCATGTTGATAGCATAAAAAGAGTAAAGTAAACTAAACCCAGAACAATAAGAAGAAGCAGAGTAAGTAGAAAAAGATTCCAACTTCAAGTAAAAAAAAAATTAAAAAAATTAAAAATCAAAACTTTCGTGAAAATCATTGAGCTTGTGTAAGACCCATCATCGGGCAAAAAAAAAAGGTTGGTAAAAAAAAAGTGGATTTACCGGAGATGGAAGAAGAAGGAGGAAAGAAGAAGAAGAGGAGGCGTAATCGCTAGGGTTTTTGGGTCCATGTCGGAAAAGAAGATGGAAACATCTAGAAGTTATCGTCTGAGCGATTATCTTGGGAACGATAGAGCAACGCCACCTCAAGGCAAAGGGAGGCTGAGGACCAATAGACTGGAAAAAAAATCAAAGGAAAGGAACAAGATGACATATTCATCCTTTTAAATTACCTAATTACCCCTCTGTAGTGACCTAACTGTTTACAAAGTTTTGGTCCTTTTATTTTGAAATAATTGTGGACATTTCATAAAATGTCTATCAAGGAAAGTATTGTAATTGAAATTCATAATTTTGATTTGGATTTTAAAAGCGAATATATTTTTTAATTGTAAGAACTTGAATCATTTGGAAATAGTTTGTTTCTACTTTTTATTAACGATATTATACAATTTTTAAAGTCGATTAGTTAATGTACCGTGTAAGAAAATACAGCTGAATGACTCGATTTAGCTAAAATAAGAAAAACACCCTGGTTATGATAATTGTTCGAAAATATCAAAATATTATCATAAATCACCGAATTATAACTTTGAAGAAGAAAACTACAAAAAAGCGTGCATGACCTTTATTAATGCGAGCATGCAAGTAGGTTAAAGCTAGTATTTGGAAATCTTAATTATTCAAATCTCAAATTAAAATGTTAAGGAAATCATCGAATAATTGGAAAAAGGCGTGCCAAATGTTTGTCACTTGTATACTTCAGTAAACTATCATCCGCAGTTGCGAATCTAGACAAAAAATTTACTGGGATCAAAATTTTAATTATTTATTTTTAAATATAATATCATGTTAAATATTTGTCATATAAAATATTAGAAGGTAAATCATAAGTGTTTATTATATAGAGTAATGGAGTTGAGCCTTATTAGATCCCGGTAAATAATGATAAAAATTAAAATAAAGGTGTAAAATTGAGACTTGAACTCAAGTTAAGGGGTCAAAGATAAAAAATTTAATTAATTAAGCTGATTAAGTTTCATGTCATTAAGCTATATAAGACAATATTTTTTTAAATGGGTCAGCTGACCCTCCTAGCTTCAACATAGATTCGCCCCTGATCATCCGTCTACATGGATATTTTAAAATTTTGTTTTATAAATCTAAAATATCCCTTCTCGGACTTATATTTTTTATTAGACTAAGTATTGAATATATATTTTTGACAATTGATATGATGCCTTAGTATTTCAATAAAATATCAATAATTAAAGCCACTATATAAACAACAAACTATAATAACACACCAGTATGGGTTGATGTTCTTTTCCTTTAATCTTTTGAATTTATGTTGTTTCATCGTGTAAAATGTACTTTGCCTAACAATGTCCGTTTTCATATTTATTTGAGGGCTATTTAATTTAGGTAAATGACTCATATATTAGACGCATGTCACTTTCAGTTTGAGAATGTTAGTTTAATCTTAAAATGGATTTATGTCTAATTCAAAGGGATTCATATTTACCTCCAGTGGAATGTACACTCTGCAACGTGTTAACTTCGTTTTACGGTATTCATATCAACGAGTGCATGTTTACTCCTATAACACATGTTTAGCTTTGATAATATAGATGCATTTAGCTAAGCTATAGATTTAAATATTTCAATATACTGTATAGTAGTATAATATAAAAAGCTGAATACTTTGTAATAAAGGTGGCAAGAAAATCCGTATTGGACTTTATTGGGGCAAAATCGGAATTAAGCATGTGGCGAGTGCATTGGGCTATTCTGTGCGTACGACAAAACCGGTACGGTCCGGTACACTTGCGAAACGGTTGGCTCACTAACGGAGTTAATAACGGGGAATCTCGGTGTTTAACGGCGTTTATGAAGAGATTCCCTCGCGACGTGTAGCCCACATTGCTACGATTCGCGTTTGTGGGCCCCACGAAAGATCACAGCTTTGTAAAGATATGAATCATTGGACGGCTGGGATTTAAGTGGACCATAAATACGTTTTTAAAATTCATTAAGATAAAGATACATATATAATTGACGTATTAATCACACATTAATAGTCTATTTAGCTTTAGTTTTTTGAATATAAGGAAAGATTCTCATGATTTAACTACATGCACCACCAACCGAACCATTAAGCCATGTATTAGACAACAACTAAATATTCTAGACCCCACACTTAGACAAAGTCATTTTCAGAATTAAGCCACTATTATTTACAATTTAAGTTTTGTTTTTTCTTAGTAGTATTTTCGATATTTATATATCATACAAAAAATGTGTTGATTAGGAATATAAAATTGTAATTAAATAAATATTTAAAAGCATATATAATAATATAAAGGTACGAAATCCCTAATCTTGTAAATTCTCCTTTTCAAATGTAAAGTTCAAATATTATGGAGTTTTAGTGAGCTTAGAATTTGGAATATCATGATGATATGATATAAACACACTAAATACACGACAAAAAAAACACTCTAAAAACATTAAACAGTGAAGGCCTTAATCAAAGGATGCATGAAAAAAACAAACAAATCTAAATGGGCTTAACAATAATCTCATATTGACGAACATAACGGGCCTTCACTATCAATATATGGGCCCCCAAAATAGAATATTGGTAAGTGGTTCAATTTGTTGTTTTTTCCCCCTGTTTTGGTAACAAGTTCATTAAAAAAATAAGTTTCAGCAACAAAAAACTGAGAGATAAAATCATTTTAAATAATTTTGAAACACTAGCAATGAATTGGAAAATTCCGTAAAATGTATATAATTGTTGGGGTCGGAAGTCCCTCCCCAGAGAACAACAGTCGGTAATAACAAAAGCGCTGTGATATGGTTGAGTTGTCGAGCAGGCGAACTAGCCAAACAGCCAAATAAACTGTCGCTGCCAAATTTGAGAGTTAGGCCAAATTTGGCTTAGCCGGGAAAAGTTTGGCCAAACCAGGGAAATTGGCCGAACCACCCAGACAGGTTTGGCCGAACCGGTCAGACAGGTTTTGCCGAACCGCCCAGGCAGTTTTGGCCGAACCGCCCAGACAGGTTTGGCCGAACCGCCCAGACAGGTTTGGCCGAACCGCCTAGGCAGTTTTGGCCGAGCCTGTCCAGGCAGTTTTGGCCGAACTGCCCAGGCAGGTTTGGCCGAGCTGCCTGGTTCAGTTTGGCTGAGCAAGCCGAACCGCTTAGGCGAAATCTGCCAGCCAAACCGCTTAGGCGAAATCTAGCCAAACCGCTTAGGCGAAATCTGGCCAAACCGCTTAGGCGAAATCTGGCCAAACCGCTTAGGCGAAATCTGGCAGCCTAACCGCTTAGGCGAAATCTGCCAGCCAAACCGCTTAGGCGAAATCTGCCAGCCAAACCGCTTAGGCGAAATCTGCCAGCCAAACCGCTTAGGCGAAATCTAGCCAAACCGCTTAGGCGAAAGCTGGCAGCCTAACCGCTTAGGCGAAATCTAGCCAAACCGCTTAGGCGAAATCTAGCCAAACCGCTTAGGCGAAATCTGGCAGCCTAACCGCTTAGGCGAAATCTGGCCAAACCGCTTAGGCGAAATCTGGCCAAACCGCTTAGGCGAAATCTGGTAGCCTAACCGCTTAGGCGAAATCTACCAGCCAAACCGCTTAGGCGAAATCTAGCCAAACCGCTTAGGCGAAAGCTGACAGCCTAACCGCTTAGGCGAAATCTGGCAGCCTAACCGCTTAGGCGAAATCTGGCAGCCTAACCGCTTAGGCGAAATCTGGCCAAAACGCTTAGGCGAAATCTGGCCAAACCGCTTAGGCGAAATCTGGCAGCCTAACCGCTTAGGCGAAATCTGGCAGCCTAACCGCTTAGGCGAAATCTGCCAGCCAAACCGCTTAGGCGAAATCTGCTAAACAAAATGCCTTGCATATTTCTGGTTAAACGAGATCGACTACATTTCGCCGAGGAGAGTCTTTTCTGAATAGCAGGTTAGTAGCTAGGAGTGGCAAACCTATCGGGCCGACGAGTTCAGAACAAGTCTAGCCCATCAGGAGAAGCCCACAAGGGAAGCCGTCTTCAGAAGGAGAGATCATCGGCGAAATAAGGAAACTTCATTTTTCTGCGAGAAGATAAACTCAATAAGGAAAGAGGATCGAGATGAGTCCCGAAGAATTAGGATAATTTCCTTTATCTTGTTGTAACCCTAAACCGACCTAGTCGAGTATATATATCGATGTACATCCTTTAAGAAAGGGATCCACAACTTTATTCACAAAAGCAATACAAAGCAATAACAAACCCTAGTTTTTCTTTGCTCATCGTTTTCTATTTCGTAGCTTAACGCAGAAATCTCAACTTCCTCTCGAAACCCTTACAAATCTAATTGTGCGATTTCCGGCATCCACAATAATTTACCGATTGACTTAAAATGATGTGAGCTTAATTTTTTGCCACAAAATTGCCAACTACAACCATAAATATCAGGTTTAGTTAAAGAGAGAGAAATAATCAACGTAGAAGCATAGTCCCATGCTTTCAACTTTTGCAATTTCTTTTGTATAAATAATTAAGACGACTGGGAAAAAATATATTCCGAAATCGTTTTTTAGTAAAATCGATCGTTAGAAAATAATTGTATTAGAAAGATCGATGAGCTTTTGTCACCGTGTGGCACACACAACAAAAAAGGTTCCGACATATTTACTATTCTGATGTTATAGTTAACGAACATGTATAAAAATCCTGGTCTTATTAACTTTAAATATTTATTTAGTTTTCAAGATACTTTAGCATGCACGCACGTACGTTTATTTCTCGTATCTCCGTATATGATTTCTTGTTTCTTATAAATAATGCAAAATCCAAACGTAGATTCATATAACAATAATTTGATTTTCTTACAACAAATAATAATTTGATTATATGTACAAGATACAAGAGATTAAACCAATAATTAACGAAAACACTTTTGAAAAGCAAAGAGAAAAAAAGAGAGAAATAATTGAAGTTTGGGATTAATTATGTTTTAATGGAATGGCCAATGCCGGGGCTGTTTCCCGGAGTTGTTGGCCGGAACTCATCAACGGCATGTTCTTCTTTGCTAATTTCACTCTTCTTCATCGAGCCGCCACGGGCTGTCCTTAAGCCACCGGAGCCACCGTGTACCGTGAGAGTGTTGATGTTCTTGATTAGCTTTCTATGAGTCCTTAAGTGTCTTGCCTCGGTCGGTATGATTTCATGGCTCACAATTATGGTAATAATAAGAAATATGCAAAAATTCAAGAACACGGCTTTTGCCATTGATGATGATTGAGTTTCTTCTGTTAATAAAGAATGTAAAGAAGTAAAGGAGAATGAGAACTCTCTCTCTGTGTTTTTTATATGTTTTGGTTTTAAGAGAAAATTTTGAGTGTGTTTAAGCTTGTATAAGAATCTATAAATAGTAGTCAAGAGATGTCATGTGAAGAGCCTTGAATCTTAATTAAACGGTTTAAGGAATCTTGGGTTTAATAGTGTCTTTATATAAGCACCCAAAGTAAGTGGGAACCCTGGTTAAGTTTATGGGTCTAGCACATTTATTAATTACTATTTGCTCTTCCAAAAAGAGTTGAAACCAAAGTATAATGTCCAAATTAAAAAGTAATATAAATAATTTAATTTCAATTAATCAGTGGTAGTTGTTAAGTAGGAAAGAAGCTAGCTTTCAACTTCTCAGATGAGCTAAAAGGTTCACAGCCACCACTTCACATTTGTGCCTAGTTGTCTATATTCTCTTTGCGTCCTTACCTCTTATTATATGCACACTATAGAAAAGTACAATTATTATTAACAAGTTCACAAAATAGAAATATGTGCATGGTAAGGAAATTTTTATCACATAAGTAGTGATGTATATGTCTATTTCACTAACCAATACCATAGTTCAATGTGGCCACGAAAATATGAAAAAATATTGAATATTTGTTTAAGAGTTTTTTTTTATTCTTCTATGTGATATTATTTTCACCTAGTTAATTTACCATAACCGCAATATTTTCGCTATCTCGTGCAAATTTCTCGTCATCTCCTTCTAACCATTTTATCCTGAGTTCTTTGAAAATTTTGATAATTGGGAAGTAAATAAACATAGAGAGTTAAAAAAAGTGCTCAAGATTGTCTATGATAATATATATATAGTGTGGTGTTTTCAGAGGATCAATCGACGTTAAAATCAGCTTATACCAACCAGAGAGTTGGAGAATATTACATTTCATTTTAAATCAAAGGAATCAAGATTAGTCTATACTCTTATCTCTATTTTATAAATGATTTAGTCTCCTGGAGATCGATTCGATGGTTAGGCATCGGATTGTTAGATCCCATATTGTCATGGTTTACTATGGTCTGTACATTGCAAGGGTTTACTTTTTCATGGTTAGGCATCGGATTGTTAGATCCCATATTGAATATTACCACCGCGTGACATTCCGCTGGTGAGTTTTGATAATGTTACCTATGACTTGGTTGGTGAGTATAGTTCACTACCAAGACATGCATGTTTGCTAGGTTTAGCAGAAGACGGCAATGTTGCTTTATATATGTACGACTGCATTTAAAGAATGTGTAATGATCACTTGTTCACCAACTTCAAGTGTTAGTTGCTTGCTTCCGTGAGAGTATGCTTTCGTATAATGCATGTTGTTAAATTTAGTAGTGCATTTACTCCGTTCATCTGAAGCCCCAAAACATTTAACAATTAGTTATGGTACGATTTGGAAAAGAAAAACTAAACTAAACGCATAAATGTTGTCGTGATCGTACGGTATTAGTATAATCACAATTGACCTTTAATCAACGCACCTATGAAGACCTATATATGTTAAAAGCCTAAGTACTAATGATCGACAGCGAGAGCAGGCATTAAGTATTCCAAGACCATTGGGTGCTTATAATATCATAACATTTACTTTTATCACTTTTTCAGTCTTCTAACATTTTAATTGAATGTCTAGCTTCAAGCCACCTTTCAAACTCATCAAGAGCTGCACCTTTTATAATTATCAAATATATTACCGTGAAAAAGCTTTCATTATAATAAGATAAAAAAACAGAGTGTCCTTTGCCACTATTCCATATGCCCTAGGGCCACTATAGCTTGTGACCACTAATCATTAATTAAGGATTAAACCAAATATGGCAAATAGGTTTAGTTGGCTCTTAGCTTTTCAAATCAGTCACAACCGTCAGTTTAAAGATCTAGAGACCAATATAATCTTTGGTCAGACCCACCATGATTATGATAATTTATCATTCTCGGACTTTAATTTTAGTTTTTTGTTCAAAGAATTCTCTGATTATTTTATTTATCACTCACATTCACATACAAATAATACAAAATTATTTGAGCTAATAGTTTATTTTAAAACAAGATTGATATACACATCTTGCACAAAAATAACGAATTAAATATAATATTATGCATTTCATTTCATAGTAAAAAGTAAATTTTACAAAATCCACAGAATTTTTACAAGATAATGTAAAAAGCTCTACTTTCGATTAGCCGGTGACTGTTTACTACATTCTCTTATGATTATTATTTTGCTAAACAACATTCTCTTATTTTCAGATTCTCAAAATTCCTTTTATGACTTATCATGATAAAAGCCTAAGTAGGGTGATCACCCTTACCAAGTAGAATATAGATTGCTCTCTCTGTTTCATTTTAGTTATCGTTCTAGGTGATTTCACGTTAATTAATAAAATATTTAATTTTTTTGTTTTATCCCTAATTAATGTGTTTTTTATTTGATATATGTAATTAATAAGCTAAAAGAGTATGAATAAAAATAAAAAATCAATCATAAATCTTCATTGAAAATGTAAAACGACAATTAATTTGATACAAAAAAAACGTAAAATGACAACTTATATGAAATTGATGGAATAATATATTAACTGATGATGCCAATAATTACTATGGATCGATTATACAAATAAATCTCGAGATGTAGGAAAAAAGGGTGTAACTCCTTTGTTTGTTATTAATGGATGCACATATAGTTGCCGCTTTACCCTTTCTTTGGACGTCTTTTCAAATGTGATCATACACATATGTTTGATTTATATTATACATTTATATACATAAAAAATTTCGTGGTTGGTGAAAATACTAGTTGAATGTGTGCGTAAGTGATTAATTAAGTTCGTATATCTGTTATCAGGTTATGAAATATTTAAGCTTTTCCCATTCTATATATCAATCACAAGGCGGATTAGTAATCCGTCGAATTAAGGAATTTTAGTACCATATTATATTTTGTGTTTTAACAACTAACTGCATATTATTTTCACGATGAAAAGTCAAAGCCATTAGCTTACGAGAAACAAAGCGATTGAATTAAAGTCCAAGAATAATCGATTACAATTACGAGAAACACACAACGAAGAATACATAGAAACATTATAATACACGTGCACGCACCCACAACAACATCTTACTTTGTTAAAAGCAAATGTCTTAACAGAAACCCTAGCATTTTACATTGTCACAACAACATATAGCTAGTGACCAATTCCTGGACTGTTCCCGGGGTTGGTAGGCCGAAACGCATCCACTGAGTGATCTTCTGTCGCTAACTTGCTTGAATATTTTGAACCACGACCATCGAGTTTCTTCGGGATACTAGAGAATCCCGAAGAATTCAAAGGCCGACCTTCAACGATGTGAGATTCTTGGATGAGAAGCAGCACTATTAGAAGTAAAACCAAGCTACTTAAAGTGCATTTAGCCATAGCAATTATCAGAGATTGTTCTATTTTCTAGATTGAATAAAAAGTTTATGTTGGAAATATTTTTCTGAAGATTATTCGTATGTGAGAGTTGAATGTGTATCAATGGCTCAACTCTAGATGGCTATTTATGGAGACGCAAAATGACTAGCTGGATCATGCATGTGAACTTCCAACAAACCCCAGCCAATATATTATTTATTTATAATAATTAAGTAAAATAAATATATATTTATACACATGGAAAAAACCAGGAGAATAATTATAAATTCCAAGCTTCTGGGAAGATTCCGTGAACGAAGGTCATATGCAAACATGTAACAAAAAAAACATCGAACAAGATATGGCATTGTGCTATAAACTATCAAACAAGTTTAGTTTATGAATGAGTACATGCATGCCCGAGAAGAATATACTAACTAATCATCCTTCGAGCTATAAGTTTTCAAAATTGTGTAGGAGAAGCAGTGATGTGCCTAGTTTTTACGGGGCCTAAGAAGATATTTAATAATATAATTTAGTTTAAATTAAAAATATACAGTATACAAAATATTTTTTTTTATAAAATATTGTTCAACATAGTATATAAAACTATATTAAATATTATATTGTACTATGCGTTTTATTGTAACAAAAAATGGTTTATACTAAAAGAATGGTTTATATTAAAATGTTATTTATATATGCGCATATTATTATCATTTTTGTTAATTTGAATAGATTAAATATAATGCAATGTGATAAAAAAAAAATAGTTAAGAAAAAATATGTTACAAAGAAAATATACAGTAGTAGACATAAATGAAAGAAGGAAAAAAGTTAGAAATACACTAAAAGAAAAAGAGTTATAATGTTATATACACGTATATGGGTGAAGATTAGAGTCTAAAAGCCCGTTAATACGTAATAAATGAAACCAATTAGCCCAATTACTTAATATAATCTCGTTACCATAATAAAAGTTAAACAAATTAGGAAACTAAATATAATTTTTTAGTAATTAAGTTAAAGAAATATAAAATCGGAGGCCCTAAAATTTACCTTAAAATTTATTATTTGAGATGGGGCCTGAGGCAACAGCCTATTTTTTTAGTATGGCAAGCATGGCTCTTAGGAGAAGTGACCAAAAAATTGATATAGGAACCCTTTAACAAAAAATACAAATTCTTTGAGCTGTATTAATTTGTAATTTATCACAATGACATTTTTGTATTTTTTCTTGTACATCACAGAATATGATGATTTCGGTGAATTTTTGCACCGAATAATAAAAGCATATTCCTTGGACTCCATACTAGCTAGTTCGAACCAAACTGAAGTTAGTGTGGTCATTCGTCAAAAAGTGTAAGAAAGTGCACGTTTAGAATCATGATTCAAGAAGGAGACTCGTCCTTATAACTCTATATCTTTTCTTTAGTTTCTTACAAAACTTTTTGAGACTCTCACGAGATCTCGTGATTCCGAATATGACAATTGGCACTAAATTAGTGTTTCTGACTGCACATGCATAGGAATCGTTTCTGGATCTTCTTGTTCCGGCCGCTTTGCGGCTATGCCTATGCATACGACTTTTTTTTTGTAATTTTATTTATAGTTTTATTGTAAAACTTCATGAGTTTGACATAGTGTGCTCATAAAGTGTAAACCATATTTTAATTTATGTACAAATAAAGTAGTAGACTGTTAGTACCATAATTACTATATCAATTTGCAGAGACTAAAAAATTATGTTTTTTTCTTCTAAAACTACCAACAAAATCTTAAAATCAAATCACTTCAAAAAATTATGTTTTGTAATCATTCTGTTAAATAAAAGCATACCAGCTAACGTATAGTTGTTCGTTTTGCAAGTTTCCAATAAGCACCAGTGGTCTAGTGGTAGAATAGTACCCTGCCACGGTACAGACCCGGGTTCGATCCCGGCTGGTGCAAGCTATTTTAATTTCGTTTTCTTATTTTATTTTGAATATTTTAATTTATTTTGTTGTTGAATATAAAAAGCAGGCTTTAGTTGTTGTTCCCTCCGCGCATCTGGGCTTTCACTTTTAAAGATTTTGTAGTAAAAATGTTTGGTTGGTAGTCTCGTTCGTTCTCCCTTTTTTACCTTCACCAAATGCACTATTTTCACTATTCGACCAAATAACTGCCTTGAATTTTCTAACTCTTATATAAATAAATGTTGAATTTAAATTATTTTCTCCCAAAAAATAATTCATATCCTTCCAATTGCAACCAAAAGTAGTATTACTTAAAACCAATATTTATTTTATTACAATCACTGTTCAGCTTTCAATTAGCATAACGCGTGAAGAAAAAGTAACGAATTATAATCAACTAGGGATTGACCCGCGCGTTGCGCGGGTTTGGTTGCTGATTTGTGTTGTTGAATCTCAAATTTGTTTTATCTTTTTTCCTTAATACATTGATGTCATTTTGGGGTTGTAGGCGGTGTGTGTGTCAGATTTGTATTTCTAGTTCTTGATGTTTGTTTCCGTCATCGTTTTGATTCCATGCGGATGGTTATGGTGGTTAATTTCTGATGTTTTATAGATAAGCAGTTCTTGTTTATAATGCGTGAATATATATTATAAGTTTCAAAAATGTGTGCGATGTTGTCTCAGTTTTCCTTTGTGTATTATTTCATGTGCTATATATTGTTTGTTATTCTATATGTAAGACGTCTAATTCTTAGACATGTTATTTTTGTCATTGCGTTACATCTCTTTTTTAACTATGTTTAGGTTTCCTCTGAAGGTGTAGTTATTTTTCCTGTTTGTATGTTTTCTATTTTCATTCTCACCGGAAGGCTGTATTTTTTATGTGTTTTCTGTTGGTTGATACATTTAATTCAAATTAAGTTGTAGGTTCGCAGATTTTGATTGTGGTTTATTTGTTTTTAACATTAAGTGGAGGTCTACATTTTTTTTCTTTTACCAAAAACATTAGGTAGGGCGTATGTATGGCCAAATTGGGGTTATTTTATTAAATAGTTTGAAGCTAAAGTTATGTTGTTAACTTGTTGTATTGGGATAGATTGGTCTGTTTTGTTATTGGGTCTATGAAGATCCTTGTATTGGGCTTTATCTACTCGCTTATTTATGGTCCCGTATGTCATGTCTTGGAAATTAGCAGCCACCGCACGCCGACTATCACCTTCCTCATCGTATCTCCAATGGTTGTCGTCTCTCTTCCCCTATGGCGTGTTCTTATTTCCAGCGTCTCATTGGCCCAATTCTCATTCGAATATACCCTAAGATGATCCGAAATAAAACAAAAATGGAAACACATTGACTCGTCATCATCTTCTTCCTCACGACTTCGAAATCAAAAATCAAAAGCTTCACTTTTTTGTCTCTCTGGGAAATCTGTCTCTTTCCCTTCCTTCTCCTTCCTCGCAACACTCCAATTTTAATTTATCAAATGAATTATAGTTGAAAGCATCCGACTTTATCCGTGTTTGATTGGATGAGAAAGTGGTACGGGAGTAAAGTTAGACCCTTTTGTATGTGCTCCGAAGATCTTCGCTATATCTCGTCATCTTCGTAAGAAGAATCAAGCCTTGTTCATGGTAAAAATTGTCGGTGCCTCTTAATTTATTGTAGATCTCTTCTTCTTCAGGTGACATCGGAGGAGAAGAAAAGCGATCCGAAGAAAAACATTAGGTATCAATTGATTAACCCTATAATACTATCAGCTTCTTGTAACAACAACAAAAGACGATATTGGTTACTTAATCCGGTGAATGAGAAACGCAAGAGAGAAGATATAATTGAGATTTGAGGGTCATATATCTACAGTACGATGCAAGAATGAAGAGAACCAAACCCGATTGGGTAAGTGGCCATACCCGTACCCGTACCGAAGTTGTTTTTTTGGGCGGATTCGGGTTTCGGTTCTGGGTAAGGTAACAATTAATTGATAAAATGAAATTGAGCTTTGAAGTATCTTGGTCATCATCTTTGAAGTATCTTGCTTATTTCTTTCTTCAGAGTTGCATCCCCATTGAGTTATCACCAAATATTTGGATCGTAATTGAGCCCCCCTCTTCTGTGATTGGTGCTTTCGACCTTGTGGAAAATGTGTGTTTCAAATATTAGTAAGGATTTTTCAAACATTAGGAAGGCTGGCTATTTCTTTTGAATTGTATTAAGATCCAATTGAATCCAATAAGGCTGGATTTTTCAAACATTATGATCTTTACATCTAATTAAAGTTACCTTGACGTATGGTCAGTGTCGTTTCGGTATTATTGTCCTGCTGCGCAATACATGTACATGATACTGACTTAATTACATTGTTTTCTTCATGTTTGAAGTGGTGATAGTGCAAACGGAGATCATGTTTTGGTTTAAGAGAGAGATTTACTTACTTGTCCCTTGTTGATAGGCTGGTTGTCCCTCATTGGTTTTTGTTTTCCTCTTTTTGTTTTCTTTGAACACTGTGTCTTTAGTTGCCTTCCTTTTTTTGGTATTTCACCGTCCATCACTTTGGATGTTTAGAATTACAGATTAGGTTGTGATATCTTATAGACTGTGTTGTTATTCTGAAGCCTTTCTGTGCAATTTTGATCATGGACAATTGTAACTGATTTGTTACATTAATGGTGCAATTGATTTTGATATATAGCCTTTTCATCTCCGTTTTTTTGTTAACATTGGTTGATATATTTATCGTAGTTATTATGATATCGTTTTGGAGATATTTATGTTTTATATTTCATAAATTTGATAGACACCAATTTTATAAATGATACACATTTTAGTAGGGTCCACCAGAGAGGGAAATAAGGATGACGTGGATAGCCTAGGAGAAGAAAGGAGTGTGCTATTATATATATGATTGTTGCATAGCTAAATAGAACTCAATTAAGTCATTTTCTTTCTCCCTGATTTGGAAATCGTTATACTTTCTTCCTCTAGTTATAGTCAATGGTTTATAGTATACTGATCACCACCAAACTTTTTAATTATTTTAAAAAAACCCAAGGTGTATAGTAGTAATTAAGATTTTTAAATTTATTTTTATAGATTTTTAAAACTTGCTAAGACCTTTTCTTCATGTGCTTTGCGATTCTTCCTTTTGCACATGGTGGCAGTATTAAGAAGCTCACTAAGTAATATATATACAATATATAACCCCAACCAAAACAATACATATATATATATATATTAACAAGTAAAAGCATGCAAGAAATTCAAGTTTCATATAAATTAAGAACACAAATCGTATTTACCTAAATACAAATGACGACATATCATAAACTACACACACTAAATCAAAACTACACTTGCTCAATAATTTAAAGTACATATCATAAATTTAGTAAAAGCAACGACGTAGTACCGCTAAACACTATTCAAACCTTATTCTAATTAAGCTTTAGGCTCATTGTTTTTGACACCATGTCCAACACCGGGACTATGACCTGGTGTCGTAGGCTTGAAGTCATCTTTAAACCCTTCAGCAATTTCATTATTCTCCTTCATCTTATGTCCAATACCCGGACTATTACCCGGAGAAGTAGGCCCGAAATCTTCGGTGTTACCAGCCGTGAAATGATGATCATGATCTTGACCGTCGTCGGCTTCCCTCAACTGCCTTGCTTCAGTGAATTGTATATTATAAAATACCATCGAACTGAAGAGAATGATAAGAATGATATTAGTTGAGAGTTTCATGTTGAAAAAAATTCTGTGGAGGATTGATAGTTTCTAGGGTGATGAGAGAAGATGGTTAAAAGACCATACAACTTTAATTAATGTTTTGAAATGACTTCGACAGATGGTCGTTTTTATAAGTGTAATGTGAGTGGAACAATGAGCATAGTGAATTAATTTGGACCGTTCGTTTATTAGTTTTCAAAACTATAAAAATGCATAATGTAAATTTTTAAAAATGGGTGATATTTATTAAACATATGCTACTATAGACAATCGATGGACGGCATATAGCCAAGCTGAAAAAAGGAGATTTGAAATGGTTAATTGGTATCGCTTAAGGTAAATATAATATCAGAAACGTCGGTTTCAATCATCATTAAATATAACTCAACTTTAAATTAACTTTAGTTTTTTTTTGCAATAATTAGATAGTAAACAAATCAAAGATGTATTTATACGACAAAATCTAAGCGTGGGATTTTCGGTAGAGGTCCTGAATCTCCCATAGTGCTCCATTGTTGAATATACACCAACTCATATAGTTGTATACTTGTATTGTACCTTTTTGTTGATTTTTACGGTGGATATAAAACATGGTACTTGCTGAAGAACATGGGTAGTGCCAATTAAGATTTTAATCATGTGTTCATTTCCTAAAAACACTTATATTTTCAGACAAGTTATAAATTGAGAGAAAACAAATTTGCAAGCATGGACGGCAAGACATTTTCACTGGCCCAATCATTGACTAAATCGTATTTTCATTTCGTTGTGTCGGGATTATACATTGACAAAATCGTTTTTAGATATAAAAATGGCTATATATTAGCATTGAAATGAAATATTGTCTACAAAAATACTATAAATTTCCAAAGGCTAATTAAGGTCCACAAAAGCCGCCCTTCCCTAACCACAGAAAGACACTAATGTTAGAAGGACCCTCTCCCATCTGGCCATCTCCATAGATAATATATACAAAAGGTTTGTTTATATACTTTTAATATTTTTTAAAATCGTACAAATCTTGAAAGAAATCCCATTTTTAGTTATATAATGAACAAAAAGTATATGGGCGTGCATGGTTGTTGGGAATGTGTCTCTTTCTTAATTTTTTGCTAAGTACATGATATATTTTTAAGAGACTTCACATATTTATTTTTATTTCATTAGTAAAAAAGCATGGTGTTAAAAAATCAATTATTCGCTATATATTGCAAATGTTTCGCTATATATTGCAAAATTGCAATTCTTGAGATTCCCTAGTTATATATGATCATGTTTTTTTTAGATTCCCTAGTTATATATGATCATGTTCTTGACTACTAAAGTATATTATAAAAAACAGAACTCCCCACTCACAAATATAAGATCTTCTCCACTACCAAAAAAGGTTGGTTACCATCAGATTTATAAGAAATATTCTTCGTACGAAAAAATAATTGTAATCATTATATACCTATATGTTTTCGCATTTTAAATTTGGCTTCTAGAACGGCAAGTAAACACTTTCGAAAATTTGAATAAACACAACGCACATTTAATTTGCTATTTTCTCTAGATTTGTATCTGACTGATGTGTAGTTTACTCCCGATGTATATTTTCCTGGTGTTTGTAATGTTTTGGAAATTATTTCCGTTGTTGTTCTCACAAAGCTCTAGAACGAGAGTTATTTCTCACAAAGTTTCGATGATGCATATGAGAACGCATTGGTTACGTTCGAACTTGATTTTAACAACACCTACAACAACAACAACATAAACGAACTTGATAACGATATAAATTCTTCTTTTACAAATGGGTCGAACAAAAAGAGTGCACTATTACAATTTATTAATGTTTTAAAGGAAAAAGAATTGTATTCATACGTTCTAAATTTTGGTTTCTTACACTATCACATGTAAAATGTTTGAATCGAACAGTATGTGAAGCACTTAATCAATTGAACAGTACCACTGAATTCAGTGATTAAACGTCGGCATGTAAAATTTTAATATGGACACTTGTTTTCCTTTACTCTGTCCATTTAAACTCTTTTTAAAACTTTCAATGTGTCCGACAATGCCGCCAAGCTTGTAATAATATACTCTTAAAAATAAACTAAAGCCCATTTTTTATTATTATTAACAATAATTAACTAAAAATGAGTGAGAGGAAGAGTTAGTTGGTCAACGAGTGAGGAGAATAAAATCAAAGGCACCATCGCCATCAACTTAACCACTAACTCTTCCCTACCACTCACTCTCTCTTTGTCCTTTGTCATTATTATCATTTTTAAAATGAAGTGTTTATTATTTACCAAACAAGTTTAGACCGAATTTTAGTTGATTTCGATACTAGCTAGCTTGTAAATTTATTTTAGAAAATTTCATTTTATGAAGCATAAATAAAAATTAATGGAGTAGTTAAGACGATATCCCAAAGCTATGTGGTTAATTCTTCTGTTTCATAACTTTGTTAAATACTGATAGTTCTTGTTACTATAGTATACGATTTAATTGAAGTTACAATAAAAAGTCATAGAATATTACAATCTGCGATTACCACTAATTCCCTCCCAAATGAAATATATATCTAATCAAAATGTATCCTTATTGTACATATGTATTTTCGATATCTTTGAGTTTTTTCAGGTTTATTCACATTTGTATGAAACAAAACCTTAATATATAGCTATAAATATATGTCTAACAATGAATTTATCAACACACAAAAAATCAATAACGATGGACAAACCAGAAAGAAGTAAGAACTATGTATGTCATGTTTTTTTCTTCATTTTCAATTATATGAAACATTTGTGTATTTGAATTTCTCGAACGATTAATTTTTGGAATACAAATTGTGTTTAGCTGTAATTCGTACTATACACTTGTAGTTGGAATATCCCATAGTTTTGAATATTCGTGCAGTGTATATTGTATAAAAAGTAGTATGTGTGCAGCCATATAATGACATGTTGAAAAGTGAAAAAGGTATATGATTATTTAATTTGGTTGGTTCCCACACACAGGGAAGTCCTTTGAAGTGCCCTACCACACTCTCCGACCACAAATCCTTTTTATTATGTATTTAAGAAACAATTTGCTATAGTTAATTACAGTGTAATAAACTAAAATAGGAGTTCCTCTATAGTACTAACATTATTTATAGAAGAGGAAAAAAAGAACAACAGTGAATGGAAATTTAAAAGGCGTGAAGGCCATTGATTCATAATGATGACAAGCAAAAAGTCAAGTAATCTTTATATTACAATCTCAACCATCAAACTCACGGTTATTATTTTATTATGATTCTGATTAAATACTTTAACACCGTGACAAATGTACCGATAGATGCTTTGGGTCCGTTTCGTAACACAGTACAAATTTTATGGTATAAATAGCAGTACGAAGACGATGATACATTTGAAAGCAGTACGTAATAAATAGAGATGATGGTACAATAAAAAATAGTGATAATATTTCGTGTAACGTTATTTTACTGATTGGTTCTTTTAAAACAACTTCTTTATTAAGTTCCAAGTAAACATGGACTTATATATTAGTACTCTCAACTCACCGGAGCACACCAATTTTGCGCACCTTTGTATATATGGTCTTTTTGCATGTGAGCACATGATATTTCTTTGACATTCTTAACCATAAAGGGTCCAAAAAAATAAAATATATTTACTGAATATATATTATATATACCTATATACTTAATACATACATAATAGGCTAATTGATATATATTTTTGCAATTCATCAAACTTTTATTTGAGGGATTTTTCTTGGCGCATACAAATACAAATATAATTTATTTATTAGCTTAGTAACACTATAACTTTCCTCAATAGCCCTGGTTACTAAAATGATAAAATTAAAGCACTTCGGAATTATATGTCGAAATTTTGAATTGAAAATATAAAATGATAGTTTTGTGAAATAGAAGTAAAAGTTTTCAAAGTATGTATCAAATCAAGTATATGTTTTAAAACGTAATCTATTATATAAAACCTTATTCATAATGTGTATATTTTGTAAGTCCCGAATGATTGCTTATACCTGTCTTTTGTACTCAACCACGACTCGTATTATTTCATGAAGCAAATTGAAGAAATATTAAGAGAAACAACGCTAAATATCATAAAATAAACTTGCATGAAAATTATAAAAAGACAAATACTAAATCATAATAAGGTCACTACACATATATACACACATATGTGGAAATGCACGAGAATGATTATTAGTTGTTGGGTAAACTATGACCAATGCCAGGGCTATGACCGGGAGTTGTTGGCCTGAAATCTTCGGCCCCTTTACCTCCCGGTGGTGGCAGCAACGGTGATGGTGGTGGTGGTGGAGGCGAGAGCTGCACCGCCTTTTCATGACCTATCAGATCATTGGGTTTAACCATCATCATCTTGTTATCATCAACTTTCATGTCTTTTAGGGTTCGTCCATTAATGCAATTAAACTCTAGAAAAAACACCATCATTAGAAAAACACAAGCGTACAATGTTTTCTTTTGACCCATAAACGATTCCATTGGAGGAAAAAAATGGGAGATAAAAAGAAAGCAGAAAAAACTAAATATATGTCAATTGTTGTTTAACTCTTGAGAAGTGGTGGTGTGAAGTAACACTTGCTTCAATGGGGGCATTTATATAGAGTCTATACGTGATTATTGCAAATAAAAAATTACACCAAAGTCGATTTTGTTTATTAAATAGTACTATTATTTAAAAAGTAGGTTGAATGCTATTATATTCTTTTTAAATGGAATGATTGGTGCAAGAAAAACATGCAATTAATGGAATCAAAAAAATTAATAACATTTAGAAAATTTTATATATTAGTTTAGTTTAAAATAAATATTTACGTGTCGGAAACAAAATTAAAGATCAAATATTCATAATGTTTAATTATAGAAAACGTCAAGACTATCATTCAAAAAGACATAGCCGGGTAGCTTTATATTAGCTTTACAACCTTAAAGTTGGTCCGAATCAAAACCCTAGCGGTTCGGAGACCATATACTAGTGTGCTTTTTCCCCTATGATATTATTTTTATAATCCTTGTAGCTTCGAATCCCAAGTAAACGAAGCATCATGAGAAAGTCCAAGTGGGCTTTTCTTTTATTAAGACCCATATCAATCGCATATTCCTCTTTCATGCAACTTTCCTTTTATTGTCTTCTCTCAAGTGTTTCTGTTTTTATTGTCTTCTCTCAAGTGTTTCTGTGTAGAGTAATGTACATATACAAACACATAGAACAAATGCAGAATGAATAAACTCTATCCAAATTTTAAGCTAAAACAACTTTCGTTCTGTTCGGTTTAGTGACTTTTGTCCGGTTTGGATTTTAACCAAAGAGTTGCTGAATTACAGTCTCAGCGTTTCCGTTGTATTGTGATAGAAGTTGAATTGCATCAGACCTCGGTAACGCCAGAAATTCCTGAAACCAGTAGATCTTGCGATTAAGTAAACGCCGGAAAAATATACAAAATGGGTTCACAAAGTCATAAGGATCTTGAAAAACTTACCATTACTTTAAGAATTGCACTTTCTTCCCACAAAGCTTCTCTTGGCGAAGTCTGAGTCATCATCATCAAGCTGCTGCTACCACCATCTTCAGAGGTCATGGTGCTCGAAGACGTAGTCGTGACTTGAGACGATAAGTTTGTATTGCTATCTTTATTTGATCTTGATTTGATAGCACTGATCAAATCAGTGTTCACTTCTTTCAAAGAATCTATCTTCAAAAGATTGTTGAACCGGTCTTTACACATCTGAAGCTTGAACCATTCGGTATGCGTGTGAAGCGTCGCTTTTATTATTTTCATAAGCTGCGGTTCTTTAATATCAAGCTTATTACCAACAGAAACCTGAGAAAAAATGGCAGAAACAAAGACCAGTTGTTCGTTGAGCTTTCATCATACAAAACAAGAAGAAAGCATCGAAACTAAAATCATTGTTACCTGTAGCGTATTTGCAAGATAATTCAAAGGCAAATCTTTCCCAGGTGTATGCCCGTCAGGTTGGAGTAAAACTAACAAAGTCTCCTTCAACGTCTTCAGTAAAGACTGGTCATTGGCTGCTAAAGGGCCTAAGTGAGAACAAGCGACCTTTAGGGCTCCATTGTGATCACCAGCACTCACCAGCTTTAGAAATTCAACCTGTACACATAATATATAAGCAGGTTTATCTTCTACTACCGCGTACAGTGAAGACAATAAAATCATTTTCTCTAGGGAATAGACAGAGCTTTAAGTGTTGTTGAACCTTACCTGCTTAAGATGGAAAAGTAAACTCGGGTTTTGTGTGAAAAAATTTGGATCCATGGTGCTGATTTCGTAAGCAGCTTCTGCTGCCATTCCTCTGCTAACCAATTCCTTCAGTGCTATGGCTATCTCATACTTGTCCTTTACAGGGTTTATGCTTGAATTGGACTTGGGAAATGAAAGATCAGAAAGACATTCGATTTCATCAGCTCTCCCGCGCCATCTTTTGCGTTTATTACTCTCACAATTCATATGGGATCTGATTCTATGGAGAGCTCTTGTATTTTCACATTGGTTTGACCAGCTAGTGCTGCAATCTTCACAGCCGCTGGTTGGTTCACTGCCAATGTCACCTCCTTGTTTGCTAGACATTTCGGTATCATTTATGATAGCGCCATCAAGCATGCTGTTGTTGCTATAATTCTCAACATCTGAATGTTGACTTATGTTGAGATCTATTTCAGAAGAACAATCTCTTGATAAGCTGTGGCCCACCTCCGCTTGGCTGCGTTTGGCAGGACCCGTGACCATTTGCATCTCTGATTGAGGTTTAAGAGGATCAGAGTTTTATAAAAGCCAAACTAGAAAAACAGGTAGAATATGAAAAAAAGGATCTTGAAACTGCCTAGAGGTTGATCACCAACCTGAATCCATAATACCCCTGTATATGCAGTACTCCTTAACAAGTTCATCAAGAACAGAAACATCTAATTGCATCCTGCACAATTCATTCTGCAATAAGTAGGAGCAAGAATTAGGCTGCAATGCAGATATATAAAACTCCACAACAATAATAGTAAGTAACATGTAGCAAAATATACAACTCAAGCGCAATATAACGTGTATGCAAGAGATCCCATATTTTACAGCCTAGAGATGGTGAGGAGTGATGAGAATTAGAATAAAGCAGAAAAATTATTAAGAAACGCTAAGCAATGTAGGATGGAGGATTTGAAACCTGGAATGCCTGGAAAAGGTCACCTTTGGCAAATTTCATGCTATCAACAGCACCTTGTCTAGTGAGCTCAACCGCATGAGCCAGAGCTTGTATGTCCACCTGAAATTTGGTATTAAAAATCAGTACAATGCGTGTTGCAGATATAATGACATTTCATTTACAATCTGACCAAAAAGCTATCTGCCACGTTACCTCATCAAACGGTGGTGCTTCATACATGCTTTCCGGAGGAGTGGCTGGTGCATCACGTTCCTCCAGGAGCAATCTATGGGTGAGATCGGAAACTGTGGAGGAAATTCCTTGGTGAAAGCAAAATCCTTTATGTATGCTGGTATAGGTAGAACAAAGGCTTAATCAGAGTAAACAAGAAAAAAAGAACACAAGTGATAATAACAGTGTTTTAAAAAACGAATATAGCCATACCTTATCAGATATCTTAGTGTCATTGAAAATACTGGATCATATGCTTGTAAAGAAGCTCTCAAGACAGATGACATCAGTCCAGCCATTTCATACCTTCTTTTCTCTGCCCACTGTAGAACAGAAAGCGCATTCCTTATAATCCAAAATACAAATTCTGCATGACGTATAGCAGCAGTTCAAAACAAAACAAAAAAACATCCTAAAATAACGAAAACTGCAGAAAAACTTGACATACCTCGTTAGCTACTGGAGAGGATTGATCGTTTTCATCATAAATAAGTGCAAGTAGAACATGCTTGAATTCCTCATAAGCTTCCTTAAGATACATATGCAGAGGTCAGAACTTCATAGACTATTACTAATATGCTTTATTGACAATAAACGTGGAGCCAAAGCATACACAAATAGTGCAAGAATCTAACTAAACATCAAATAGCAGATAAGTGAAGTATCCTACGAAAAGGAGAGACAATAAGAGATGGAATATTCCACTACCGGGTAAGCATCAAGAGCACATGGAGCAACGCTAGTCCTCAAGCAACCAATTGCAGCAACACGGTCTTCATGTGTTCCTTTTCTCAGCAGCTCAATAAATTTCTTCACAGATACAAAGAGAACAAGATTCACTATCTGTTAGAGGACTACATATAGGTGACTATCGCTAAAAATCAATTCCAAAACCTAATTTCCAGCAACCCTAAGAAACCAAATCCAGATTTATCCTAATCCTAATCCGCTACAGTTTTTGGCAAGGATATTCACCTGTTTCTGCAAACGAAATAGAATCCGATGATCATCTAGAACAAACGGAGCGTGAGAGCGAAGGATATCGATGGCGGTTTCAATATCACCGGATTCAATCGAGTTACGGATCCGGCGAATGATCAATCGCGCGTGATAAGACGAAGAGGAAATAGAAGGAGGCGAAGAAGAAGACGGAGAAGACGACGGAGATGGAGATGAATTCGTTACAGAATCTTCAATCAGGTTTTCAGAGCTAACGAAATCGATTATCAAAGCATCCAGCGATTCCCAATTCACCGGTGTAGAATCCATAATTGGCTTTCTCTCTCTCTCACACTTCTTTCGATTTCGTCTTCTACCTCATTCCGGTGAAGCAAATCGGCCGGCGAAACAAATCGGCGATTCTCAGAGTTTCGTCGATGGGTGAAGAATGCAAACGTGAGGGTTACAAATTAGAAAAACAAAAATATCCAGCCCACAAAAGAAATGCCACGTGGCATTTAGAGAGATTGCATTACGTAACCGGCGGTGAAAAACTTATTACTTACTTGGGCTTAATAAAGCCCACTCCCTTATCAGTTGTGAATATTTATTTGAGTAATATCTATTACAACAGGCCCAATAAGACAATAGGTGACTTTAGTGTACATCTGATTAACCACATGGTTTGTCACTTTGTTGTATTATACACAAGAGGAAAACAAAATTTGTACCATTCCAAAACGAAAATTTTATTTGTTAGCATAATATCAGCTGGTGGATGATTAAAAATATAATAATAGTTTGTTTTATTAAATATAATTCTGTAAACAATAGTACATATTTATTGAGACTATTTTTTTTATAAAAATAGTATTACAAATTATTTTAAGGTTTTCTATGCCTTCTAAATGATTGATGAAGTTTATGTTTAAGATCAAAGATTTTTCTTTCGGTTTCGATCAAGTGACGATGTTTTGGTGAAAATGAGGAGGGTTATGAATAGGATTGGAGCTTTTTGGGATACGTCTTTTGATTTCAATCAAATGACCATCTTCTGGTAAAACACGAGGAGGATTATGTTTAGGATTGGAACCACTTGGAATCTTTCTCTCGACCCCAAACGAAATTTCGTCTTTACGAATTGCAGCCATTGATGATGTTGTTAGGAACAAGATTAAGGTTATGATTAATAATGTCACACCTCCTTTCAACATTTGCATCTTTTCTCTTAGGATTATATTTTTTCTTTAAGCTTTTTTGTTTTTGTCTCTTAATTCATTCTTTTATAGTGGAAATTTTCATGCTTATTAAGGGAAGCTAGTAAAATGTATATAATGTAGAGATAACAAAATTTAAATTTGTTTTCTAATTGTTTTAAATTTGTCTTCTAATTGTTAGATTTATATTTTTAGATTAATTATTTTAGAGCTTTTGATGATAGTAGAAGGAAGCTAATTAAATGTAGAGATAAGAAAATGTGTTTCCTTATTCTTATTATAGGTTTTTAGATTAATTATTAAGATTATTAAGTTATTTTTTTGCTAAATAAGATTATTAAGTTATGTTAACTGATGCAAGCTAATCAAATGTAGATAATGTAGAGATGAGAACAAGTGTCTGAGAAAATATGTTCTAGAGTTCTGAGCCTAATCTTATTGTATATGTGTACTTGACACGTTTAAAAACTTAATAAGAAAACACATAATTTTCCGATTGCATTTCCAAACTGTAAAAGTGAAACATGGAAAAATATGAAAGAGTTTAGTAAGTAGTAAAGTAGATTACTAATGATAATAGATGATTTGATAATCGTAGTTTTTATTCAAACAAAATTATTCTTAATCCTTAAAACATTAATACATGTGTAATTGAAGCAATTCTTCATATAAAAACTGATAGGAGCTTTTCTATGAAGTTTACTCAAAGAGTTTTCTCCAACTCTTCAAATGACGATGTTTTGGAAATTGAGGAGCATGGCTTTGTTGAGGACTTTGTAGAGGAGGAAGAGCATTATGTAGAGGATTAGGACCGGTTGGAACCAATCTCTTAACTCCAATCAAAATTAGATCTTCACGAGGAGCATGGCTTTGTAGAGGACTTTGTAGAGGAGGAAGAGCATTATGTAGAGGATTAGGACCACTTGGAACCAATCTCTTAACTCCAATCAAAATTAGATCTTCACGATTAGCAGCTATTGATGACGTCATTAGAAACAAGATTAGAGTTGTTATTAATAATATTACACCTCCTTTCAACATTGGCCTCTTTTTTTCTCTTCTTTTTTTTGCTCGTTTTGGCTTTTTCTAAAGTTTGTTTATTCTCACCTGGTTACTCCTAGTTCCTTCTTCTCTTTTTTATATATAGTGGAAGTTTTCATGCGAATTAAGGAGGCTAGTCAAATGAATATAGTGGAGAGACTAATCAGGTAATATATATTCAAAGATACTTGGCCTGTTCGTTTGGCAGCCGCAGCGGCTTGCGGCTGCGTCATGCGATAAAATGTTGTTCGTTTGCCTGCCGCAGGTACCTGCGGCTGCGTCATGCGGCCAGACGCTGCGGCTTGCGTCACGAATTTTTGGCCGCAGCTAAATTCAGCGTCTGCGTTTAAAAATTAGCGTTACAGCCAAAATTTCAGCCGCAGCCGCAGCGGCAGACAAACGAACAACAATTAGACCCTGCGTCTGGCCGCATGACGCAGCCGCAAGCCGCAGCTACAGCCACATCGGCAGACAAACGAACAACAATCGCAGCGTTTGGCCGCATGACGCAGCCGCAAGCCGCTGCGGCTGCCAAACGAACAGGCCTACTATGTATTAGAACCAAAAAAAGATATTATGTATTAGAATTTTGACTATATGTATTAGAGTTTTGAGTAATGTATATTTTTTTTGTTGACTGATAGTGATTTTGTTTAAATTTACTATACTCTTGCATATTCTTTTCATGTTTAGTCAATTTCAAATCCATACGATAACTTTTTTAAGACCATGTAAATTATTCACTGCATGTATATGGGAAAAAACTGAATTAAATACATTATTTGACTTAGTTTCTGATCCTCTGATACATTACACAGTAGATAATGCAGTCAACGAGAGAGAAGTTGGAGTTGAATTGTTATAACTAATAACAAATCGACACACAAGAGATCTCTATAAATACCAAGACAAAAGACATTATGCGTTACTTCCAATTTTTCAAACTCGAAATTAAATTTTCTGAACTACTCACTCACTCACACTCTTGTGTTTTTTTTTTCTTTTGTACGTTCCAAAAACAAAGACAGATCTAATCCTCACCCACAAGATCGATGAAACATGAGTAGTGGAAAAAAGTGAATGAAATAAAAACATCTCCATCAACAACACAATTTTTATAAAAATAAAAATTCAGATAAAAGATTAGTACATTAATAATTTTAAAAATCCGGAAACAACCATGTTCCTACATTAAAACAAATTGTGAAAGCTTAGCTCTACATACTCTTCTTCATGTCCCTGCAACTTGACCCTTCTCTTCCTCCCATTGCTTCCTGCAAATATTACATTTTTACAAATTACACAACTTTCATCAATACACAGAAAAAGAAGTTTAGACAAAACCCATATGAGAGAAAGTAATACCTGAGATTGTTTGTTGTTGTTGTGGAACATATGAACAAAACGTTCTTCATTGTTCTTTGAACCAACATGGGACCTCTTAAGGCCCAAAAGCCCTTTCCACCTTCCCTTAGAAGAAGAGGAAGAAGAAGAAGAAGAAGAGAAGATTGGTGGCTTAAGAGAGAAGATGTTAGTACCATCACGAGGACTTTCTTCTTCTTCTTCAACAAGAAGCTCTTCTCTCAATGTTCTTTGAACTTGATTTGTCTCCTTGTAAGGTAAAAGCTTACCTTTAGAGAAAAGTTCATCAGCAGGCATCATTGTGTAGTTAGAAACAGAGAACTCAAAATTATCAGAAGCAGAGGAAGAAGACTCTTGTTTAGAGAGAGGGCTTGATCTCGTGGTCTTTGTTTCAGGCCTAAGCTCAACGAAATCGTTAGAGAAAGAGATTCTTGGACTCATTGGAGTATTACCACAACCACCACCACCATTGGAGTTGTACATTTCTAAGCATGCCATTAGAGATAGAGCTCGTTTGTGATGAATTATAAACTCACTTTAAAGGAGAAAGAAAGAGAGAGAGAGAGAAAGAGTTAATTGTGGTAGGGACAGTTAATTGCACAGAGAAGCCTTGTGAAGTACTGTATTATTTAGTACCCAATACTCATTTAGTTCTTATGCACAAAGGATCAATGATGAAGCCATAATAACCAAAATAGTGTTTTTTTATTTCAAAAAGAAGGAAATTTTTGTTTTTTTTTTGAATATGAAGGTTTAGTTGTTACTGTTAAGGAGCCCAAAATTCAATGATTTTTTGTTTTGGTTGGTATGGATTTAGTTATTTTACTGTTTGGATAAATAAATGTATTTGGATTTAGTTATTTTACTGTTTGGATAAATAAATGTATTTGAATTTGTTATCATCAAAGCAATGTGTACAGTACATGGGAAGTAATGACTTGGGCTGGTGATGTCGTATACACGTGTCAATTAGCTGTTTGGCTATTGGAATTTGGACAAAAATAGGCCCAAGAATTTCTGCTGAGACACGCTCCGACACAGTTGCTAAATTAAAACACATGGAACTGTGTCTTTTCAAATTATATATATTATAGAAATTTTATTCTAATCAAATATTCAAATACATAGATATATCTTTGTAGTTTTTCTACTCTCAACTATGAATTATAGTATTTGTAGTTTGCTAGCCAAAATGAATAAATTTTTCTATTCCGTGTGAAAAAATTATTCATAATATACTTTTTGTTTTGTAGTCTTCCACACAGTTCAAGTATTATCGATTCTGAATTTGTATATTGTTATTTTTTAAAGTCAATATATTGTAATATAATTGTATTCTAGTGTTTAGTTGGTTTTAAAGTGTTAGGTAAGACCGTAAAAGTCTTCTATTTATCAGCGCTTTAAATTTAAATTTTGATTTTATTTTTAGCCTCTTGTTGTCTGGATAATATGAAGTGATATGCATTGCCAAAATGTCAGGTCGTGTACATATGATATGATGTTTTGTCATATATAAAGTATTAACTGTGTTTTTTTTTTTTGCGTAATTATCGAATACATTGACGGAAAAATGTCAATTTGATTTTCGTTTAGAGGGTGACTAGTTACTACTTACTAACAAGATAACCAAAAGTAAAGCAGTGTATTTTTCGTTTTGGTTTTTGTTCTTGTTCTTGTAGTATATTCCTATTAAATAGTAGTATTACTACTAGAGTATTATAACAATGGTTAGAAAAGAACATTATGGTTTAGAAGTTGCGAAGAGTCTCTTGCTTACTTTGGAAAAAAACAAATACACACGTACGCGTAGATAAGTATAAAAAATGAATGTAGAGTTGTCGTCTAATTATCAAATCATATAGAGTTGATTCCAGGAGGCTTCCTTAAGATAACTTAATATAAGTATTTAGTAGTATATTGTCAAAAAAATATAAGTATTGAGTAGTAGTATTGTTTTACTCTAATGTTTTTGTTTTCAAAGAGAAACGGAACCTATTTAATGAGGATTCTGTGACAGGTTATTAACTACGAATAATATAAATGGTCAACCTTCATTTACTATATCATTTTTTTCTACTGGTGTAAGTGAAAAGATCACTCTCCTTGAGTAGTTTAGTTGTCACTTCTTCTAGGGTTTGCATTGTAGTTGGGTAAATAATAATCGTGGGTCCAAAACAAAAAGATTCAAATTTGAATAATTGAATAAAACTGAATTAAAAAATGGAAAGAAATTAGAGGTAAAAGATATAAAAGGAAAGTGTCATAGTAGCCAGATTTGGAGAGATGGCATCTCTTCCACAGAAGTGCCTTTGAAAGCTACGTCACTCCTTTTTCTACATTTTTTCCTAATACTTTTATTTCATTTTTTGTTTAAAAATTTGTTAGAAGATATCAGAAAGAAAGTAAAAAAGATGTAATAAATGAGTTTCTGGGACAGCCAGAGTGTCTCATTTCGTATATGTTCTCGTGCAATAAATTCGACAAAAGGATTGGTAAAAAAACCTTTGTTTTTCCTTATTGTTTATCTACGAGAGAGTAAAATATTTTCAACATTTCTAGCAACTATTTGCGTAGTAAGATTATTCGTTACTACTACTACGTATTTTGTTTTGAACAGAAAAAAAAACTATGTGTATTTAAAGAAACTCAATCATTGTTTATTCCTTTTTACATTCATAAAATTCAAATACTTGTATCATTGTTTTCTCATTCTCAATGCATGACTTTTCATAGTGCCTTCGCAGAGTATATGAGCAAGCCACCAGAGGTCCAGAGAGAAGCATTAAAGTTGTAGTTTGCAAGCAAAACTACAAATTTTGAAGAAAACAAAATAATGTAATCTTAAAAAGGAAAAAAAATAAGAAGCATAAGGAGTGTAGCATTGACTGTGGTTTGACTCAATAGTGTAAAAGAGTGTGTTTATTAGCTGGCGATGCCGACCCTTTCCCTGACCCCACGTGCTTCTTCTGCATCTCTCACTATATTATCCACATTTACAACTAAATTGTGTTAAGTAGAGACCAAAACATACAAAATTTGTTATCGATTTTGTAGTTTGTTTGCTCTTGTTCACGTGAATGTAAGGTCTTAATCATCATAAAATGATTTAGTTAGTGTGAAAAATCACATTTCAATCATCATCACCTTTTTCCCCATTTGTTTTCCTTCTCTGTTTGTTACCGTATTATAAAAGGTTAATTAAGATCACATGGGCATTCATGTAAGAAGCTTCTATTTGCTTCCCTAGATTTTTTTTCTACTAAGTAGAAGTTATTTTAGCTTTTATATACTTTTGTTTTTTTCAAGCATAGTTTATATTTTGGACGGTCTTGTGCATAGTATTTTGATTTGATTTTCTGAAGCATCTGGTTAAAAGCTTGTGTTTGGGTCTAATTTCTATGGAAAATGACAAAAATATAGAAAGTAAAAATAATAAAAAGGTGAAACGTGCAGTCAAAGGACACTAGTTGTCAATCACATGGTTCGAAGAGCGCTTTTCTCAGGTGTTGAGTGGCAAGTGGGTCTCTGCCACGTGTCCTTTTGCTCACTCTCTTCCTCATGACTGGTCAAAGCTAGTTTCTCTCTTATGTTTTCCAAATTAGTCGAAAGATGTAAATAATTTGTAAGATATTCTGTCATTCGAACAGTAATGGAGTGCACAAATGTTTTCAAACTAGAAAATTGGACGTATATATAAGACTATAGCATGTTTTTGCGAGGAAAAAATGTCATTTTTAAAATAACTCTTTTAACGTCTCGCTATATAGTCTTTATCAACACATCAGAAAGAAAAAAACAGGCCACTCTTGCTAGTTGGCCGATAACATGATAATGTATATATAATGGTAATATAAATTACTAATTAATGCATCGAGAGCTGTTCACAGGGTACTACGGAGACGTACGTGCGTGGTTACATTGGTTTTATTTTTAATTTACTAAGCACCGAATAATCCCTACTAGTTTTCTTTATTCATAGAGAAATGAGTTTGAACGTAAATCCCCGATGATAAGTAATTTAAAAACAAAAGTCGGCTTAGGATAAGCTGACAATTGGAAGCAATGAGCTGTCGAGAATTAATTGGAGTATGTGCTGCGTATCTTCCACTTATCAAATTCGATTTCTTCCCTAATTAATTACTTTATTTATATCAATAGAAGCTCATTATGTTTTTAATACACTGTAGTCTCAAGGCCCATTTAGGAGAGAATTTGTAAGTATTCATAAAAACTTTAAATCATATCAATAGGCCTAAAGTGGTTACTTTCTCTTTGTTTTATCAAAGCCCATTTCATAATATCAAGAATTACATATTTCTGTATAGATTTTTACATTTGTATTTGTTGTTTTGTTCTTTTACTTTACACACAAGGAACCAAAAAAAGAAAATCCAAGACAATACTCATCTAATCATCACCCAAGTCCTGCGACGATATTCTTACTCTCGGAGATGATTCTTGGCTGCGGTTTCTGAACTTCCCTAACTCTATACCAAAATACATAAGCTTAATCTGTTGAAGGTCTTCTGTTACTTCTAACATTGTAGGCCTCATGTTTCTATGAAACGATAAGCAGCGAAACGCCAATTCCGCTAAGTTATGGATAGAAGCAAACATTTTCGGATCGTTCTCTGTTTTCAAGCAGGGATCGACGATATCTTTAACACGCCCTCTTCCGATCCTGTCAACGGCAAGAACGGCTAGGTTTACTTCATCGCAAGGACGAGTAAAGTCTATAACTTTAAACCCTGAAATGATTTCGATTAGAACAACTCCAAAGCTATAAACATCACTCTTATCCGAGAGCTGGAAATCTTGGTGATACTGAGGGTCTAAATACCCTGGAGTACCTTGTGGAGCGGTGGAGATATGAGACATGTCGAAATCCGTAGTCATACCGAGCCTAGAGAGTCCGAAATCAGATAATTTGGAGTTGAATTCGTAGTCGAGGAGAATGTTACTAGATTTGATATCTCTATGGTATATAGGAGGGTTTACCGAAGAATGTAAATGTGCGATTGCGTTTGCGGTTTGAGACGCAATGGAGAGACGAAACGGCCAAGAAAGCGGTGTATCTCCTCTTTCGTGTTGTAAATGTTGAGAAAGTGTTCCGTTAGACATGAATTCGTAGACTAGAAACGGTTCTCCTTGAGAGATACAACAACCTAAGAGACGAACAAGGTTAGGATGGCTCACTGAAGAAACTAGCTTGACCTCGTTCAAGACTTGGTCGATGCTACTTGTGTCTATGTGTTTTAAACGTTTTATAGCCACCCATGAGCTGTTTGGTAACTCGCCGGCGTATACTGTTCCGTATGCGCCGGTTCCGAGCTTGTTTTTATCCGAAAAACTATCAGTTGCTTTCTCGATTTCTTTGTATGTATAGAAAGGAACACTAGAGTTTCCAGCGAGCTCGCAAAGCAACCGATTCGCGATCGATGTACTTGCGGTGTACGCAAAACGTTTCTGACGGTAGATATAAGCATATATCAAGATCGCTATTAGTAAAACTCCAACCAAAATCCCTGGTACATATATAACCAAACAGAAGAAATATTCAAATTATTATCAACCTCGCTATATATATATAAGTTCATTAAACTTGAATAACAGAGTAGAAGATTACTTACCAGTACCAAGACCAATGAGTTTGTATAGTCCTCTGTGTTTATGAACTGAAAATAATATCAAAACCAAATCATTGACATTTTCACACTAATTTCTCTAAAGCCACGTGTCGTTGTATGATTGGTTAATATCGTTGTTAGTGAATAAAGAGTCAAAAACAGAACCTGATCGGCAACCACCGTTCACGGTGAAAGCATCGCCGCGAAATCCGTCGTTACAAGTACACCGATGACCTAATCCGCCGCCGGGAAGCTTAACCTCCGTACAGTTTGCGTTTTCCGAGCAGTTCGTGTTACCGCAACCTTCCGTAATCCACCAATCGAGCTTGATTAAACCCAAATTCAACGAAACTCCCGGTTTACCATCTCTCGATTCCGTCGTAACCGAAGAGAACCAATACTTACAACCACCGACGTCTCCGATACTCATCACATCGAACTCCGTCGTTGCTCTTTCGAGACAACTCACCGGAGATTTACATCTACTCAGATTCAAATTTTCTTCGACGAATCTGTTCATCCTAATCGAACAATCAGAGGAAGAAGAAGATCTGTTGCATTCTTGTACGAGAATCACGTTTTGTGAATTCGAAGGAGCGTGATTTTCTCCGAAAAGAGAATCGATTTTGTGGATCTGGCGATTACACATCGGAGGGATTTTCACGTAGATGCTTGTGTTTGTTATTTCTTGTATAACGAATTCTCCGATTTGCGCATCGCCGGTTATGTTCGAGCAATTGAACCGGATTGGGTAACCGAAAGAAGAACCGGTTTGACAGTTGATTGAGCCGGTGGTTTGTGTAGCGATGGTTAGAGTTGTGAAGAAGAGGAAGAAGAGTGTTTCTCTCATCGTAATGATTGTGTGGACGTTATTTACAATGGCAGAGATTGTAAATTGAGGAACTTTGTACAAACTACAAAGATATTTCATGTTGATTGAATGATTATGTTTGACTGTTTCGTTTGAATTGAATCGGGTATAGTTGACTTTGATTGCTTGAGTTGACTAACTGTGAACCGATAGACTCGTTAAGAGTATAGATAAGGGGCAATCTTGGCATTTAGCGTCGACGTTGGCTTAAACGAAATTGTGATCATTATACGAAAATTGACTAGGCAATGATCAGTGTATAATGGAATGTTACCGAACCAACTTGAACTTGAGCTGACCAACCCGAAATGAAATAGTTAGCCCTGGAAACTGTAACTTGAGCCGCAGGATAAGAACATAAGACTTCATTAATTATTTTCTTCTTTTTTGTTTTTTGGTAAAAGAATTTGCTGAATCTATTTACATAATTAATGAGCCCAAAAACTATGTGGATACAATAACCCAAGTTCCATTGGCATAAGGGCCGTGTTGGCATGGTGCGGCACCATATCAATGTCATTTTTCAATTTTTTATTAGATTTTAGAGCTATTTTTTTAAAAAATAAACTATTTTTACAATTTTTATAAGATTTAAATATTTTTTTTACAATTTTAGCACTATGTTCCTTATTAGTTTGAACCGGACCTTACATGTATGAAAGTCTTTGTGACTGTGCTTATAATAACGTGTAGCCTCGGAGCAAAGTTTGAAACCGGGATAAAACTCATTGCTAATGTTGACGTTTTCTAATACATTTGTTCTTTCACCGTCAATGTTTCTGTTTTTAAAATATGGAATACTTGTTCATAATTAAGAAAACAAACAGACTCGAGGGCAAAGCTTATAACAACAACCAAAAACTATAAATTAATTCAAAGAGTGTTACATCAGTGACCATATGTGAGACTAAGTCTCTGTTTTATTAAAGCGTTAAAAAAAGCTAGACCATTCCTCTTTAACCGTGGGATTGTGTTTGGTTCCTTGATTTCTCCTTCTCCTTCGCTTCACTACCTTGAGTTTTGTCATAATCTTCCGAAGGAAAAACATAGAATTGTAAACATTCGAAATCTAAATGATGTATAACCAAAGAAATATACTTATAGGGAATTCAATTAAGTACCAGGGTGATTCTCATGGATCTCGTTATCCTTTTGAAGTGTTTGATTACCTCCATAGGTTCCTCCAAACCCTTCTTCATCAGACCTCGTCGCGTACCCTTCCCCAAACGAATGAGACATCACGTCACTGTTCCAAACAAATTATATAGCACAAAGAAACATTCAAATAAAATCCAAACGAATTAGAAACTATATTATATATAAGTGAAGACTAACCCGGTTTTCTCGTTTTGATTTTCAGGCTTTTTATCCATCTTGTGCTTGTCAGAAGCGGTGGCGAAACTAACTCCGGTAACTTGGCGGCCAAATCGAGACGGTGAAGACAAGGAAGAGACGGTGGTCGAAGGCAGTGATCGGATTGTCTTAAACACGTTGATCATTTCTAAGCTTTTCGAAGTTTCTTGAAGCTTAAATTTATAAGGGATCGTAGCTTTAATCGATAAGTTAAAATAGGTTAATACGATACGAGGGATTAGATTTTGAGAAAGAAAACAAAAACGTTGTTAATCGTCCCTGTCTTCCGACATAAGAGTACGATGCTGTCTCGATTAATGCTCGCCACGTGGAACTATGATGACAAGTGGCAGGACGAAGAAAGGAGTTCATTACGTGTTTGTCAGACAGGAGACACGTGTTGAGAGATGCAAGGGGTTGGGATTTCTATGGCAAATCCCACTTTTAACAATTTGGGCCAGAAGAAAAGTTAATGGCCCAAGTAAATATTGGGCCGGGATATTGAGAAAATTAGGTGGGGTGGGGACCTCACGTGACCGTTAAAGAAGACGGGAGTGGAAGACGTGGAGGTGATGTCATCATTTGGCACACTCAACAAAAAGAAAATTCAGTACAGTGACTGAGACTGACACTAAAAGACTCAAATAGAGTAGCAAAGTTAGCGTGACCATTATTTTTTCACAAACAAAAAAAAATCAAATTTTTGTGACAAGAAAATAAGACAGAAATTGTATACATTTACACATGGCTTTCATAAATTTTACCATATTCATTTACTTGTGACTGTAATCTCAAAACAGGATTGCATATCTTTGTTTTATCTTTTTTAAAAGCAAAGTTACAAATATTATTGGCTTATCAACAAATTTAAATCATCCAAAATAGCAAAAGTAGCTGAGAGAGTAAAACACCAAGACTAGTAACATCTTTTAAACCTACTTCACAAAACCAACAAGAAATTACAGATGAAAAAACACATTGAGCATCAGAGAAATTCAAAACCTAACCCTGAAATAATTCAACATTTGAAACTAAAGAAAACCAAAACACTATCATCAAAAACCATAAAGCATATATTAACATTTGAATAATTGTCTAACCATAATAAACACTTGAAACAAAACCAAAACTAAAAGTACCAAGTCGGTTTGGTTCGGTTTGTCATCGCCATGAAGAAACAGTGAGTAGAGGCAAATCTTTCCAAGCCAAAGAGATAAAACCTGGTTTAGATTCAACAAGTGAATACGAATCATCGTAATTATAACTCCACAATAGAATATTCGCTTGACTCATTGCGTAATTACTCAGCTTAACCGATTCAAAACCGGCATTCTCCATTAATACCCTCCACTGTTCTTTCTCCTCCATTCGTTCCCTCTGATTCCCGGTTTTCTCCGGTCCAATCAAACCAGAAATCCTCCTACCAAACAATACCCGCTCCACTCTCACTCTCTCCTCCGAATCTCTCCTTAATTTCGGTTCAAGCGATTCAAAAACCGCGAAATAAAACCGAAGCGCATTTTTAACCCGGTTAGCAAAACCAACCCGGTTTAAACTCACCTCGTACTCTCCGAGAGTAACAACCATCGGGTCCAACGACTTCGCAAGCCGTAACGCCGTGTCAACAATCGCCGGCGACTCATCAAGTAACTTATAAAGCTGAAGCATAAAATTCACAGCGAGTACTTCATCCGGGTCCACCCGGAAACTCGACCCGTTTAACAAATGGATCGGAGTGAGAATTGGTACAAAATCGAAATTCAGATCCAAAACCTTAGCGAAATCACGGAGACGGTTTCCGGTAGCGATCAACGACGGTTCCGGTGAATCACCGAGTGATGGAGCGGGTATACCGGAGATCCGGATTTGAGTTGGTTTACCAGAAGAACGTGTAGCTAAAGCTTGAAGAAGAGCAGGCCATTGAATACCTTGAACAATACCGAAATCGACTATATGAATCTTGTTTGAATTCTCTGTAGCTTCTAGAATCGCTTGATTTGCAGTCAGATGAGCGAATTTTGAGTATGGAGATGCGTCGTTTAGGGTTTTATACGCGACGGTTAGCTCCTCTACACTCGGTGGAGCCTCCGAGACTGAATCAGGAGATAATCTGTTGTGTAGAGCTTCTGTGAAGTAATACCCGACCCGTTCAATCGGGTCACCGAGCTCGGATACTGATTCTCGGATCCGAATTATCGCCTTGGAAGCATCGTCTGGGTCGGATTCTAAGATCCGTGCACAGTCGTGTATAGCTTTGAGTAGAGATGGTTCTAGGTCAAAATCCGGTGAGTCACGGTCTTCAGTTTCTGGATCTATGGTTGCTTGTTGCGGCGGAGGAATTGATATTGGTGAAGAAGGAGTCCACAAGGTAGGAGGAATCGGAATCGGACTGACTCGGTTTAGATCTGACGGTGGAACACTGAGTCGACTCGGATAAGTAGCGAAAGGATCAGGACCGTAGATAACGAAATCTGGATTTTCCTGCCACGTGTCGCAATCGTGACCATCCACCGCCACCGCCGAGTCACCAGCGTCGACAAGTGTTTCCATCCATTCGTCGGACTCAAACTCACCGCCGTTACCGCCGTCGAAATCAGACAACTTAAAGCCAACACCGGAGGTTGTTGTCGGATGGTGATGGTCTAAGTTAGGAAACGGAAAACCGGAATCGTTTGGATCTCCTGTACCGGTAAACGGGTCAGTAAAACCGGAACCGGAAAGTCCAAAACCGAGTGGGTTAGGCCATGGGTTAAGAGATAAAGGATTAATCCCAAAAATCTGATGATCTTGATGATGTTGTTGTTGTTGTTGTTCTTGTTGTTGCTTTTGTTTGATTACTTGTTGAGCTATAGCCATTAGATTACCACTATCAGTACACATGTAAGCCATTTCTAAAGAAAAAACGAAGAAGACGAAGATGGAGAGAGAGAAACGGCGGGATCTCAAAGGGTGAATTTTTAGTATTTAGAGAGAGAGAGGTAAGAAAGGTCAGCCCTAGAAAGTGGATCAACGATGATTAAAATTTGACCGTTCGATTTTATTGTGGGTCCTATTTAACAAAATAAAATTTCTTCTTTTTTTCTCTTAAATGTGATACGATATTTGTAACGGTAATAATAATAACAATTTAAAGAAAATTTCATTTTTCTTTTGGTTTATTGACTCTATTCGACCTCCACATGGGAGTTTGAACCAGGATTACCTGGATTTACCACTAGGCTAAACAACTCTACTAATATAGTAAAAAAAAAATGGGTTAATTAGGGAAGAATTGGGTTGAGCATATTAATTAATAAAGTAGAATGAGTAATTTGAAAATTTAGTAAGTAAGAAAAAGAAATAAAATTAAATGATTATATCCTTCTATACATTCAATCAAAACTATCACATTTAATGCTTTGTAGTAATTATTATGTTTAATTTTTTATAAATAAATTTGAAGTCAAGATCAGGAGTTTGAAGTTAATAATCCAATATCCTTCTATACATTGTTTATGTTTAAGGAAAGTAATTCGTAATTAGGCGTTATTTAATACTAGATATTTTTGAGTTGTAATCAAATTGTTTGGGTAACTTTGTCGGTAAGGAAGTGGTATTTTAGTAATACTAAGCTCTAGAACAACAACAGACCTGAAAAATGTCATTATAGGAGTATCGAATATGAATTTGAGTTAGAAAATGTATATAAAAGCTATGCACCAGTATAAACTAGTATTATATCTTGCCAAAACATGTTCATATCTATGTCTCTATCGGGATATAACAGTGGTATACACATGACACTTTTCGCGCCAAAGCAAAATTAAAGGTGTATTATCAAAAGGAACCAAGATATGTTTAATAGTACATAGGAAACTTGAAACAAAATGTTTGCTGTTTAAAAGCAAGTAAATATTTAGAGCTTTGGTGGTGAGGTAATGACGTGTGACGACGAGTCTTTTGGGTCCACGTAATTGACAAATAGACACTCTCTTTAGTCTTTTCCTTGTCAATCTTTTTATCTTGAGATTTTTCTTTCTTCTTTTGCCTCCAACAATCTTTGAATCTTTGTGAATAATTTTACTCGAAAATTATACGTTTGAACATAATTAGCATGATATTCAGTTGCGTCTATCACCTAGACACCAATTAGTATTAGCACTATTTGATAGTAGATTTTTTTTGTTGCATTCATAATATTTGCACAATTTGAAAGAAAGCAAAGAGAGTGTGATCAAATTGTTCTAATTATTTTGTTCAAAGTTAGACAAAAGAAAAAATCTGTTCTAATTTTGTGGGTATGAAAAAACCTCATCCCGCTCTTTCCGGGGGGACCCAACAGGTAGGGTCCACCACTGTCTGAAATGACGTCATCGTACTGTAGTTGCCCTCTTGAGATCTCTGCCATTGATTTATTATATAGCCGTATATGATCAAACAGCTCTGATTATTTATCTGCATTTCTCTCAGTAAATCATATAAATAAATTGCAAATAGATGGTCTTATTTTCATGGATTCAATTAAAAAAAAACAATAATATTTTGTTTGTATGCATATATAAATTTGTTCATATATTAACCATTAACATCATGAGACAACGTGACGTAACGAAAAATAAAATAAAAATGGTTCTTGTTCATGCTATTGAATTGTCAATTAAACATTACAAATGTTACATCGTTGTAGTCGTCAGAAACATATGTATACGAGTTTGTGTGTGTATAATTTAATTTAATAATAAAATACAGTTTTGAAGGTGACTGATGGGCCCATTGATTAGCCCATGTAGTTCTAAAATATGACAAGGAAAAGAGATCAGTGGTGGGCCCCTTGAAACTGTTGTTGGACCGATCTTGGACTAGTAGAAAGAACCAGTCGAAAACACTTTTAAAATTACCCAAAAAATGTTAAAAAGACCATATAAAATCAGGAGGAAAAGAGGAAATTTTCTTTTACTCTTTTTTTTGTTTGGTTCAAATTTCTCTGTGTTTTACTCTTTTTGATGGTAAAGATGAAATCAAAGAAAATATCATCTGACTACTTTTCACCTAAAGAGAAAATAATTAATTTCTTGTTTTTATACATAGTTTGTATTGGTTCATCGATTGTTTAAATACTAAATATATAGTAGAAACGTCATTTTAACACATTTTTAATATAATTAAGAAATTCGAATGTAATAGAACGCATTCTTGTTCTGGAAAAAGCTTTGGGAAAAGTGCATATAAATAAATGTGAAATGGGAAGAAAATAGTGGAGAAAGCAATGTTAGTCTCTCGACTAATCACTCTTTTCTGGGTTGTTGCACCGTTGTCTCCACGTCAAAATGACACTCACTTTGGTGCCCCACCTTTCTTCGTACCACTTCCCTATTGCTTCATAAAATTTCAAATCAACACACACCTCTCTTTTAGTTTTTACTCCCTCTATTCCTATTCCTAAAAGATGAATTTTTTACAAAAAATTTTTGTTCCAAAAAGATAGAGTTTTTACAGTTTTCTATGCACTTTTACAAATTCCAAAACAAATACTGAAATACTATTGGTTAAACTTTATTGAAAACTGTAAATCGTAGAAATCAATGCGTTTTCTTAATAACCGTGCATTACCTTAAACATCTATTAATTAGGAACGGAGTGAGTACATAACAATATACAAAACTCTTAGTCTAATGGGGGATCATTCTTATGAAGTAATATTGAAATCGCAATAGTAGGACTATTAAACTATCATTACATGACTAAAATACCAATTCTATTACACTATGTGTTGGTTTAGATGACGGTCTAGATGCGGAGACAGTGCGGTGCAGAGCAGGATATATGATGTGCAAAACAAATAATAACAAATATTGTAGTTAGATACACATAGATTTTGTGTGTTAAGCTATGTAAAATGTAAATGCATTGAATAAATTTTTGACAGGCCAAGCCAAAGTTGAAAAAGATTATGATTACTTTAGATGAGGATCAGAAAAAGAAATGGAAAACCCAACTTTGTTGAAAAGGGTTAAGATGAGGATTAGACGATTTTTTAATCACGACATTTCTCTTTCATACGTTGCGTTTTAAGCATTGCTAAGTACGCTATTGAGTCGAAAAGGATTATAATTAATTGATGGGGTTATGAATTGTTAAATATGAAACGAATAGGTTAGTAGATAAAGCTTGGGTTGGTGAAGTCGACTGGTTGATTTAATTTGTCGTAGAGCTTACTAATTTTGTCGTATCAGTGACATCGATTGGTTCTAATTAGAAACTTTGACCCTACCAGCAAACAAAAACATACACACACGCAAATAATATAATATTTATAGTTTTACCATAGTAGTAGTGTATGGGGAAGTGTATAATATATGCCATCTAATTACGGTTGATTAGAGTAATCAGTCGAATTGTTGTGCGATTCGTTTCTAACTTTCAAGGTCGTAATCATTTCATTTATATTCACCCACTGTATTTGCAAAACGCATATGTGGAGGAGCACTCTTTATGATACGCCATAAGCAAGTGGACTACTTTAAGAAAGAGGCATTATAAAGGACTCGTTTTATACGACCAACAACATTAGCAACTAGCGATGTTAATCCGACCAATCTAAATTCACTCAGATCTGCAGGTATTTGATCCTCTCTAGACTCCAAGCCCGTCAAGCTAGCCTGAAAAACATCCGATTATTCCAGCTTTGCCTAAAAAACCAAAAACACATTTCTATCCGCAAAATAAACATTTAGAGAAAACAAATGAAAAAATAGTTAAAAAATTGCTATATGACCAAGAAAGAGGAGCAACAAACAAAGTAATAGTTTCAGGAACTGATTAGTAGAAAATCGTAAACATATTCGAACGTTTTTAGCAAATTTATTTCAAAGCATTCTGGTTTCGAATGTAAAACCAGAGGACGCCGACGATAAAAGAAGACACATCTTCATCTGTCTTCCATCATCAGCTCACAAATAGCAGACTCACTACTTGTATCTTCTCTACTTCCCTTTGTTTTGTTCCTGATTATTATTGTCTGATGACAAATGAAATAGAAAGCATGTATGGATGGATCAATAGACACGAGCTTTGGGAGGGAAAGTCTCGATCTCATCGTCGAGAGTGTCCATGTGAACAGGCCTATAATCCAGTCTCACTTTCTCGTCTTCCCAGTATCCCAACGTATGTTTCATCCATTCTCCATCTTCTCTTTTCTGCACACAATTCATTCATATCATTACGGGATGATCATGTTATAATAACGTGGAAAGGCGGATTGAGGAAGGAATCAAACCGTGAAATCTTCACGAGCATGTGCTCCTCTGCTTTCCTTTCGTGCTTCCGCTGAATGCATTGTTATGGCAGCGTTTATCAAAAGGTTCTCCAGTTCCAATGTCTCTATCAAATCAGAGTTCCTGCATTCATCATTCACATAGTTTATTATGAGATTCACACAAAAGGGTTTTACCAGCTTTTAACGACAGTGAAGATCAGTCTTTTTACCATATCAAACTCCGGTCTTTCACTTGGACATCCGCGAAACTTTCCCACGCCTTGTCGATCAACTGACAACCTGTGAGACATTTCAGATCAAAAATGGGGAAGGAAATATGATTATTTCAGGTGAGGGAGAGAGCTCTGAATTCAGTAGAAATTAAGATTTCGTATTTTTTACCTTCTTCCAATGTTTCTTGGGTACGGAAGACAGCTGCATTGTTCTGCATAATTCTCTGCATGTTCAATCTGATACTTGACGTAGGAAGCGACCCATTTGAGTTTCTTAATCTGTCCAGCCATGCGATTGTCTTCTCACCTGCATCCTTCTCAAGAGGTCTCTGTTTCTCCCCTGTACAAATACAAAAACCAAGACAAGTATATCAGAAGAGACTCTGTCTTTCTATAATAATAGCATAGTCTCGAGATCCTCTAAACTAAGACTAACCTGGTTTGTTTATTTCTGCAACTCTGTTTGCACAAGCACGGCCAAACACAACAATGTCGAGGAGAGAGTTTGCTCCAAGCCTGTTGGCACCATGAACAGATGCACAAGCTGCCTCCCCAGCAGCCATTAGCCCAGGAATCACTGCATCTGGATCATCTCCTTTGATTGTAACTACCTGTAGGATCAAAAGAACTACGTTGACTGCTAGGCTTTTACTGCATCGAAAGGTTCACTCCATATAATTTATAGCAAAGTTTCTTGAAAGAATTTTTCCTATTCTTACCTCGCCATGGTAATTTGTTGGGATACCACCCATGTTATAATGAACTGTAGGTAGGACAGGAATTGGCTCTTTGGTAACATCAACACCAGCAAAGATGGCCGCAGTCTCAGAGATTCCAGGAAGCCTTTCCTTTAGAACTTCCGGTGGAAGATGATTCAAATGGAGATAGATATGATCTTTATGCGGTCCTGGCAGATATCAGCAACAGTTACCAAGGTGAGAATAAAGCTAGAATGATCACAAAATCAAGCATGGACCTAGAAGACACTAATGAGAGTTTGCTCTGAAAATTTAAAACCATACCTACACCACGACCTTCCCTGATTTCCATAGTCATAGATCTTGAGACAACATCTCTTGATGCAAGATCCTTGGCTGTAGGAGCATATCGTTCCATGAAACGTTCACCTTCACTGTTTCTAAGGATACCACCTTCACCTCGAGATCCTGCAATTGTATATAGACAAAATACCAAGATGTAAATGTCACAAAACACATTAAATCATAAATTGCAAGCAAACTCAAGTATGTAAGAACAAGATGCTAACCTTCAGTAATGAGACATCCGGCCCCATAGATACCAGTTGGATGGAATTGAACAAACTCCAAGTCCTTCATAAAGTTATTATTAGCATACAAATGACAGAAAAATACATTATACACCATTTTATTATAAAACTAAACAGATGGGAAACCTGGAGGGGAAGACCAGCCCGTGCAACCATGGCATTGCCATCTCCTGTGCAAGTATGTGCTGAGGTTGCAGAGAAGTATGCTCTTCCATACCCCTGCAAAAATATCATCCATCAGATGAGTATATTGGAAATAAAAACTGAACTACTCAAAAACTAGCTCACCCCAGTGGCCAAAATTGTTTGTGCAGAGCGGAAACGATGTAATGTTCCATCTTCCATGTTGAGTGCAATTACACCCTGGCAACTGCCTGCATATCAGATAACAATGTCGCATTAACTTCAAAGGTGCTTGCCTTTAGTCTAAAATTGATTGATAAGAGCTATCAATCCACCTCATAAAGCCAATAACTACTATTACCCCTACACCAAATACGCAATACTAACAGAAATGACAGTAAAAGGAGAACAATTCTAGTAAACTTACCATCACTAGCCATGATCAAATCCAGAGCAAAGTACTCAACAAAGAACTGTGTATTATGCTTCATAGCCTGTCCATAGAGAGTATGCAACAAAGCATGCCCAGTCCGATCCGCAGCACAAGCACATCGGTAGGCCTGACCACCTGATGGTAGAATAATAAGAAACCCAATATGTGAAATCTACTGAAACAAAAGTGTCAAAGCTCTCAAAACAAAGTAAATCGATAGACAGCTCACCTTTCCCAAAGTCAAGACTCTGACCACCAAATGCACGTTGGTAAATTTTCCCCTCTTCAGTACGAGAAAAAGGCAGCCCATAATTCTCAAGTTCAATCACAGCTTTTGGTGCTTCTCTACACATATACTGGATAGCATCTTGATCACCTACACAGAGCAAAAACAAGAAAAGAAACTCACTAATTGCTCATGTCACACTGGAACCTGAACGCAATACTGAACCACAAAGATTACCTAGCCAGTCACTTCCTTTGACAGTGTCATACATGTGCCATCTCCAATCATCTTCAGACATATTTCCCAGTGCAGCATTAATACCACCCTTCACATTTTTCCACATCATAAAACTCAATCTCAAAGAAACCAAAAAACTCCATTAAAATACATGCTACACAGAGGTTCGTAACCAAATTACCTGAGCAGCGACAGTATGTGACCTTGTAGGGAAAAGCTTGGTAATGCAAGCGGTGTTAAATCCATGCTCCGATAATCCAATCGCCGCTCTTAGTCCAGCACCACCAGCTCCCACCACAACCGCATCATAAGTGTGATCCACTATCGTATACGAGGATCTCCCATCGCTCTGCTACATGAATCGATCAAAGCAATTACAAAACACGAAATCGATCAAATCAATCATCGCAAGGAGAATTTTCCCCGGATTTCATCATTTCCTCGATTACAAACGCATTTTAATGGCGGATAAAACTACGATTCATGAATAGACCATAGATTCAAGCGATCGAAATCGAAAACGGAAGGAGAAGGAAGAGAGATCATACAGAACCGGAGGAGAAGAATCTAGAAAAGCGAGATCCAGAGAGTGAGGTCCTTGAAGAAGGAGCACGAAGGCTACGAGAGACGCAGCGCCACATCTTCTACTTCTCGATTTTGATTTCCACAAGCGAACGAATCAGTTTCTTCAATGCAAAATCCGTAGAAATGAAGAAGACGAAATTAGTTTTTAGTTTGGTTTGGTACCTTTGATGCGAGCGGAGTGAGAGATAGCCACCGAGGTGCTTAAAAAAGGAAAAATGGAAAACGATGACTTATACCTTAAATTCTCGTTAATGCCCTTGTTCTCAGATGATAATTACGGTTAATACCGGTTTGCTTTGGGAATTAAAATCATCCAAGGTTAGGCTCTTGTAATGGTCAAATTGTCAATTATACCCAAATGTTTGGTGCGGATTTATTCTTTGTCGGCGTCTCCTGCTCTCTAGATCTAAACTGTTTAATTTTTTCTCTAAACGGTTTAGGAGGATTAATTCGATCTTACTGAAGAACATTATATAAAACCCAAACCATGCTTAATTAATAACTAAGCTAATTAGATCAACTTAGTACTATTCAGGAACAGAGAAATATGGAAGTATGGAACTAGTTAGCCATTAAGAGTGTTTGTTAGGAAAAGGTCATTGAAAAGTACGTATAATTAAGGTCAACGAGACTTATAAACATAAAATCCGATGTCGTCCAGCGGTTAGGATATCTGGCTTTCACCCAGGAGACCCGGGTTCGATTCCCGGCATCGGAGCTTTTTATTTTTATTCACTTTTACCAAATTTTTCATCACTAATAATACTAATATTCATTTCCGAAATAACAAAAGCAGAGGGCTGATTGTTTTCATCACATGAGAGCTAGCTAACAAACACCGTTAAGGCATTAACTCTCATGTTTTCAAAGGTTTCAAAATGAGTACTTAAAATTAACAAAAACTTCCGAAGCCCCTCTCTAAATGATCTAATCCTTTTCGGCAAAAGTAACCGGTAAAAAGTTCCGGAAAAAAAAAACAAACACACCGAAGTGGTTTTTACTGCTTGGTTCTTCGATGATTCTAACTGTTAAGGGAAGACAGCATCCCTCCAGCCGTATTGGGCAAGACCACTTCCCAACCAGGACCCTTCACTGGAAAAGCTTCACCAACTTCCTCCTCGCCCGGTAAAGTAATCGTCAGGTCACTCCTAACAAGCAACTGGTCAAGATCCGCATCGCTTATATCTGTTTGAATCAGTTTATCTTCAGGGGTTTCAACCTCGTAAAGCAACGCCAGTATGTCCTCGTCCTGTATGGTAGATTGGTTCAAGCTTTTACTAAAAGATGATGGTTCTACTATAAGTGTATAAAAATGGATCGAGTTTTGAGAGAAACTAAACCTCTAGTGGTTCTGAAGACTTGCCACGTTCTTGATGAAACTGCCCTTTGCCAATAACCACATGTTCCAGCTTAAGCTTGCTAAATGCTCGTTTCAGAATTCGGCACTGTTCCATGACATAAACAAGTCTCATGAGGCAACAATCTCACTAGCTTAAAGTAGAAATTGGTTACTAAAACAGCAAAGAGTTTATTTTACCTCTATTGACTGAGCCGTTGCAAGCCTGTAAACATGAACAGGCTTCGTCTGACCAATCCTGTGGCATCTGTCCATGGCTTGCAAGTCCATTTGGGGGTTCTGGAGATCAAGGAAAACACAGTTAGAGACCACATCAAAAAGAGATAAGGCCAGGGAAAATAATTGACTGATTTGATTACCCAATCGCTGTCGTAAAGGATGCATGTATCAGCAGCAGTAAGATTGATTCCGAGTCCTCCAGCTCTGGTACTGAGAAGAAATATTCTACAGTCGCTCGTCTCATCATTGAACTCTTGGATCTATTTCACGAAAGAGAGAGACCTTGTGGTTATGATATGATAAGAATATAGCTTAAAAGCAAAAGCTGCATAAGCACAGAAGAAACCAACCTGTCTTCTCCTATCTTCCAGTTTCACACTCCCATCAATTCTGCAGACCTCGAAGCCCTTCTCACCAAAGTAGTAATCCATAATGTCCAAAATTTTTGTCCACTGACTGAAGATTAGGACCTGGTCATCAGAAACAGGATCAGAACAGTTCTCAAGGGGAATAAGCAACAAGCCATAGTTTACATACTCTGTGATTTTTGGCAAATAGCCGAACAAGCAATCTTTCCAATAAGCGGAATTTCCCACACTGTTCGACAATCTTCTCAACAGGAGGATAGTGATCTGTCAAGAAAAGGAACAATTAGGCAGAACGGTAAAACAGAAGTTTTCTCACATGTTTGTAAAAAGGCACACTGACATACATGAACCATCTATTCCGCCCGAAATAAGGTCAGGATGGTTGCAGTTCTTCCGAAGTTGAAGAAACACATTCTTAAGCTTTCCCTTCCAGCCTTCACCAAAAGCATAAGAGATAAACAAAACAATGGAGAAAATGAAATTAATAACTGAAAACACACACAAAATATCAAGTACCTCCGTTAGCACCTCCGATAGAATCCTTTTTAAGGTAATCAAACAATGTTTTATCCGCAAGACGTTTCTGGAAATCTTTCTGATGTTCGGTCATTGTAGCATAAACAATAATCTCCTTTTTCCGTGGAAGTGAGAGCTCAACATCACATTTCATTCTTCGGAGGATGAACGGTCGTAGTATGCCATGAAGTTTCGCAACAACCTAGACAAAAATTGACTCTTCCCATGAAATGATATATACAGTATAAGATATCTAGTAATATTGACCAAAATTGTTCGTACTTGAGTTTGTCTCTTCTCATCTCCTTCTCTAGATGCTTCAGTTTTGTTCTTTCCAGAAAAATCAAACCTGCAAGAGAATTCATTCTATCAGTTAGATACTTAAAAAGGAATAATGTTCAAAAACTGGCACCAGTTTTGCTATAAAGAAAAAACAGAAGGCAACATACTAGGTAAGGAAAATAAGCAAAAAGGAACATGTTTGTACCATGATTGAAATTCATCAAGCGAGGCAAAGATGTCAGGCAGAATAAAATTCAACAGTGACCAAAGCTCAGACAAGTTGTTCTGAAGAGGGGTTCCTGTCAGGAGAAGTTTGTTCTCCATCTTCAAGTACCTTAGTTCCCTCACCAATTTACACTTGTGGTTTTTCAACCTGTGGCCCTGAAAAATATAAATACAAAATAATATTTTAGAGGATCATCTTTGCTGATACAAACAAAGATGCCTAGTACACTAGCCAATCTGGAAACTTACCTCATCAATCACAACATATTTCCACGGGTATTGCCGCAGATTACCTCTCGCATCATTCATAGCAACCTCATAAGAGGTGATGACTATGGGGAAATCCGGCCCAACAGTTTTGGGCATGTGTTTGCGCTTGAGTTCATTCCTCTGCTTCTTATCGCCATGATAAACTATCGAGTTGACCGAAGGAGTGAACCTATTCAACAAAGGGAAGAAAATATAAAATCGATACCCAAAGCTTGGCATATATATATAAACACAAATGGTAGAATACCTATCAATCTCATTCTTCCAGTTTGCAAGGGTAGAGAGCGGTGCAATAACAAGAAACGGGCCATGCAACCCCTTTCCTTTCAGATGTGTAAGAAAACCGATCGTCTGAATGGTCTTTCCAAGTCCCATCTGATCTGCTAAGATTCCATTCACACCATTCTGCCAAACAGAAATGAGCCACTTAACACCTTTTAGCTGATATGACTTTAACTTCGCACCAGTCATAAGCGGAACAAGCTCATTCTGCTCTTTCAGGACTCTTTCCTCCTCTGTAAGATCAGAATCTGGGGTTTGATCCCCTTCCTTAGACCTCGAGAGCATCGCAGCAACAGCTCTCTTTGCCTTAGCCTGAATGCAGAATAAAGAATCCCAATAAGTTGATTTTACAAACAAGCAGAAAATCACAATGTATAATACAAGATCACGGTAGATGAAAATCACAAATATATAACTAACATTGTTGTACTGAGGAGCCTTTCTCTTACGTCCACGTCCATTCTTCATAGATTCAGCTTCCTGACTCTCACCTTCTACCCCATTCTATCAAAGCACAAGTACTCAATTAACAACAGTGAGTTTCATTCAAAACGTGAAAACCCAAAAAGGAGATAGCAAAAAGAAGTATACATTCGTTATCTTGTCTATTTGCTCAGCGAGAATCTCAGAGTAAATCTTGGTTTGTTCCAAGAGCAGATCCAATCTTTCAAATTGGACATCATCAAGAGGCTTAGGAGGCTCCACAGGCTCATCATTACACTCCGCTTTCTCTTCATCTTCCCGCAGTTTAAGCAACTGCTCTTCCTCCTTAGCAATGTCTTCAGATATCAAACATGCATTTTTGGCTAAGAGTATCTCTTCCTTAACATCAGTAACAGTTTTCTCCTCACAGTTTTCCTTCATATACAGAGAAAAAGGGACACATCAAGTAGTGAAAGTAAGACCCAATTCCAGAAACAAGGAACACATTCCTAAACCTATCAAGGAAGAGTCAATGAAGAGAAATAGCTAAAACCCAGAACAAACCTCTTCGTTGAGAACAGAAGTCGGTGAATCAACACAATCATCTCTCTCCGTTTTCACCTCGCTCGCCATTTCCAAAACCCTAAGAATCCCAAAATCAAAATCACAAACGCAAAAATCAACACAGAAACCGATGATTACAAAATGAAATCAAAACCCGACGCAAGAGGAAAACAAAAAAACCCCAACAACATCTAGATCGATTTTCCGGCGACATTCGCCGGAAAACAACACCGAAAAGAACGAAATCAAAGCAAGGATGAGAGACTTACGGAGAAACGTTCTTAGAGCGAAGAGTAACCATCGGAGAAGAAGAAAGAAACGGTGAGAATTTCGAAACGGCGAGAGAGAGAAGACACCGGAACAGTTTTTCAAAACGAGGGTAAAATGAAAAGACACACTACACTATCACACGTTCGCTTATTTTCGATATTTTTATTAATTGGAAGTAGCGCCAATGGGCGGGAAAGTGTAAATGTCTTATTTGCCCCTATACCTTTAGTCTTAATTACGATTTTGGTGATTTGTTTTATTTAAAAATTTAAAACAAATTGGTATGGGCATTGATTAAAGATTATTTACTTTCCTTTGACTGAAAAGAATATCTGTACTATACACTCTTTATTAGGAAAAATAATTAGTCTAATTTGTTCACGTGAAGACTTGTTTCTTTTTTCAGCAAAATTGTGAAATTCTATTAAATTAATTGATTAAGAAAAATAAATTAAAGATTTATAGCTTTCCTATTCCATGATCTTCGTGCCTACGATCTCGGCAACCTGATATTTCTCCATCATACAACGGTAACAAACTCACACATTAAACAACAAAATAATACAATTAATATTTACTGAAATTTGATTTTCAAATAAGATGTAGCAAGGGAATATTATATTTTACATATACGGAAAAATACATACATGTCTAGTATGTGATCAGAGAGAATAAATATGCATTATATGTAATCAACTATTTTAAATTTGAATACCTCGTATTTTATTTATTCTACATGTCATCATAGACCACTCTACTATAGCGATTAACATATAAATAAGCTAAACCTCGAAGTGGGTTTTTTGTTTAAGTTTTGGAGTGAACTTGAAATAAATGATGCAAAAAATTGTCAGACAAGAAGAGATAACAAGTAATCACGAGATTCGCACAAGTTTCATCATTACACAAACACACAAGTTTTTATTGTTTATCACTAGGGAAGAAAATAACGTCAGCGATCGGAAATCAATACTCACGCGACTTTGAACGCTCTGACCGCTTATACTCACGATCATCATAACGGTATTCATCTTCCGCCACTCGTTCATAACGGTCAGTCCCGTACTGATTATAACGGTCTTGGTCACCTCCTTGTTCCTCCTCGTACTGCTCGTAATGGCTCGAACGTTTGCGGCTTTCGTAGTAGCCATGACCTTCCTCTGACTTACCTCGCCTATGCTTAGACCCACCCCGCTCATACTCCGGGTCTCTGTCCCGGGATCTTCTGCTATCGTCTTCATACTCGCCGCTCTCGTAATCCCGGTCCCTTTTGCGACTGCGCTCTCGGTCATGATCCCGAGTACGGTCACGACGATCTCTATCTCCTCGATCACGCCTGCTCTCTCTTTCCTTATCCTTGTCTCTACCTCGGTCCCTGTCTCTGTGGTGCTTATCCTCTCTATGACTCTCTCTTGGTTTGTCACGAGATCGCTCTCGGGATCTTTCGCGAGATCGCTCATGAGACTGCTCGCGTTCCCTTTCTTTACCCCTGTCACGAGATTTCTCGCTGCCATCCGCCAGAATATCAGCAACAACAAAATGATAAAAATAGGAAAGAAAGCGCGAAGAAACAATTATCTTACCGGTCTTCACGGGCTCTTGGCTCCTCTGAGCGGGAGCCTCTTCCTTGAGGTTGTACTTGTTGTTCCTCCTCACCAGCAATCTTTTCACCAGTAACTCTACTTGTACCAAGTCCACCACCAAGCCGACGAGGACGCCAGTTCGGGACAGTTCTACCCCTCTCAACATCAACCAACACTCTTCTACCATCAATCTTCTTTCCATCACCTTGTTTATATGCAGCTATAAAAGACCACAAGCTTTATGTCAGCAAGAAAATTAAAAGTATCATGGAACAGAGAAACATTACATGCGGGTTTTTCCACACCTTTCATGTCACGGGTGTGCAAGTACTCGATGAAGGCATAGCCTTTGGGTTTCTTGGTTTGCTGATCAGTCACCAAATGAACCTGCGAAGTTGAAAAAGAAAGACATCAAGAAATCTCAGATCTCTGGGCGAACTCAAACCAGCTTTTCAGATTCGGTGTGTTACATGTCAAACAAGCACAGGCAACCTTTTTTCCTAACAGGCTTCCACATCATCACCACATCAAGAATTGGCAGAAAAATGGATTCCATGGCAGCAAGTTTTACCATTTGTGAAGGGTTTAACAACCCCTTACCAGGGTTTTAAAACTTTTACGAAATTTAGATATATATATATATATTATACAATATGTACAAATTTACCAGATCACCTTCAATAGCTGATAATACTTTTGCTAGCCCTTAAAGCCAGAAAACAAGAGCTTCAGTAGGATTTGTTTAAAATACGAAAAAAAGAGAGAAGGGTTGGTATACTCCCTACTTTCATTACCGACATTGTTTTACGATCTTACATTCACTGCCCAAACCCCAGAATCTCAGCTCCCCGTGTAGCATGAATCATATTCTTAGGAACCAGATGGATAGGGCATGTGGGCACATAATATTTCTTAGTGGCTTACCAAAATGGGTTTTGAGAAAAATACACCTCAGAGACTATGAAACCTGTGAGGCCATACCCTCTATACCATAATATTTCTTAGTGCTTACCAGGATGGGTTTCGGGAAAAATATATCTCAGAGACTATGAAACCTGTGAGGCCATACCCTCTATACCGTAGTGAAAGGAATATATATCCTTTGAAGAGACAGGACAAAAAGTAAAGTTACCTGATCTATACCTGTTCCTATAGTTGACTTGCCCCAAAACATCTCAACCAAATACCACAGAGCAGAAAGGTTTGTGAAATTACACAATATTGACGGGACTATCTTTTACTACTTACTTTATCTTAGCAGTGTATGAGACAAAAACCCAATGGCATTAATCAGACTAAATGAAGGCAAAGCATGGCAATTTAAAAGCAGCTCGAGTTCTCGACTCAAAGGAAATAGTTGTACGTATGAATTCAGAGATTTCTAGAAGTAAAATCACACATATTGCAAAGAGAACATGAGAGAGAGCAGTTACCAAACCTGTTAGGGAACGCTCAGATATACATACCTGCTTAATTGGACCATAAGCCTCAAACTCCCTTTTAATCTTACTCTCAGACGTCTCGTAGTTCTGCAAACAACAAGACGAACATAAAGTCAACCACCACAAAACACACCTGTCTATGAAAGTCCTTTCAATAGGCAATGCAACTTACAAGTCTTGCAACAAACAATGTCTTGTATGGATCTCCAGAAGCCATGGGATCATTACTCGGATCATCTGCATACAAAAATATCAAAAAATGAACTTCAATTCACCAAAATAAAGCCAAGCTATAACTATAAGGTGAAGTTTACATTTCAGTAGATCCTCTGCAGCCTTTTCAACCCCTTTCTCCAGTCGTAATTTATGAATCCTCTCCCTTTTTTGCGACTGAGACGTAAAACAAAAACATATCAGACTACTACATGTCACTAAAATAAGTATAGTAGCGAGACAGATTGAGGTGAAAGTAACATACAGGTAATTCAACTTCCGGCTTAGGTGGAGCATACTCTGGATCGCCAGGCTCAGCAAATTGACTCACATATTGAGCCATGCCTAAAACGAATACACAAGAACGTAATCACACCAAGGACGCTGATTCAGAAATTAGTTAAATAAACTCAAAAGCTTAAGTTCAAACCTGTATAAGAAGGGAGTTTCCTCTTCTCTGGTGGTGGCAGGAACTCCAATGGTGGTCGTGGCTCAAAGAGCTTCAAAAGATTAGGCGTTAAGCCAGTCGGGTGGCTTTGACCCATCTGCAACTCAGCAAGAGATCGAATTAACTTCTTAACAATATCAAATCCTAATACTCAAATAGGTTTCAGAGCTTTCCATCGATTATATAAATTCCAATCTCTAATATACAATAGAAATACAGAAGCGATCTAGGTCACAAACATTAGAACCGCAATAATCACATCAGTAATTCAAGTTCAATCGTCACGAAACAGCGAATCAAGTATTGATTATTCCATTGAAAAACTCTATAGAGAAACAGAACAATCAATATCGCATCTGAAATCTCAATTCTACTTAGATGAGCAGAGTAAACGAGAGTTAACAAGTATGAGCAAAATCGAGATAAGAGACGAACCTGTTTAAGCTGAAGAACATTGGATCGATTCTGAGCCTTAGTGCGAGCTTGAACGGCGGAGTTTTGGTTACGCATGAAAGGATCGTTGAGGTCTCCCATGGCGAAGGAAGGACGACGATCGGAGCTCAGCTAGGGTTTTCTGGGGAGGAAGAAGATTGGGTTCGTTGGGGATTAATTTTAATTTTAGATCTTATTTTTTGTGATTTTATATTGTTTTTGCTTCGTTAAATTAAATGCTAAATTGACTATAGTTTTTACCCAATTTTTTTACTTTTAAGTACTCTATAGTTGGATTTGGGTATTTGGCAAAATGGGCTTAGCATATGAGTCCAAATAAATAAATAGCTCAAAATGGGCTTAGCATATGAGTACCATTAAACCAATATATAAGCTCGTAGAGACGAAACTTCCTCAAAATTTTGTTTTTAGATGATAGTGGAAGAAAAAATAACACTACTCATGGACATATTTTTTGGGATGATGAGATTTGTTCTTTGTGTGTGACATGATGTATACGTATGGTTACGCCACGCCGGCCCGCGACTAAAACTATCTTTGATAAAGCTCCGGCTAATTAAAACTCAAACCTCTGTAGTAGTTTAGAAGCTTCAGTAGTAGCTATTTCAATAGACGGCTGCTTCGTTTGGATATTTGGGTCGTTCTTCCTGTGAGTTTCAGAGTCTTTGTCAATTCTCGTACATTCTGCAGAACAAAGTAGACAAACACAAAGATTAACACGGTTAAAGAAACTCATGGGTTCCAAATAGCCAAATTCATTCTTTATCGATGGGATTATGTGGATCAATGCTTGTTTACAACTCTCTTAAGCATCAATGCACTGAGAAACTAAGGATCTAGCAAGAAGTAATGGAGACAAATGAGTGGAAACTAGACCAATCCACAAACAAGAGACTGTTACTATGATTTAACATGTCACACGAAGGAATATAAAAGCCCATCCAAGCATTTACATTTCTACCTTATGTTGCTTAGTGTGTGATAAAATGCAGACACACAAACCATATTCTCTGCCTAGTTTAATTGCAAGTAGACACCATCACTTTATAGTAATGCAAATATCTTCACCCTTATTCTAGAGCGCAAAACCAAGAAAAGAACAAGCTTTCGTCCAAACAACCTACCCGAAACACTAACCCTCCAAGGCCACAACCCGAAACAAGGATCAGCTAACATCCATGGATATAAGACACTGACAATGATTTACAACGCCGACATGTTTTTTACCCCTAGTTGCCTAGCGTTCTTTGACCGGTATAAAGATAAAAGATCCTGCTAAGAGGAAACAGTAGGTGCAGCCGATCTACTAACATGTATGCATAACACTAATCTAGCAGTTAAAGCAGCCATTCTCTAGAATATATGCCAGAAATGGTTGATGACACCTCAGGAATTTCAGCAGCAAAACAATATGCAATTCAAACTCTGATCTCTATCTTTCTTTTTTCAAGTTATATCTCATCTCAAACTTCCAATTCAACGTGAAAGAAATGAATCATTGCATAACCACCGCTAATCAGAATGGATATATGACTTAAGCACACTAAAAGCACAATATAACCACACAAAGAGAGCAATACACAGTGTTAAACGTCGATGAAAGTCAGATTTCAATACTTAAATACCTCAAAACTAAGATTTCAGCGGCAAAACCAATATGCATTGCAAACTCTGATCTCTATCTTTCTCAAACTAGTTGTATCTCATCTCAATCTTCCAATTCAAATGTAAAGAAAATCACTCACTGTGTAACCAAAGCTAATCAGAATGAATCTATAAAGCATAGTAAAACCGCACAAAGATAGAGCAATACACAATGTCACAAACGTTCCATGGAAGTCAGATTCGATGCTTAAGATTCTCACCGTTGAGTGAACCGGAGGCGGATCTATAACAACAGAGCGAATAGACATCCTCGCGATCTCAGCAATGGCAGCTTCAACAACATCAGGCACATCACTAGTAAGCTCCTCATAAGCAGCTTCAAACGCCTCTTGCCAAAACCTAGGTAATCTAATACGACGACCATTGTTATACACATCCCACATATGCTTCACAACTTTCTCCCTCTCTTCCATTTCCTAATCTCACAAATCCAAATCAAACCAAATCACAAACCAACAAATCAACGAAAACAGAAAACGAGATCACGAGACTCACAAGAACATCGAGATCCTCGTGGATCGGAAATACCAGATCGTCGGTGAAATGGTTTATGTTACCGGCAGACCAACGGAGATTCACGGTGCCAGTAAGCATTGACCAGAAAGCGAGTAAGAGAATCGCAGCTAATGCCCAAAATTTGTATCGGCCTTTGGCGAATAGAGCGGAATAACCGTTTTCCTTCTTCGCTGAGATCGCCGTCGTTGCTCCGACGGAGGAAGTGCTTAATGGTAAGGAATCACCATCCTTCATTGGCGCAGAGTTGAGAGCGATCGGAGAAGAACCAAGTGTGAAAATCGAAAGCGTTCGTTTTTCTCTTCCAAATCTGGAAAGAATAAGAATGAGGTAAAGTGTTTTTTTATATACAAAATCTAAACTATAATTCAGACATACGAAAAATAAATAAAAATTAGCGATAGTTGATTAGTTTGATGGGCAAAGATTAATTTGATATTCCTCTTTAGATTTAGATCTACGAAAAAATGTATTCACTATTAAGCTAAGTGAATAACAAATTAAAGGCCACACTAGACTACAAAATTTGATGATTATTAAAGTAACTTTATCATTTTATCTGTTTGTATAAAAAAAAATTCAGGAGTCAATGAATGTTAAATGCATCTACTTGATTGATATATTAAAAACTAACAAAAATTCATGAAACGAATGACATCAACAAAATAAACTAATTTTTTCCGATTTGCAAATTGGTCGGAGGAACAAAATGATCTACTGAAAGATTTCATACATTAAGTTGATCCTCCACTTATCCGTCATTTGTCACTTTAGAGTCGGAGATAGCAAAAAAAACTGCAACCATGATTGTTACCATGTTGAACAAGAGCATGTGCATTCTCGTAGTCAGCACATCAAATTGTTGGTCGGTATAGTAACTCAGGTACACAGTAAGTCTTGAACGCCAAAGGTCGGCGAGCAGAAGAGCCGTGGTTAAAAATAAAAGACCCAATTTAGTACATGTTTTGTAATCTAAAAATTCACATTAACACATTATGGTCGTTAACATTTCTAAAAATCTTAATAACAGTTCGTTAATCACTAATCCAAACTAAAAATTCGTTTTAGAATTCGTGTTATGTTGTGATAAATAAGCTAAGTACTGCCACAATGCCACTAGACCACAAAATTTGATGTTTATTAAAGAACCTTGTATAATTTTCTCTGTTTGTATCAAAATTTGGAAAAGTCGATAGACTTTTAAATGCATCGACTCAGTTGATATATTAAAAACTAACAAAAAATCATGAAAGAAATAACAAAAAAAAAGCTAATCTTTTCCGATTTGCAAATTGGCCGGAGGAAGAAAATGATCCACCGAGAGACCCCATATATTAAAATCAACCTCTTCAATCCTCCACTTCTCCGTCATTTGTCTCCGATGATTCGCTGACGCTTCACCGTATCTAAAAACCGTAACCGATGTTTTTCCACCGTGAGCAATGTTCACATTATCCACATACCTATAATCATCCATCACTGATTCAGCACTAGTCTCCCAAAAAACATCTTCATCGTCTTTTGTCCTCATTCTTAAAAGTCTCGAATCTTCAAATTGAATCAATAATCCCGACCTTTGACTAAAATAACCCCAAATCGTATGATGAATAATCTCAAAATTAGGACCACTTTGCGCTTCTCGAACCGCTGGACTTGTCTCTAGTTTCAAAATAAAACAATCCTCACCGTTGATTATCTTTTCTCCAATACATGTCGCGTCAAGAAACAAATTAGCTGTCGATCGTGGATCTAAACCCTATTAACAATCAAACCCACCACCGATTCAACATAAACGAAATCACATTAACAAACAAAAAATCAATAACCGGATTAGTACCTGTAAAAACCGGCGAAGAGGTCTCGGTGGTCCAGTAGACGTTGGAGATAGTTGATTAGAAGAATGTCGCCATGAAAGTCGACCATTACTTCCACAAATGACTTTACAACCAGAGACAACAAGTTCCAAACACCAAAGATCTGGATCTTTTTGCCATAGAACGAAACCACCCATCTCGTCGTTGCATTTAAGATGTGCACCGGATTCTTCTCCTTGATGAAACTCCGACGCCGTCATCTTCACTTGTCCGGTTACACACATGCTATTCACGGCGTTTAACGCCGCTGGTCCTCCAGTTGCTGCTATGTATTGTTGCACTATGTATTTCGCAGTCGAAGCTTGCTACAATTGATCCAAAAATCAGAAAAATTGAATTTTATCGTGTTAATTAATATGTTTGATATACGGTACAAAATATACCATTATATTACTAAATGTGACGTTTTAATGGTTACTAATCACAAAAACTATATCAAAAACTTTACAATAATGTTTTGTCTTAAGTTTTAACTATTAAGTAATCGTTTACAGTTTTTCAAGAATCGTATTATTTTAGATTACCAATTAGACCCACTGACTTACAATGGAGCAATCTTTGACGGGTTTATGAACAGAGTGACCAACTTGAACCTGAAGAGGTATAAGAGGAGCACCAACGAGGTAGAGGAGAAACCGTAGCTCGTTGATACGAGCAGCGATCAATGGTTGTGACCATTTATCAGAAGTTTGAGCTTTCATCCACGTCATCATGTTTTGCCATCTCAATGCAACGTTGTTACCCATACCGGTAAACATCTCTTCCGGTATCGGAACTTCCAAGACCGTCTCCAAACCATCGTCTTTGTCTATGTTAGGACAAAGCTTCCTCATACACTTGCCACTCCTTCTATTTCTCCTGTTCCTTTGTTTCTCTTTTGTTCTATGTGTGACTGATTGAATAAAACCGATGAATGGTTCGAAGATTGTCACTATGATTCATGAAACTTTTTTTGTTTTTTGTGATTTTTTTTTTAATTTGTGATTCGAAAAACTTGTTCTCCTCCTTGTTTAGTTGTTCTTTAAGGTTTGCTAATCGAATTTTGTGGCTTTCCATTGCTTTAGGCTATTTTAATTGGAATTTCGTTAATGTTTTTATCTAATTTGGTACTTGTATTCATCGTAGATAATTTTCATATAGAGTTCATGGATTTTCATGCATGCATTTCTTACTATAGCATGGATGGAGGAGAAGAAAATATTAGATTTCATATTTTAAAATATAATTTGCTTGGTCTTGAGTTGCCCTCTTCTTTAGGATTCGTCTTATAAATTTATATTTAAAATTTGTTGTTTCCTACTTTTGTGAGTTTTCAAATTGATTTTGCTTGGTCTTCGGTTTGACATATAAGAAAACATTTAGTTATTTCCTACTTTGTACAAAACAACAAGCTATTGAAGTGTGCATTTTTAGACAAACAATATGAACCATTTATTTCCGTTGATAGAAGATATAAAATACTAAAACTTATGAGTGAATATAACTCCCATGGGGACTACTCATTTAAAACCAGAGCCAGCCTTGTCTTTTTCAATAATTGGTCCAACCAACATATCACACACACGATAGCAATTTCGGAATGAAACAAAATAATTTTACCATGCATACAAATATTCTGCAAACGTTTTGAATTTTACATGCATAAACTTAAAGCCCCTTAACTATTGATGGATTGGACGTGTAGCTCGAGGACACAAATAGTTAGGCCCAAAATTGATCTTGGATAATTACTTTACACTAAGAACATCTTAATTTTCCGGATTTTTAAACTATGCATATTTAATCCGTTTTGGTCCTTCTGGATAAGTGAATCAATGTGTACGGAGAAAGTGAACCAAAGTATTTAGTTACAACCAATATGTATCAAGAACATCGAACAAACAATACAAGATTATTAGAACAAAATTGATAATTCGCAAAAGAATTTATAGATTATTGGATACTAGTGGTTGGAACTGTTTTATTTGGACCATATGTTAAGGAATTTGTAAGCTGGCAAAATAGATTGTTTATGGAGGGACCCATGTCTGCCTTAAATAATTCTTCCTTTGAAACTAACAAGAAAAAAGTAATAGAAAAGGGCCCTAGTTAATTAATTTTCAATGTTTGTAAAGTCAAATGCTAGTTTTAATGGACATTTCACATTTGCATAAAAGGAACGTTAATAGCTTTTTTTGTTCTTTCAATTTTGAATTTAATCTCCATCTTAAGTTTTTTTAACACGACAAGCCATCCAATGCCCAAGTATAAATGAAAATAAAAAAGTAAATATCATAGACCACAATATCACAACTAACTTTTGCTCTATCTTATAATAACACTAACTTCTTTTGTTCGTTCAATTTTGAATATAATCTCTATCTTAATTTTAAGCATTTTTCAACACGACAAGCTATCTAATGCCCAAATTTAGATGCTAATCAAAGGTAATATCATAGTCACTACATTTTCGCAACTAACTTTTGCTCTTTCTGTTTTATAATACTTGTCGTTCTAAGATTCTAATGTTAATTAATCTATGTTGTGTACCAAATATTGACTTTCATAGGAAATTTTATACTTATATGTATCAAATACAAAGATATTAGACTCTATATTAGTGTAAGAGATCTAAGACAAGGGTTATTGATTGTAACGTTGAACTTTGAAGGCAACAGTGTTTTTAACTGTTACTATGATCTGAACAAATATATTCCAATAGTGATATCAGCTTTATGTTTTTGTTCGCCACCAATACCACCTTACTATATGTCAATAAGTAACGACATATTTAAACTTTGTGGAAGCTTAGTTTAGATTTAAAAAAAAGTAATTACACGATAGTAATGTTTTGAGAAGATAATCTTAAATTGTTATTTGTATCAGAAACTCGTCCACAGAATAAAACGAGAATATCTCATATTTGTTTCGTATATATTTGCACGTTTTTTTTGTCGAATATTTGGATAACGTTAAAAATGCATTTATAATTTTATACTCAATTTCTCAAATTTATAATTTTCCGAAGTTATTAATTTTATATTTCATATAATTAAAATATTAAGGGAAGTGGCGGTGTAACAGTACGCAGAAATCCAAGCTGGTTAGTGGTTTTTGTCCTCCACATGTCATCGTCACGTCAATCCAACGGATGCAAATCAGAAAAAGAAACACACGTGGCAGAATCTGAGCATATCAAACGCTTACAAGGCATAAAAACGTTAAAACAAAAGCTAAAACGAATAATACCAAAAGGTCAAAGTCAACAAAATCAGACGAACATTTCATTAATTGATTTCCGTTAATTCAGAAATTCCCACAAACAACAAAACAAAATGCGATTTCGAACATACTACACGACAAAAATCACACAGTAAAAATTTGTTTTTAAAATATTTCGTAGTTGTTATTTGTTCAACAACAAAATCCTTGAAATTTATTTAGCTTGTAACCGGGTCCGATAACAACGGTAATATTTATCTCCGACTAAATACACAGACAGTACCCCAACAAAATTGAAATTAGTAGCTCAAATGATACTTTAACTTTAATTAATAAACTAACTAGATAAATGCTATCTATAAATTTGTTCTTAATAGTTAAAAAGAAAATTACACCAACAAACGAGAAACAAATTCTAGAAAATTTCAGACAGACGAATATTAAATACTTTAGTCAGTTGATTACGTAACATGTACAAAATACAAAAAAAAACACTAAAAAATTTCTGATATTGCATTCATTGGGCACTGCGTAAATTCACATGCCATTTTTCTCAGTACACACCAATACTTTATTTTTCGATAAAAAGGTGAAAAAAAATCATTACACATCTTTTTACTTAAATTACTTTTTACACCGTTCTCAATATTTTTACACTATAGTACAAATTTAATACTTTGCATGGGAGTCCAAAAAATCAGATTTTAATACTTGAAACTTGAAAAGTAAAAAAAATATAAAAAAATACTGAAAAGTTGAAAAAATAGTATAATTGTCTCCAAGGAAAGAGAAAGAAGAAGAAGAAGGCTCCTTTGTCTCGGACCAAAAGTCTCACAAAAGATTCTTCACACAAAACCTCAGAGATCTCCGTCGAAAAAACCGAGAGTAATACTCATCTCCGGTGAAATCTCAGCCGTTGGATCAGATCGGAGGATTAAGAAGAAGCGTGTAGAGAGAGAAAGAGAGAGAGAGAGAGAGAGAGAGAGAGAGTTCTGGGTTTAATGATTAGGAAAATTTCTTGGGTATTGAAGTTTTGATTTCTTTTTTTAAAAATCTTTTTAGAGAGAGTTATCAGAAAAGTTTGGTAGCGGAAAAAGGAAAAAAAAGAATAGATTTTTACGAAAAGCAGATTGACTGGTAGCTGAAGCAGAGAAAGAGAAGTAAACACAGAGAAGAAGAAGAAACAAATGATAAACCCTAGATTGAGTTAAGCTAAGATTTACTTGTTTGTATCGATTTTCAAACCCGTGACTGAGAAAAGGTCAAATTTTGCTTTCTCTACACACATACATGCCTGTTGATTTAGATAACTCCTCCACAGTTTCCGGCGATGTAAGCGTTTCATCGACCGGAAACCAAAACCCACCTCCCAAGAAGAAACGTAATCTCCCTGGAATGCCTGGTACTTCTCAAAATCCAAACTTGTTAATCTCAAGTTTTCATTTTTTATCTTGTTACTGATTTTGTGTTTTTTTGTTGATTGAATCAGATCCAGAAGCGGAAGTGATAGCTTTATCACCTAAGACTCTTATGGCAACAAACAGATTCGTTTGTGAAATCTGTAACAAAGGATTTCAAAGAGATCAGAATCTACAACTACATCGTCGTGGTCATAATCTACCATGGAAACTAAGACAAAGATCAAGTAAAGAAGTGAGGAAGAAAGTTTATGTTTGTCCTGTTTCAGGATGTGTTCATCATGAACCTTCACGAGCTTTAGGAGATTTAACTGGAATCAAGAAACACTTTTGTCGGAAACATGGTGAGAAGAAGTGGAAGTGTGAGAAATGTTCTAAGAAATATGCTGTTCAATCTGATTGGAAAGCTCATTCTAAGATTTGTGGTACTAAAGAGTATAAATGCGATTGTGGAACTCTCTTCTCTAGGTAAGAAGAAACTCCTAAAGTTCGATGTTTTTTATGTAAGGATAATTCTAATTTGTGGTTTTTGTTCTAGGAGAGATAGTTTTATTACGCATAGAGCTTTCTGTGATGCTTTAGCTGAAGAGAGTGCGAAGAATCATACACAAAGTAAGAAACTTTATCCTGAAAGGAAGAAGAACACAGAGCCTGATCAGAAATCGCCATCTCCATCTCAGCCGCAGCAGGAGCAGCCTCAGTCTCCGGCGTCGGTTGCTGTAGCTCCGGCACCGGCTATCTCGGCTGAGACTGAGCAGACCAAAATGACAACTTCCTCGGTTTTGCCGATTCAGAGTTCTCCAGGTATTACTAAACGTGTGTGGTTTGAATGCAAAATTTGGCGTTTTTGGATTGAGTTTTGTCGTCACATTGTAACAATTTCTTAAACTGAAACAAGAACAATTCCTAGGAAATCTAAAATGTAAAATGGTTGGTGATCTTGGAGTTTAGTTTGTTTTGTCTTTAGCGCCGTTATGTTAAAAAAAAAAACTAAATCCTGTTCGTTTTCTTCTTCCATAGCTAAAATTCTTTAAGATGAAATAAATAAATACATTTCATAACTGATTCTGATTTCTTTAATGTTGAAGTTTATACGTTTATTAGATTCAAAGTCTCAAACTTTATGTTTGTTTGCAGAATCTATGGAGAACACACCTCCTGAAGTTATCATAGAGGAAGTTCCGAGAACGATTGGTTTTAATATGAGTTCATCGGGTCTAAGCAATGATCATAATAACAACAATGGTGGATATGCAGGCTTGTTTGTATCATCGACAGCTTCGCCTAGTTTATACGCTTCCTCGACTGCTTCCCCGAGTCTATTCGCGCCATCTTCTTCAATAGAACCGATTTCGCTCTGTCTCTCGACGAACCCTTCTTTGTTCGGACAAACGATGCAAGAACCGCCACATTTCCTAACACCTTTGCCTCCTCAACCTGCAATGTCAGCTACTGCATTGCTTCAAAAAGCTGCTCAAATGGGTTCCACAGGCTCAGGAGGTTCGTTGTTACGCGGGTTAGGCATAGTTTCGACTACTTCGTCGTCTATGGAACTTAGCAATCACGATGCCATGTCTTTAGCTCCTGGTCTTGGACTTGGACTACCTTGTAACAGCGGTGGTAGCGGATCAGGTCTAAAAGAGCTCATGATGGGGAATTCTTCCGTGTTTGGTCCGAAACAGACGACACTCGACTTTCTCGGATTAGGAAGAGCTGTTGGTAATGGTGGTAACCCCGGTGGCGGTGGATTGTCTGCTCTGTTAACTTCAATCGGTGGTGGCGGAATCGATCTTTTCGGGTCAGAGGAGTATTCAGGGAAAGACATTGGTAGAAGTTCGTAAGAGACACAAAAGACAAGTAGCAGAAACAGTGTAGTATATATCTTTTAAGTATGTATCAGGTTAAGTAGATCTTTTGGTATTTTGTTGTAGTGAAAGCTTTTAGTGTTATATTCCCTTGAGTGGGTTTTCTCAGAAGTACATAATGCTCCTCGCAACAACTACAAAAATATATTGCATTTTTTTGTTTATTTGTCGATTCACACGAATACTAGGGTGGCTCGTACTTGTCTCATGATGACATATATATCTAGTACAACCCATTAGATAACAAATCTTGATCTAATATTGATGATGATAATGATGTCTCTACCATAAGTTAAATGTGAAAACAATGAATGTGGTTTGAAGTTTGTATTATTTTGTGTGTTGCTTGCTGTCTTAAAACGCTTGAGTCGAATTTTGTGCATTAATGGGAACAATTCGTGGATGAGATTGACTTGACTTCTCTCGAAAGCAAACTTTTTTTTTCCCAAAGGTGGGATATTTTGTTTTGCCAGAACTTTCACAACTAAAATGGTCTGGCTTTGGCCAGATAATTTGAGAAATAAACCAGTCGACTTGACGAATGATTTGATTGGAGAATCGACCAAAGATTTTGGATTTTGATGTTTCAAATCGCATCGTAGGTCCATAATAGTGATGGAATTATTATGACAATTCAACCCCAAAAGAAGCTTTATCTCTCTTATTTTCTTTTGAAGATTAGACAATACAGCAAAATAATTTTACCACATCAAATTAAATCTACATAATGACTCGATTGATTACATCATCTTGACAACAACAACAAATGACTTGTTGATAAAAATCACTTTGATGAATTTGGATTCAAGCATGATCAATTTGTTGGAAGCCTAATATGGACTATGAAGTGTTTGCTTATAGTTCTAAAGCCCATTAATTAAAATACCAACTCAACTTCTATTGGGCCTTATACATCAAAACCCATGGAATAAGTTGTTTTTTTTTGCCTATAATTTCGAAACACCAGCTGAAAAATTCCCATCGGAAATTCCAATTTTAACCTCAACGGCTGATAAAATTTACCAAAGAGCTTGCGGTTGGAGATTGAAGAGGTTTGGTAATAAGGGTATCTCAGAAACTCGATAAACCTAATTCCTGCGAAAGAGAAACAAAAAAATCCCCTGAAGAGTGAAGAATCCGGTAATAATCTATCATCTTTCTCAAATATTTGATTAGGGTTCGTGTTAATCTGATTGGTGTAGTTTCGTTCTTGTTAAAAACCTTTCCTTTAATTGATTGGTGGGTTCAGATGTCAGCGACTGCTCTCTCAAGATTAAACCCTGTTTCTCAATTTGGGTTTCAAAGAATCGTATCTGGTCAAACCAAGAGCTTCTTCTCGTTTTCTGGAAGGAGACAACAAGCCATGGCTGCTTCTAGTTCATTACCAGTGTTTGGTGATGCTTGTTTAGATGATTTAGTTACTACTTGTGCTAATGGTTTAGATTTCACTACGAAGCGTTCTAGTGGTAGTGGTGGATTTGTCTTTAATTGCCCTGTAGCTAGAATGAGACTTGGGAAAAGAGAAGGGATTAAGAAGAATCGATTGGTTTGTCATTATTCTGCTATTGATCCGCTCGAGAAGCGTCGTGTACTGTTTGGGATGTTTTCGAAGAGTGTTCATACGTCTTCTATGGTTTGTTCCTCGTTAGGACCAGCTCATGAGTTGTCTTCACTTAACGGTGGTTCTCAAGATTCGGAGCTTTCAGGCTCACCACCAACTACTACTACATCTATTAAGTAAGTTTATACACATTTTCGAAATCTTTTAGTTACCGAGGAAACAACGTTTGAGTTATTGCGGTATATGTGTTTTGAGTAGGAGTTTGAAGCTAGTGTCTGGTTCTTGTTATCTACCACATCCTGAGAAAGAAGCTACTGGTGGAGAAGATGCTCACTTTATATGCGATGAAGAACAAGCTATTGGTGTTGCTGATGGAGTTGGTGGTTGGGCGGAAGTTGGTGTTGATTCAGGATTGTTTTCTCGGGAACTTATGTCGTATTCAGTATCAGCGATTCGAGAACTGGCTAAGGGTTCTTCTATTGACCCGTTAATGGTGTTAGAGAAAGCGCATTCGCAAACCAGAGCTAAAGGCTCGTCCACGGCTTGTATCATTGCTTTGACAGATAAGGTAGTAGTATTGCTTGTGAGTGAACACAAACTGTATTGTCTAGGTAGTTTCTGATTAAGATGTTTGTTCTTTCAGGGATTACATGCTATTAACCTCGGAGACAGTGGATTCACGGTGGTTAGAGACGGTACCACGGTGTTTCAGTCACCAGTTCAGCAGCATGGATTCAATTTTACTTATCAATTAGAGAGTGGAAACGGTGGCGATATGCCTAACTCCGGTCAGGTCTGTTCTCAAAGCTTATTTATCCTCTTAAAGATTTAAAGACTGCGTTAGGACGCATTTCGGTTGTTGGATTGGTTCGGTGTAAACGGATTTTGATCAACCCTCTAACTGGTGGGTATTTGAATTAGGTTTTCATGATTGATGTCGAGTCAGGTGATGTGATTGTAGCGGGATCTGATGGTGTATATGATAATCTATACAACGAAGACATCACTGGTGTGGTGGTTAGTTCAGTTAGGGCTGGTTTAGACCCGAAAGCCACGGCTAAGAAGATTGCGGATTTGGCTCGTGAGAGAGCTTTAGACAGACAACGGCAGAGCCCTTTCGCAACCGCGGCTCATGAAGCTGGCTTCAGGTATTACGGAGGAAAGCTTGATGACATCACTGCCGTCGTCTCTTACGTCACACCAGCTTAAGACTAAAGTCGTTCAAGAGACTCCTTTTCAAACGGTGGTCAAAATCCCGCCAAAATTGGACCATATCTTTTCATTTTTGTTTTTAAAATTTTGTAACGGTAATAACTGAGTCCCCACCAAATCATGAATTTATTTGCATTTTCACGGAATCAAAATACAATTTTAGCTATCAATATCAAAATGAATCTGAAAAAAAACATAATTTTTCGTATAATTAGGTATTATTTTTTCTAACTTAGACATATGAATTTGTTTGCGTATTGTTTTTCAACAATTTCGGTTCAAATACAAAACCAAAAAGATCAATAAAAGTAAAATATTTTCAAATTTACTTTCTCTTTAGTTTTTGACCCTGTCAAGTTTGTAATGATCTCTGTACTTTCTTTTTTTACCGCTATGAAATGGAGAGTTTATACTTTGCTCATCACTTGGAGATACAACTTTTGAAGATTTTGAGAAAAGGAACAATCATATTCATCACTTTATTTTTCTTCTTATTCTTCTTCTTGGTCATCTTCAGCCCGGGACAATCACAGACAACGAGTTCTTGAATCAGATTGCTTGTTGAATCCTCTGTAGCTACATTGACTTTGCTAGTTGATGAAGAACCATCATTGTCCAAACATAAGCTTCTAAGCAAGTTTGTTAGTGTAACTCTAATCTCTTTAAACTCGGGACGAGCGTTAGGATCTTCTGCCCAGCATGATTCAAGTAAAGAAACAACTCCTTCTGGAATATCCTCCACACTTGGTCTCTGGTTCTGAAGAATGCAAAAGATCAGTTTCATGTTTAAGTGATTTTTGAGCTTTAAAATGTGGCTTTGCTTACTTACTTTACTGGCAGCATAAGCTGCAAAGATGTTGTTCTTTCCTTTGAATGGGGTTTTGTTGGTAAGTAACTCCCAGAAAACGATAGCGAAGCTGTAAACATCCACCTTATGATCGTAGTGTTTCTTTTCGCCAATTAGAAGCGGCTCATGGCTGAATAACTGTGAAAACGAAACAAATCATCTTGTGAAACCAAGAAAAAGATTGAAATATGATTATGGATCAAGAAACTCAAAACAATTACCTCAGGGGCCATCCATCTGTAAGTACCAGCTTCACAGGTCATGAAACCTGTAGTCTCTTCTCTAGCAAGTCCAAAATCAGCCAACTTTACGTGTTCATGATCCTTAGTTAAGAGCAAATTACCTGTGCACAGAAAACCAATCTTTCTCACTTCACAATCTTGATTTCCTCTATTGGTGATATTTCAGGTTAACTAAATGAATCATTTTACTTGGCTTTAAATCGCGATGAATGATGCCATTTGCATTTAAGAACTCCATTCCCCTAGCAATATCCAACGCAAAGCTAATGGAAAGCTTAAGATCAAGAGGCTTTGGACGAGTACTCAACATAAACTTCTGAAGTGTATTGCCTTCCACGAGTTCAGTAAGTATCATCAGCTTTGGTTCTATGCAGGCCCCAATAAACTGTCATCAAAAACAATCTCAGCTAACAATACATTGCAAGATAAACAATCAAACATCAAAGTCTCCATATTACCTGCACAATATTCTCATGTCTAATCTTAGAGAGCAGTAAAACCTCTCTTTGAAACTTCTTCTTCTGCTCAATACTTACAGCACATGTTCTTTTAGATAATACCTTCACTGAGACAGGGATAAGCTTCCTGAACCTATAATCATCGATCAAGAAACGTTCTTTAACCCATATGCTAATACAACAACTATACCACAACACAAACATGCCTCAGAAACAACATTCATAGTCAAGAGAAACTATGCATTTACTAAACACTCAGAAACTTAACTGCATATAGAACACTAAAGCTTAGACTACATAACCACTTACTCATACCATGGATCGATTCAGCATTGAATTTTACCAAAGAAACCATCTTGATTAAAACCCTGACCACTATTAAAGATCCCAAATTTCAAACATACCCTGAAACCTATACTCTTAAAAGAGGTTTATGACTCCAAATCTATACAGAAATCAACAACATCAAAACCCAAAATCAAGAAAGGAAAATAAAAATCGCATTTTTCATCAAAACCCATAAAAGTAGGAATCGAGAAAACCCACAATCCTTTGTAGACTATTGAAGAAGAACCTTCACCGATCACTTCTCCAATAGATACGTCTTTTGAATCGACGAGAAATTTCGTGTTGATGTTGAAAGCGAATTGATCGTTGTTGGACTCGAGGTTAGAGTCATCGTCGTCGGAATCAAAGGACTTGAGACCATGAGAGGACATGAGAAATGGGTAATTTGGATGAAGCGTCTTCTCCGTTGGTTCCTCCGTTAACGGAGCTCGTTTGTACCCGCGAGGTCTCATTGTTATCGATGAAGACGAGAGAGAAGAGTAAAAAAGTGTGACGGTGCTTATTTATATAGACGAAATGTTTGGGGTGGTTTTGTAAAGTCTATAAACTATGAGGGCTTTTTTGAATTTTTTTTTTTTTTGAAGATGGTTGAATGGGAGGGAAAAGAAAAGGAAACTTTGTATTAATCTCGTGTGTTACTATTCCAAAAATAAAAACTTATAGATGAATATTCGTTGAAAAAGATTTTATTCTGTTCATATTCGTGATGTATTAATTACGTGTAGTTATAAATCTCCATTTTTGTTAAGAAATTTATATGGTTGAATTTTTATTTTTGGAAATTTATCCATACAGGATTTTATTTATTAAATGCATATCTATACGTAATGAATATATGAGTTTCCGAAACAAAAGTGGTAACTAGTTCATTGTATGAACAAAATTTATAATTATGGAAAATAGATTTTGTATTACCTTTAATGAAATAATGCCTTAATTGTGTATATTAGCATATATATGATATATATAACAACTTTTAAACCAAAAATCAGTTTTATATGTTGAACTAAAAGTACAAAGTGGAAAACCATATACTCCCTCCGTTTCAAATGATTTATGGTTTAAGGTTTTTACACAAATTAAGACAATAATTAAAATTTATGTTCTAACCTAATTAACACATTGTTTGATTTTGCATGAGTTAGTAAATAGTAAGTTAAAAAACTAGTATAAAACGAAAGGAGCAATATATTAAAATATTTTTTAAAAAAGGCCACATTTACACATGTTTAGCAACATCTATTTCTACATCAATTATAACATTTTGAATGGGAGGGAAAAGTAGGGAAAAAATTATATTAATGTCCAGTACTAATTACTAAATAACAAATTCAAACACATTTCATTTTTTTCTGCAAAATTTCGTGTTATTTTGCTAATAAATGAAGATTATTGACCCAAAAAAAACTTCTAGATTAATTGAAAAAGGTGGTTTTTCTTCTGCCCATATTCGTGATGTATTACTTAAGTGTAGTTATAATGATTTCGTGAAATCTCCATTTTTGTTATGAAATTTATATGGTTGAATTTATTTTTTGGAATCTTTTATCTATACAGGATTTTTAAGAATTAAATGCATATCTATAAGTAATGAATTGATGAGTGGATATATATGAACCAAAAGTGGTAATTAGTTCACTGTATGAACAATTTTTACAAGAATGGAAAAAAAATTCTGTATACTTTATATTGTATAATCCCTTAATTGTGTATATTAATTTAGCATGTATATATATATATAACTTTAATCAAGAAATTTATATGCTGAAGTACTAAAAAAACTGGAAAACGAAGTTATACATTAAAATAAATATTTAAACAAGGGCCGCATTTACAACATGTTTAGCATCATCTATTTCTACATTAATTATAACATGTTTTGACATCCATAAACTCCAAATACTTAGTTATTGAAGTTATACATACAAACCATCCCAATACTCCATATAAAAAGGGATGTTATAATTAGTTTCTGGGACAAACTCGAAATCAATTGGTGCATCGTTGACTTCAATGGAGAGTGATGAACTTGGACTATTTGTTGACATTCCTTCGAGTCGTTCTGAAAGTTTGCGAATTTCATTTTGAGCTTGGCTCAATTGTTCTGTTAGCTCTAAGACCTACAAAACAAAACACAAAGACAAATAATCAATACAACGTTCTAAATATAAAATGATCGTATTAATTAAGTTAAGCAAAATCGAAATATACTACGCACACAAATGATAGTTTTCTATTTTCCATGATCTTTACTTATTGTAATTCATATATAGTAGTAAAACATTTACAAAGGAACCAAAACACATCATTTTAAAAGTTGCACAAGTTAAGAATCTTAAGATTATTCGTAATATAGTACGTTCTATCATCAAATCAAACGAGGATATTCTGGCATGTCAGCCCAAATGCAGAACAAGGCTTACACGTGGCACTATCTGAGTGGTAATTGCCATCGGCCTATCATGAGCCCAACTGAGATTGTACGGACGAAACTGTTGTTTTAAAGATGGATAAGAACTATCCATCCACTCATGTGGGCCCATTGATTACTTGACTATTTTAACTTATTTATTTAACTCCTACCGGATTCAATTACTGGTTATAAAATTTGATCTAACTATACTTCACCTATGCATAAATATTGAAAACCTAAATTAACCAGAAACCGCACATAATAAAAACTATCTTGCATATACTCGTACATAATTTTAAAATAAAAAATTATAAACTCGGCAAATAAAAAAAACTTGAAATTATTCTGTTCTATAACGAAAAAGATAAAGGTTTTAGTACCTGAGATTCGAGCTGACATTGGCCAAGGACAACGGTGTCGTGTTGGCTCTTGAGTTTAGCATACTCTTCCTCGATTTTCTTGGTCTTCCACCGTGCACGGCGGTTCTGGAACCAAACAGCCACCTGTCTCGGATCAAGACCTAACTCTCCAGCGATCTTCTCCTTCCTCCCTGACTCTAGCTTACGCTCGTTTCCGAAGCTATATTCAAGCATATTGACTTGCTCATCGGTCAACTTCCTCTTCCTTAACATGATCCCTGCCACGTCATCATCGTTGGTGGCTGATGAATCTTTGCTCCTCCTCTTCCTCCGCCGCTTCACCACCGGCTTTGATCCTTCTCCTGAAAGTGATGATGATCCATCGATCTGGTTCATGATGATGCAGTGTGAATGTTGTGTTTGGACTGTGTAAGGGTAGACTTGAGAGCCTATCACCATTTGATCCATTTCTTTCTCTTTCTTTGTGTTTTTTTTTCAGACAAGAGTTGCTGTTTTTCTCTGACTATGTTTGGAAGGAGAGTGATGCAATAGGATATGACTTTGGTGAGTTGAGTCCTATGAGATGCTTTTTATAAGCGGAACGATTGTGACCCTTATTCTTGGGTTCTCTTTCCTACAATTTACTTCTTCTTCTTTTTTGTTAAAGATATCATACAATTTACACTTATGCCACTTATTCTTTTTTATGTAACGACAATACATTCAATTAGATACTCTCTACGTTCTTTAAAGATTGATGTTCTAGACAAAAAATTTGTTTTAAAAAGATTGATTTTTTACATTTTCTATGCAATAATAATTATAAATTATAGATTTCAAGACATATTAATTGATTTTATTGGATTGTTATTACGTCAAACTTATGGAAAATTGTTTAGTTTAAAAACCAATACATTTCTAGTCAAACATTAATTTGTTTTCTTAATATGTGTGAAAACTCTAGAAAATCAATCTTTAAAGAACGGAGGGAGTATTTTTATCTTCTATGAGATGTAATGTATCCAATTAAGGATAATACACTTACACGTCTACGTTTATAGAGACATTACTTGTTGTTTAGTATATATACTAAAAGTGTGAAACATTTTAGACTTTTTTAGTTTAGTTTATTCAAATGGTAAAATAAGTTAGCAATATGTGTTGGACCAATTTTCATGAATGTGTTGTGATCACAATTTAATTTCTCATTTTACTTGTTGTCATAAGAAAATGTATAATGGTTAATGGTTATAAATACAAAACAAGAGCTCCGTATAACAAAAAAGTTATCGTCGTATTCCATTGGAATTTGCTTTTGAGTAATGAAAAAAGAAGAAAGTATAATCAAACATGGAAATTAGGAGGTGACAATTGTGGACAAGAGACGTGGTGTGGATCCCGAAGGCGACCAAATTTAGGAGTAAGTAAACAAGGAATCCGATCATGTGTGGATAACTATTGGATATCTGTGTTTTGTTTAATTTAATTTGTTTTGTCGTCAAGCTACGTATACGTAAAAACTGTCCTTGTCCTTGGTTATTTTAGTTTATACTGTTAATTAGTCAATTTTATAGGTTTTTTTTCTTTGTTTTCGGAGCTCGAGACCACTCATTTCCCTTTGAAAAGCAGTGTGCTCCTCCTTTTTCCATTTTCCCTATTGATTATATTTTAACACTAGCGTAGTGACTATATAAGCCTATAACCACGAATCTTCCCGAGTTTTCTTTCTTTATTTATTTAAACATTGTTCTCTAATTTTCTTTGTCAACAGTGTTATAATATTCCACCATGCGATTAACTGAACATAGCCTGTTTTACTTTGTACGTATGCGAAACATTAAAAACCCTTATTTGTATCATCACGTTAACGATATTTCTTCGGCCATAGACTATCATGCAATGTTTTTACCAGTTTTCTTTCTTTTTTTTGTTTAGCAAAAAAAAAAAAATGTTTGACCCAAAAAACAGTATCATGCAATGTATAAATGATAATGAAATAAAATCTAAAATCATGTTACCTCTTGAAAATAGAATCCATCAATAGGTTTTACGAAAATAGACGACTTACATTTATTGATCGAATGTGTGTGTAACTATACTTAGGGTAATATTTTGCAAATTTCACCAAAAAGATCGAAAGGGAAATACGTACAGTAAGCTAATAAAAATTCACCTAAGACTTGGTAGCTTTTAACATGCTTTGCTCCTTGTTTGTAAGGAGTTTAACCCCAAATTCTCTACAGTTGGATAAAAAAATATTTTGGAAATTATGTATATTTTGTTTTTTCGACATGATTAAAGGTTTAAAATGGTACACGTTAAACAAAGGAAAAAAATAGTGATCTATACTTTCATCTTTGAAACACGGCCACTTGATAAAAAAATAAAATATAGATTAATTATATAAAGTGTGCTTTTTTTAGGTGAGTAAAAGAGAGAGTAATGCGTAGGACTAGGAAACGACAGATATCATAGGAAGGTACATAATTAATTCACATAGAAAACTAAATGGGATTCCGACATTGAGTGACGGCTATGCACGTGAAGTTCACGTGGCCTTCGAATTGGGACGATGTTAAAATTCACCTTATCTACTGTACTTTCGTTGCAGGTTATAAGAACAAATAAAATAATAAGTAAGATACTAATTAGGACTCAATGTGTCAAAATGTTTCACGTAACTCTAAAATTTTGTCTACCAGAAAACAACTTGACGGTAAGATAAAAACATTATAGTTAGGCCAAATGGATTAGTTTCCAATACCAATGTTTTTATAGTAAAACAAGATAATCTCTCTATAGATATATCTTTATAACCATATCGTCGGTCTACAAATTTCTGATTTTCTAGGGTAGTTCTAGTTTTGCATTTTTTTTCATCCAATAAGGAGATGAAACCGATAAAAAGCTTTTGTAGTTTTATGTCCCCCCTTATCTTTTTCTCACCATTGGAGGAAGACACATCATTCAACTCACATATATTAAAGCTATTTTTTCAGGCGTACAAATTGTTTTATATAATTATATAAATGGTGTACACTGTCGGGCCATCATTTTGTCTCTTGTAAGTTATAACGTCACATCCTCAAATTTGAAGCATTAAAATGCTATGCATATCTAAACTCGAACGTATTTTAGAGAAAGCCTAACTGGTTTTTGCCGAAAAAAATACTCAATTTGTTCCTAAAAGATAAAAAATTTACAAACAAATTTTGTTCTAAAAGAATAGAGCTTTTTCTGTTTTCTATACACTTTTACAGATTTCAAAACAAATACTGAAATACTATTGGTTAAAACTTTATCGGAAACTGTAAATCGTAGAAATTAATACGTTTTCTTAATAAGTGTGTTTAACCTTAAACATCTATTTTTTTGGAACGGATGGAGTATATTTAATCAACAAACTATAGGTCTTAAATCAATATTTTGTACTGATCCAGGAATAAATTAGGCTAACATAGTTTCTCATTGGTTATATGATCTTAGATACTTTGTTTTTCGACTAGAGATATAATACACCAATATATTGGAAAACATGTGCATAATAATATATATATATATATATATATATTTTTTTTTTTTTTGGGGTTAAAATGCATAATAATATGATATATTCCACACTTTATGGATTATATACGAGATAAGATAAAGTTATAATCGGCAAATTCAACCAACTTTAATCTATTCATGTCGAGATAAGATAAGAGCTATAACCAGCAAAATTCAACTACTTTAATATCATTTATGTGGAGATAGATATATTATATATGGAAATTATCATTTTGGAATATTGGTTTGGTTGTTGTAATGTTCTTTTTCTCTTTCATTTGTTACAAGATAAATGCATATGTTTGAAATGTAAAACAAATAAAGATGACGAAGGAAGGAAAGTGGTGACAAAGACAAGTTCCACGCAAGTGAATGAGTGATGGAAAGTGAAGAGGTCACATGGGAATGCTTTCTGATTGGGCTTACGTGTCGTCTCCCCGATACTCCTTTCTCTTTGGACCATGCTTCTTCTTTTGTCACGTGTCCTCTCACCTTCCCTCCTTCTCCGGGCCTCACCTTCCTTCATATTCCCATCTTTGACTTTCGATACCGTTTCTTTCTGTTTTTTGTTTTGTCATTCTAAATTTTAATTGGTTATTTAAATTAAAATGAATTTGGGTATTGATCAGTATAAGATATGGATTGGTAATATGTTAGAGTAATCAATGACATTACATTGGTTATATGTAGGGTAAAAATGAAATTACACTAGCTAGCATGTATTAAATACAAACAAATATTTAGCGCACACACAAAAAAAAAATACAAAGGATTATAAAGAGCGCTTACGATGATGTACATAGCTTTCTTTTTCATGGACGGATTTTTGTAAAAATTATTCTAGTGTAAGCTTTAAAGTTTAAAGTCATCAATTTTTGTGTAAATTATACAGTGGTTAAAGAAAAATTTGAGGTTTACTTGCATCAACATATATATAGCAAAGTTATAAGAAGAAAAAAAAACCTAAGATACTTCCGAGTAAGGACCTTTGGTCTATTCTTAATTTTTGTTTTGGTCACAAAGTCTATTCTTATTTATGTTAAGCGTTAATTGCATTGTATACAACGACATGCTTTCTGCATTACTGTCGAACCAGAGTACTTGAAGTCGATTGTATATAAAAAGAAAAGAAAGAGCAAAGAAAATTAAAGAAAAGCATAGACATGCACCAGCTTGAATTTGGATTCTTTTAACTCTTAACCGTTAAGCGATAAATATAGTCTTGTATAGACTTTAAGTGAGTAGATATGGCTAATTTATGATAGTTTAATGACATGTGTAACGTATGGATCGTTTAACCTTTAAACCTATGGTCCTGTACGATAAATATATATGGATAAGATTTGGAGTTTGCGTAGATTAATTTGTTTACACTCGTCTTAATATGGTATCCAAGATAAAAGACAAAAGTGGTAATTAATTTGAGATAGGGATTCAAACCCACGCGTCAATGTCAAACCCTAGTTTGAAAGCAACGATAAAATCAATATAGTCGTCGTCAATTAGGGTTTCTTTCTTATATGTACTAGACTATACAGAGATATATGCATATATAGCAAGAAGAAGAAAAAAGTGAAAATAATTTATAAACTATGTGAAAGAAGATGCGCATATGGCCCGGGATAGATTCCTTTTCTCATATGCTTTTGAGTTGGGACTTACGATTTATTTGTCCTTTATAATTGTATAACAATGCTCTTTTAAATAAAGTAATCACACTTAATTATCACTAAAGCTAAATGATTAAAAGAACTAAATGTTATGTTTATCCCAACATTTGCCTTCCTTGTTTCCCGTACTTCCAACTCTCTCTCAGTGCTTTGGGTAGAAAGATTCCATACGTTTCTGCTTTCTTTAATCAAAAGCTTATCTATCAACTAATCAACAAATTCGTACTCTTAGCTATATCGTATTATATTTCTAATTGCGCTGGCGACTGATTATAAAAGATTCCATACGTTTTTGTTTTGTTAATTCTTGACTGTGATTTGTAATATAAATGGTTTGTAATGTACTAAGTTAACCATGTTTCAATCCGGAAGTGTATTCGAACTGTAGGCGATATTTTTTTTAATTAATGTTTAATACTATAAGTCTAGGTGCATTTGGATCGGTTCATATTATTATTTGTAATACACTAGTAGGAATGTTATAACTCAACAATTTAGAAGAAAACAATAAAGTCGATCATAATTGCACGAAGATAATCCGAATGTCACTAAATTAAACGTCTCTTATGAGAAGTAGATGAAACTTAATTAGCAGTAGTGATCCATAAGTTACGGCACGATTAAGGGGATTGCTTAGTATCAGTTAATTAATTATAAGTGGAATTTTCTTGGAAACCTAGATAGGGGATGCTTTATTTGACTGATATGTATAAAATTACTCCATCCGTTGCAAATTACTTGTCATTCGAGGTGTTTTCACACAAATTAATAAAACAATTAAATTTTCTATTTTTCCCCTAATTAATACATTGTTTTGTTTGATAGAAGTAATTATTAAGCAGAAAGTTAAGGGTAAAAAATGGAAAAATAGTAATAAATCTGCATTGGAAATATAAAACGACAAGTAATATGAAACAAAAAATAAAGGGTAGAATGACAACTAATATGCAAGAGAGGGAGTACCAAACAATTAACCAATCGAAGTATCAGTTAAAGACGTCAAAGTTAACCAAACCCACTCTTAATAGATAATTAGTCGGATTAAGAGACTACTTACATATAAAAAAGTCAGAACTGCACGTTTTAAATAAAATCCAGTAGCTAATTACAAATGACATATATAGCCGTTTTCACTATTATTCTATAAACTATGTAGTCTACGACTGTTTGAGCAACATTTGCAAAATAAATACGATCTTTATTTTTATTATTTCAGTATATATACACATGCCGTAACATAATTTTATTACTAGTAATGACAATATTATATCTTTCAGCTTTTGTTTTTGAAACGTAGTCGACTACCGTAAAGCTTAAACCTAATTAGTTTTTAAAAAATCACCGAGAAAATTAAAGTGCTCTTTACTTTGTAGTGATTAAGATACTTTATACTAAGTGAAGATTCTAATGTCTGTTCTTTGTTGATAGTTGCATAAAATTGATAGATCACGTGGATCCACATCATCCGCTTGTATAAACATTATTCGGAACTGTATTATCGTACAAAATTACAAAACATGGACCAGCTTTAAGCACATGATAACAACTTGTGTTAATTATAAAACTCAGAATAAGAGTTTAAACAAATTGTTGTGTAGTTTTCTTTTTATTATTAATAAATTACTTTACTTAGCGATAATGTGAAAATAAGTTTCGTGCTCTGGTGGCCACATTTGTCTCTTGCGCAGAGAAGTTTTGTTATAGATTAAAAAATTGTCTTTTTTTTTGTCATCAAATTACTGTCTTAGATCCAACAACATTGGAGTGGGTTTTATTTGAATTCTACGTTTATTTTTGTAATGTTTCGTCCGGCTCTGATAGTAATTGTTAGTTACCCCATGCGAATCAATTTGTATATCGCGTAACATATGATTTTACGATAAGAGATATTCCCTTAATTCGAAATTTAATTAATGGACTTTTTAAATATTCATAAAAACACCGCCAAAAAAAATATATTCATATACACACAACTTTTAAGAAATGTGATTTTTAAGGTCAGCTGCAAATTAGCTAAATAATTATATGGGCCGTAATCTTTCAGTTTGCGTGAATTATGTTGACAACATAGGGCCCAAATTATGGGCCGTTTGCAATATGAAGGCCATAATCGTAATCTAAACGACTTCCTTTAGGCTAATTACTCGTACTGTAAATGGTCAAATTGTTTCTTAATTTTGTTTACAGTTACAGACAAAGTGCTTCATTAACTAGACGTGTGAATCATGTGATTCAGTGATTGTAGGACTAGGAGCAGTCGTTTGAGATAGGACACATGTACAGTTTTCAAAATCTGATTGGCAAATGTAAAAATGCTTTATATTTTATAAAATTTCTTCAGCCTTTGTGTCAGCAGTCATCACATCTAAACCACCATCTTATCCTACCAAATTTTAATACCCAATTTCACTTTTTGGACTTAGAGGTAACAAATACAGTATATACATATATAGCTCGAATATATCATAGAGAACAAAATTCAAAACAAGTTATATGATAACATTGGAATCTAATAGACTGATATATAAAACACCTAAATTTGGCTATACATATCGTGGACAGTGCATTATAATCTCAGTGAGTCAGTTATGTGTTCTTGTTTATTTATGAAATGTTTGGAATCTGTCATCGCAATAAAACACCAATTTAAATTGATTTGATTCCTAAAATATGCTTCCAGTATAATAGGAAAATCAGAGGGAGTAGAGGAAATGTCACATCTAGACAATGTTATTTTTGGTTTCTTGTGGTTTTGTGCTCCAGTAACAACCAATTAGTGAATAAAATTGAATTTTAAACCGAATATAATATAAGACAAACCACTTTTTTTTTTGTGTTTTGTTATTAATTTATGGTTTCATCTAGAAGGTCAACGAGATGTGACATTAGATTGTATGATTATAACTTAGAAACATCGTTATCAAGTTAAATTTTAAATTGTGAAAAAAGGAAGGGTTCATATAAACGTCGTTCTATAAAAAAAATAATATAATACAATTAACACAAAACTTTTGAAACGTCAGATTACAACTTTTGAAACGTAATGGACACCCATTAGTTGAAATTATTTGAGAAAATATCAATTTATCAATTAAATAACAGAAACATATACCACAAACGATTATTTGTTACAAAATGTTAAAATTATTTTTACAACAACACTAATTATTCAACATTACAACAGAAAATTAGTTGAGACATACAATCCAAAAAAACATTACAAAGTGTTTTTATTAAATAGTATAATAATGTTTTTGAAAACATACTAATTAAACCCTTAAGAAACGGACACGAAATTTCAACTACTAAAAAGCCAAAAAAACGGTAAGCATTTCTAAGCACCACGTGCTAAGTCCATGTAACGTTCCAAAAACCTTTCACACTCCACCGTGACTTTGCAAAGCGACTCGTGGGCCGAACCACCACACTCGACGCTCAATGACATCTCGGCCGAGTCTTTCAACTCCTTCACTTTCATTCTCATCTCTTCACCGTCCTCCTCCGCCATTACTTTCCTCACTATTACCTCAATCTCCGACCTCGAAACCACCTTCTCAAAATTATCCACTCGGATGGCGATTCCAAGTTCGTCGCTGAGCAAAGCCGCGTTCATACTTTGCTCGGCGAAAAGTGGCCATGCGATCATCGGCACACCGCTAACAACACTTTCTAACGATGAGTTCCAACCACAATGGCTCAAAAACCCACCAACAGCCTGGTGGGCCAGGATTTCGGCTTGTGGCGCCCATGATGGCACCACAAGACCCCTATCACTAGTACGAGTTATAAACCCTTCCGGTAAATATGTTGGTGTTTTGTCTTTGCTTTCACTTCCGTTAACCGTGAAATATTCGCTGAAAGACGAGCCGTCAACAGGCGGTCTAACCACCCAAACGAACCGTTGTTGGCTCTGCTCGAGCCCCCACGCCAATTCGGTTAATTGTTTAGCCGTTAGAGAACCGCCACTCCCAAAAGAAATGTAGAGAACAGAGTCATCTGGTTGATCGTTTAACCAATCCAAAACCGGGTGATCGGTTTGCGATGACTCTACGGGTCTAGATAATGGGCCCACCGGGTAAACCGGTACACGAGCAACACGGCCCAATAACTTAGGGTCTTGAAGAGATATCAATGATTTAGGCTCCATCTCTTCCCATGTATTCACCAAAATGCCATCGGCCTTTGGGTAAGCTAGACCGTATTGAACAAAATCCCGGTACAATGGTTCGTCCGGAATCAGGTAAGCGTCCATAGCATCTTCGTATCGAACCGGTTCACATCCCGGTATCTCAAGTGGTTTACGTTGCACTGTGTGCTCTTCTTTGGTGTCTTTGTCCAAAGTTGGATAATACATAGAAACGCCGAGAAAACGCGCGTTTGCAGCGATCAACACATAAGTCAACATGTTGAACTCACGCGCGAGACATAAAGCATCGGTCCCAAACAAGTCAACGATCAGAGCCGTTGGTTTTTGATGCATCGAAGCGATCTTGGATCGGAGGGCTGGAACCACTTCATGCATAATGGTTCCGATCTTGGTCACCACGTGGTCGTTGGGGTCCACTAGATCGGAAATGTCCGGTGACGGAAGATTGACGACGTCAACGTCGCTGGTTGAGTCTAGGAACTTGGACTGAGCAGAGGCTGCGTCGGTTTCGAGGACGAAGACGGTGACGTGGAAGCCATGGTTAACGGAGAGGCGTTTAGCGAGCTCGATCACCGGGATGACGTGGCCCATTCCGGGACTGGAAAACATAGCTGCGTGTGGTTTTGTGATATGCATTGTGTCTTCTTCTTCTTCTTCAGTGAAATATTTGGTTTTATTTACAGAGAAATTGTATTTTTGTCTATGTGTGTTTGATGGGTGTCTATGATAGTTGCTATTGGGTTATTTATAGCCAATTCTGTGATTATTGCAATTTAAAAATTACTGATAACGTGCCCATCTTGATACAAAACGATAATTAATAATTAACTATTATTTGTAGTTTTATTAGTGAGGTGTATTTTTTTGTTATTTCACTATTAAATGATAATTGTAATTAATTAAAACAGGATAGTTTGTATTATAGGAGTTCAACTGCCGGTTTAGTTGTTCTGTGTGTGAGGTGTAGTTTTTTGTTTGTATATATCATTGTATGAAACTACAGTCTTAAGGGTGCACATGGTCTTACAAAGATATTAAATGAGGATTAGTAAAAAATTAGATAAGCAAAGATGCGGTAAAGATGCTTGAGCAAAATGATAAGAGGACACAGTTTGCTAAGACTGGCTGGACAATTATTAAAATTAGATTGTGTTATCTTGTTTTAATTTGGTCAACAATTAGATTATGCTACCAAAATTTAAAATTGGTTGAAGAAGTCGATATTATTTAAACATAACGGAATGATAAGGTGGTGGGAAATGAAAAATTATTATATGATGAACCAGTGTAATGATTTATCGAAAATTACAACTTAACAAACCGATTTTTTTGTAATGGTTACTATTACTTTTTGTTATTTTACGATTAATTTTATAAAATTGCGTGATAAACTAATCTTAAATGTGACTCTGCAAAACAAATCAAGGTTGCAAAAAACCTATGAAATCGTAAAATCATTCCAAATGCAAATATATACTCTCGCTTTTTGTAAAGTAAATTTTGCTCAATAAAAAATGTATTTACAAAGGTTCAAGTGGAAAAAATAGTGAGCAAGTTGAATGTTGATTCTTCAACAGAAAAATAGAAAACCAAGGGAAGGTGTAGAATGTAGATACTTAAGATTATGCTACGCTACTTAATATTATTTTGTTAGGTTATACTGCTAAAGGTTATGCTCTATACTCTTTATACCAAAATATATCATTATATATATGATATTCTTCATACTCCAATAATATGTAACATTCTAAATTTAATTAAAGACAAAATTTTGCAGGAACGATTCATATTGAATTAATAAGATAATGTATTATAAGTAAAATCTCGCATTGTCGGTGTTAGTAGACTGTGGTTTATTGCAGATTGAACAGAGTGGAGTGCACGATGGCCATTGGTATTGAGATTTGGGGTAAAGACCTGTTCGAGTCTTTGTTTTTACTTTTAGTATCCACCATTCCATTCATTAACACAATTTTAATTATAATCTGCACGGATAACCTACATATAATTTATTGTTGTCAGAAAATACAATGAACCCACGCAACTTAGTTTTTTGTTTCGTTTATGAAATGCATACTGATAATACAAGAACAATACAGTAATACAAACAATTAGGTTATGAGCTTTGTTTAACTCGGTAGTTTCAAACCGGCATCTCAGAACATTAAGCAAATATATCAAGTTTTGTTCGCAGCAAATTAGCAAAGATTAGATCGGGTTTCCGTTCAAGGTCCAAATTCTAACAATTGGAATTTTGAGACTTATCTTTCCACTTGGTTTCAATCATTCAAAAGTAGATGTCATGAGTTCAGCTATTTTTGTTTGATGTCGCGCAATAAATTTCACTTGTGTTTCATTTACTACTTTGCATATATGCTAAAAGTCATGCTACAAACGGTATCTTTTAACAAATAAACAACCAAATGAATAATCATTGCGATTTAAAAAATGGTTGTGAGTTTTAGTCGAATCTACGTACAGTAGAAGTAGAAGTAGATGCTATCGCAGAAAATAAATTTTATATATAAAACTAAAAATACATTTAAAGAAGATCATAGTAAATGGTTGTATGCAAATAATCTAGCTATTGCGATACTAAGTAGTGTAATTTAATTAGTATATGTTGATAAGAATATTAATGAACTAAGATTTTGTGTAACTTTTACTTTTTGGTTTAAATGTTAAGAGATTTTGAATAACTTTAACGTAAGTAAGAAAGAGTTAAGAGCGCAAAAAAGTAAGAAAGAGTCCAACGTCCATAATACTAAAACTTTGTATAACTTCTACGTTGATAAGAATAATAATGAACCAAGATTTTGTATGACTTTTCTTGTTTGATTTAAATGTTAATAGACTCTGTATAACTTTAAGAAAGAGTTAAGCTAAAAAAGTGCAAGAAAGAGTCCAAAGTCCATAATACGAAGATTTTGCATAATTTTTATGTTGATAAGAATAATAATGAACTAAGATTTTGTATAACTTTAATTAACGCAAGTAGGAAAGAGTTAAGATAGACAACAAAAGTAAGAAAGAATCAAAAGTCGATACAAACCAATTAAATTCGATCACTAATAATATTTTTGGCTAAAGGATCACAAACAATATTAGTGAGTATTTACTATTTTACCAAATAACTATATACTGTACATGTGAATAAATAATGATTATGATTGTGACAAAGAAGAGATATATAATTGTCTGTATTTTTGACATTAAATAACAAAAACATCGACAGATGATTGGTTCCTCGCACGATCTAGCTACCACCTCAAGTGTCCTATATAACACATATTATTAATATGATAGATTTATATTATGATCATATGTGTTTGTGTGTGAAAAAAAAAAAGTGTTTGTGTGAATCTTTTGAGGAATCCATAAAAAATGACCAGTTAATCACCACATGATCGGACTCACGTTGGAGGTGGTGGATCACATGCCCAGTAATATTTTTTATTTTAAATATATTGATTAATATTGACCAGTAATATTTATACACACTACTGGTGAATAGATCATACGCATATTAACCATTTTATCGAAAAATGTTTGTGTATAAATCTTTTAGAGAGAAGAAATGTGTGTTTTGATTTTCTGATGAAAGCACCTAAATACGCAGTGCAATAATAGGCTTATAGCCATGAATAATAAATCATTTTTAACTAATAATCCACACAACCATTTCCATTTCTTAACCTAACCTACTTTCTCTTCATTATTCATGGATTATATTGTATCTGATTGTTGGAATGCTGGTAAATTATTGGTCACGTTATCTAATCAATTCCAACGTTTACTTTAATAACTAATCTAGCACATGGCAATCAGTGATGAATATATTGGTAGGTGACACAAAGTGATACACGAGATAGTTTAATGGTATGAGATAGTTGTACAAAATAATAAAAACATCACAAAATAGTGGTAAAAGATAACAATACAATATCGTTATTTATTGTTTTATTGAATGATTACACAAAATAAATATAAATTATATTATGGTATAAGTCACCATTTAGGACTATTCTTTTTTAAACTTTTTTTTTGGTAGTGATCCGGGAGAGAAGTCTCCCAGTATTTATTAAAACTCAAAAATAAAATTACATTCGAATTCGTCTCGGTCTCTCCGACCCAATCCTATCATCCCTCAATATTGACTCAACCTCTATTGGAACATGCTCCAAGAAGAGAAAGCCTAACGGTAATGAAAATGCATAGTTAGCTAAACTATCTGCTAAGCAGTTGGCTTCCCTATACACATGCGTAATACGGACCTCCCAGTCCTTCAAGATCAAGCCATGACACAACCGTACCAGGAAAGACAAAGGATGAGTGTCATTAATCCCTGTCTTGAGAAACCCCACTACCAACTCCGAATCAACCTCCAACTCTACTTGTAAAATACGTTTCTCCCAGGCCATATATAGACCGTAATACACGCCCCATAGTTCCGCTAACGGTGCCGAGCATCTTCCTATGTTCAATACAAAACCGCCACACCAATTCCCTTCCTCATCTCTCAACACCCCTCCTGCTGCCGCACTCCCTGGATTTCCTCGAGAGGCGCCATCCGTATTGAGTTTAAACCAGCCAGCATTCGGAACTTTCCAACCTATCATCACTTCCATTCTCTCACGTGTCTCTGTCTGCCCTATCCAAGCTTGATGAGCTGTAACCACTTCTTTTTTAAACTCATTGTTCGATCAGTTTTTTCTTTCAAATCATTACAATTATATATTTTTTTTTTTTAAAACTATTAAAATTATATTGTTAGGACATCGTTTTTCTACCATGTGTTATATGAACACACAGAGCTTAAAGATTATTAATATGGGAATGAGAATAATTATTAAAACTTTAAGGTGGCAAACAAACATGTAAGCGATTATAACTTAAAAAAAATCATCAAATTAATTACTTTTCCTCCCTAAAAACTTCATTACTGTTTTACCCAGAAATACAATCATATCATGGTTTTTGAATATTCAAAATAAATCCATTAAAAAACTAAATGCTCAAAGCCCGTGACCTATGAATGCCATAAAACATGGTCATTCAAAGAACATTGTATTAGTTTGTTTCTAAAAGAATCAATAGATTATTTTGGCGGTTAAGGAAAATTATTAATATCGTACAATTATTATTGGACCACACCCTTTGTTGAAAAATTCCGCATCTTATATTAATAAGTATGTTCTATGACCAAATTTGATTGATTACTTTTCCTGATACCTCCGTCATTTCGTAATATATTTTCGGTGTTCTCTAGTAATTTTTTGATAATTTATTATAAAAATGGTAAAAGTCAATACATTCAAAAAAGTTAAAAAGTCATTGTAATGGCTGTAGCCTATAGTGAAGGAAGAGATCAAATTAAACCATAAATTAAATTATCATATGATAAATTTATAAAATGGTAAAAGTCAATACCTTCAAAAAGGTTAAAAAGTTAATGAAATGGCTGAAGCCTATAGGCTATAGTGAAGGAAGAGATCAAATTAAAACATAAATTAAATTATCACTGGAGCTGATACTTGCCGCTTAGTTATAATATTACTATAACTAAATTTCTTCTCACGCTATCTCCGTAATTACGTAATATTATTCCCGTGATCTCTATTGAAACAAAATATATAATTTGTAAAATGGTAAGTCAAGGCTTGAACGATCTCTTTCTTACGTAAATACAACCTAAATCATATCACTGATTTGTTTTTTTATATAGAGTGGTCTGACTTCGGGCTTGATAAAATATGTTCTTTTTTATTTTTGCACTTAAAAATATTTGTTTTGTCTCCCCGTCGACTCAAATGCATAATTTATATATCATTTATGTCGTTAGCAAACATTAACCAAGACAAGTAAACTGTAAAAAGGCGGTCTAATTGATCTACCATATGTCACACTGTTACGTAGTCCAATAAATCTATTATTAAATTATCTCATATCGAAAATGGAGATCATATAACACAGATATGAGATATGAGCCAAATATAACTTGGCCCCAAGTATTTTTGGCTGCAAAATTTCTATTAAATTCCTCTTCCTTAGGTCTCCATAGTCCATAAATAACTGTTAACTATGCATACTAAATATGTATAAGATTGAAGTTTGGGACATATTCTAAAATGATTGTAAGTCTATTTTGTTGTTTAATGCTGTTAACCAAGTGAAAAAATATGATTCTAGATTTTACTTTAACTTTGTGTTGGTAGATTAGACAACAAAAAGAATGATGGTTTGGTCCATATTCACAGTCCATTTTTAAACTACCACACAAAAAAAAAAAAACTACCACACATGACAAGAAAGTTTTGCATAATTTGGTTGGAGAATATTCTTTTGATATACTTTCCAAAAAAAAAAAAACAATTCGAAACAGAGCTCTTACATGAACCGTATTGAAACCCAGCCCACTTTAACAAGGCTTCTCTTGACGCAATTAGAATCTTAAATAGGCCCATTAGTTTAAAGCCCACTATAATTATATTTTGGCCCATTAGATTCAAGAAATGAAAACGCCGTCGTTTTAAAGTACGTGATCGTCAACGCCTGGTGCTAGCTACGATCATCGTCTTCGTCTACTTCTCTCTCTAGTGGTTCACTCACTTCCACATTCCGAGAAAAAACCCTAGGAAGCTAAAAAATGGTGAATGTCTCGAGATCCGTTGCTCTGATCTCTTTATTCCTTCTTCCGTTGCTTAGCTTCTCCTTCTCCGTTGATAATCCGACGGATCGGCGAGTTTTGGTTCTTCTCGATGATTTATCTCTTAAATCTTCGCATTCTATCTTCTTCAATACTCTCAAATCCCGTGGATTCGATCTCGATTTCAAGTTAGCTGAAGATTCGAAGCTCGCGCTTCAACGATACGGACAGTATTTGTACGATGGTTTGATTATCTTCGCACCGTCGACGGAACGTAAGATCTTCGATCTCTGAGTTTACTCATCGGTAGTTTTGTGTATATTTGGGAAGCGATTTGGTTTCATTTCGTTGTGTATAGGTTTTGGAGGATCCTTGGATTCGAAATCCATTGCTGATTTTGTTGATTCTGGTCGTGATTTGATCTTATCGGCGGATACTTCTGCATCTGATCTGATTCGAGGGATTGCTAATGAGTGTGGGGTTGATTTCGATGAGGTTTGTCTCTCAGTATGTGGAATTATATCTTGTTTTTTGTTGGAATAAAATGCGAATTAGGATTTTGATTTGTTAGCTATTTGTTTCCTTAGGATTCTACAGCTATGGTTATTGATCATTCTAGCTTCTCCGTCTCTGATGTTGACGGAGACCATACCTTGATTGCTGCTGATGATTTAGTAAAATCCGATGTCATCTTAGGAAAAACCAAGATTGAGGTTAGTATCTTGCCTTAGAGCTGATTTATGTGACTATGCTCATAAGTGTCACATAGAGCTCATTATGTGTTTGGTTAATTGAATTACAGGCTCCCGTGCTCTTCAGGGGGGTTGCACATTCGTTAAACCCTACTAACAATCTGGTGAGTCAAAGAACATGCCTATTTCTTGCATTGTATTGATGTAAATAAGTGCAATATTAATGTGTCTTTATGTGTGAATTACTATGCCTTGATGTGGGAATTAACTTTTGCCAGTCCTCGTACTCCATTTCTAGGTTTTGAAAGTTCTTTCAGCTTCTCCCTCAGCTTATTCTGCTAACCCAAGCTCAAAGTTGACGAGTCCCCCTCAGCTCACTGGGTCTGCAATTTCGCTAGTGTCGGTCATGCAGGTTTGACTCTCTCTTGTAACCAGATATATGCACTCTTGGATAATTGGATGTTCCTGTGAAGTCTGAACCAGATATATGCTCTCCACTTTTGAATATTATTTTCATTGAATGCCTTGAGTTTATAGACTTTGATGTATTTTTAAACTGCAGGCCAGGAACAATGCTAGGGTTGTGATCTCAGGCTCTTTGCAGTTGTTTAGCGACAGGTAAGAAACAGTTTGATGGTATTCCTCCAGCTAATTTTTGCATGTGGATGTTTCTGATTCAGAGTTTTGTTTGCGAGGCAGGTTGTTCAGATCTGGTGTCCAGAAAGCAGGGAGTCCGAACAAGTAAGTAGATTCATATTTCATCATGATTTGTAACTCTATAGATTGAAAGATTTCTTTTGTTAATGATAGATGTCGCATTACGTTTTGAAAAAAGATTTACTGATTATATATAAAACTTTTCCAGTTACGAAAAATCTGGCAATGAACAGTTTGTAACTGAACTAGGCAAATGGGTCTTCCACGAAAGAGGCCATCTGAAGGTATATGCACAAGTCTTTGTCACTGGTTTTGCTCTCTCCTCTACCTTCATTGGTACGTTTCTCACTTATCTTCTTTGTCCAGGCTGGTAGTCTTGTACACCACAGGGTTGGAGAAACAGACGAGCCAGCAATATATAGAATAAAGGATGACCTGGTATGGCTTCTACATCTTCTGATTCACTAAATTTCTGGCCTTCGGTTATAATAGCCTGGTAATGTAATGGGAATCTGCGGCAAGCTTTTAATGTGACGTTTCATGGCAGGAATTTTCTGTGGAGATATTAGAGTGGTCAGGGAAGAGCTGGGAACCGTATGTCGCTGATGATGTTCAAGTTCAGTTTTACATGATGAGCCCATATGTGTTGAAAACCCTGTCAACAGACAAGAAGGTGACTTATCTCCAGAGCAGAGTCTTCTCTAATTTTCCAGTTTTAAGTTGCTTTGAGCGTTAGAAGTTAGAACTCAGCCTGGTTTGTTGCCTACTTTGCAGGGTCTGTTTCGTACATCTTTCAAGGTTCCTGATGTCTACGGTGTATTCCAGTTTAAGGTCGAGTATGAAAAGCTCGGTTACACTACATTATCACTTTCGAAGCAGGTGAGTAACAACTATCTCCTAGTGTTTTGCTCACTTCCCAGGCAAAGACATAGATGATGCTAAAAATGCGTGGTTTTGCAGATTCCGGTGCGGCCTTACAGACACAATGAGTATGAGAGATTTATCCCAACTGCGTATCCTTATTATGGAGCTTGCTTTACTACGGTAAAACCTAAATCCTTCTCTCTTTCTTTTTCACACTCACACACACACTACTGATAAAGCTTAACCTCTTAATAAAACATTTAACTTTTGTTGTTCAATTCAGATGGCTGGTTTCTTCGTCTTCAGCTTCGTCTACCTCTACCATAAGTAGAATCCCTTCCATGGTTTTTGCAGTCGCATAAAGTATGCCAAAAAAACTCCATATTTAGACGAGAGAAAGAACATTTTAATACTGAGACCAATTTTTTTTGCCAACAAGCTTATCATCTGTTCTAGTTGTAGTCAAAGACTTGCGACCTTTTTTGTTTCTCAGATAATTTATGTGAACTCTTAGCATTACACCTTTTTCTCTGCTTCTCTTTCCCCGTAGTATGGGATTAAATACATCATAAGTATTGGGGCACATGTTTGAATTACCACTAAGTATTGGCACTTGCGTAGATAACAGAAAGTATAGTATCCGTCCGTATACATAAAGCAAACATATTTTCTGCATTAATGAACACGCCAAGTTACTCTGTAAGACGACAGAAAATTTTATCTGAAAGTACCGATTAGTGATTACGGAGTTTTGAGTTGTGATCATTTGGAATACTCAGTTTTCGGCGATAACGATTTTATACATCAAAAGATTGGTGGTACACAACGAATCCGTAGTCAACTTTTCCTCTGTAAATCCACATCAACCAACAAAAAAACCCGAATAAAAATCAACTAGTAGTTAGTTAGTAGTATAGTAGTATGATTAAACAATAATAAAGAGAACAATTAAAATAAAATTCCGTTTCTTGTAAGGCGACTTGACTAATTAACACTGCGTGGAATAAGTCAAAACTCGGTTCCAATATGCTTAAAATCAAAGAGAAGACAAGTCAAAGAGACAAGAAGCAACTCAGTTGTTTCTCAATTCTCATCCTCTGTCTCTGCTTCCCCAATCCATCGCTCTCCTTCACCACTCTCTGACTTCTGAGAGTAAAGCAATAATACTTGAGCTCAAATCTTATCTTCTTCCGGATCCAAATCCAAGTGCTAGGTACTTACTTACTTACCTCTCTTTTCTCTCCGATCCAATCCTGTCTCTCCGGCAACAAAATCTCTGGTCTTCAATCTCCTAAAGACTCAAAACTTTTCTTCAGATCAACTTCACGATTCCAGTTTTCTTGGAGGGTTTTGCTCTAGATCCTGCTTCTATCTAAAAAAGTCAAACTCTTTGTGGCTTTTTTCCGTCTCTCACTATCCATCCATGTTTGTTGGACTCTTCTCCAAAACCAAAACAATGGAAGACAATTCAAATTCAAGCAGGAACAGAACCAACACTCCTCCTCCACTTCAACAGATCCGAACCGACATGGGTTCTTTATACTCTGCTGATCTCTCTGCTTACAATTCAGCTTGTAGAGAAGACCCAGATTTACAATCATTCGATTCATCACTACACAATCGCACCAACAGAGTCATCAACTCGCTTGCCTCGGGTGCTGAAACTCGTTCTTTATCATTCGACGCGCTTATAGAAGTCTCAGGTTGCTTACTCGAAATGAACCAAGAAGTGGTTAGGTTTATAATCGAAAGCAGAGAAGATGTTTGGGATAACAAAGATTTAACATGTTTAGTGAATGCTTATTTCGATAGTAGCATCAAGACTTTAGATTTCTGTAATGCTGTTGATCATTGTGTGAAACGAGCTAGGATTGGTCAAATGATTATACAGTTCGCGGTTAAGCAGTTTGAGATTGAGTCATCGAAGAAATCGGTTGAGCCGGGTAGTAATAAGTACGCGAAAACGTTGGAAGAGCTTAATAAGTTTAAAGCTTCTGGTGATCCTTTTGATGGAGATTTCTTCATGTTGTTTGAGTCTGTTTACGAGCAGCAAGTTATGTTATTGGAGATACTTCATAAGCAAAAGAGGAAGCTTGATAAGAAGCTTAAGAATATTAAGAATTGGAAGAAGATATCGAATGTGGTTTTCGTGACTGCGTTTGTTTCTGTTTTGATCTTCTCTGTAGTTGCAGCCGCTGTGGCTGCACCGCCTGTTGTGACAGCGGTTGCAGCTGCGTTGGCGGTTCCTATTGGTTCGGTAGGGAAATGGTGTAATCATCTTTGGAAGAAGTATGAAACAGCTGTGAAAGGACAGAAAGATATTGTTTTGTCTATGAGGATTGGTGCTTATGTTACTATGAAAGATATGGAGAACATTAGAGTCCATGTAGATAAGTTGAAGATTGAGATGGAATCGATGATGCAAAAAGTCGATTTTGCGCTCAAGGAGGAAGAAGAAGAGGTGGCTGTGAGGCTTTCGATGCACGAGATCAGTAAGCGGTTTGATGTTTTCGCAGAGAGAATCGAGGAAGTAGGTGACAACGCGACTAAGTGTAGCAAAGATATCACATTGGCGAGAACAATCGTTTTGAGGCACATTCTTAGCTTCCCTACAAGTTCTGACTCAGAACAAGGAAACTTGTAAGATGTTTGTTTTCAAAACAAATGTTTCTTAATTTGTTGGGTTTGTGTAAAAGTTGGCTCAGTTTTTTACCTTTCTCTTGACCAGGATTGAAGCTATCACATTGTGAGAGATTAGAGACTTTGTGGTATGTCACATATATAGCTTATATATGTTTTGTGTAGCTATGTATCAGCTCTTGTATACATCTGCATATGTTAAGCAGGTGGGTGTATAACATAATGTATTACACAATTGGAAATAAAATTTAAAGTTGATAATGATGTTCACTCTTTAATATCGTTTCAGAGTTGTGTAAATATGTTTTCTCTAACAAAAAACATTAATTTTTTAGCACAATTTTTTTCTTATGGATACTTTAACTAGATATATGAGGGAGGTAATGAGATTGTTCCAGAGAAATAAGGCATCAAACAAAGATGAAATTAAAACTAATTTTTCCTTAGAACATAGTTTTAAATTTGTCACTGCACAAAAGTTCACCATTGAACACCATTGCACAGAGTTTATCATTACCCCTTATCATCTCTCATTTATCAAAATGAACAAGAAAGTAGTAAGGATAGTTATTGTAATCATCATTTTACATGTTAACATTAACCATCCTTACAAGTATAGTTAATGTACACGCTTGTAAGGATTTTTCCGATCGAGTCGGCCCTTAGACTCAAATTCCGATCCTTTTTGTGTGGCTATATTCTTAAAGTTATTATGCTTTTTGGTTAGCTCACAAATTTTTCGTACTATATACTTCTATGCCACAAGCTCAAAATCTTGTTAATTACATATGGTAAGTAAAAAGGGACATGTTTTGGTGTTTCATAAGGCTATTAAGAATCTGCAAAAGTAACAAGATTGTGGCTTTTAATTAACGAATTTTCATTCTCTCGGATTTTATAGAACAATGTTACTTGTGCTTTATAGCCTGGTTGGTTTGAATAAATGTGTATATATGGGCTTGATTTGAAAGATATGGAGTCGAAATTCATAGTGGACTTTTTCTTATTTCAGTCACAAGCATTTAAAATTGAAGTTGTGAAACAATTACATTGGTTTAGTTATTCATAGTGGACACCGAGTCGTCATATTGTACATTAAAATGAGGCGAAAAACCCTCACAAAACAATTTTAATATGTGGAAATGGTCAAAGGTTTAAAAGCTTTTACACCATGTTTAAGGTTCGAACCCCAAACAGTTTCTTACAGATTAATGGAGAAAAAGGCTATTCCGAGGTTCCATCGTCCAGAGAGACCATGTCCATCATGGAAGATGTCATACATGCAGAGCCGAGTTTATCCATCATGGAAGATGTCGTATATGGAGATATGCATCATGGAAGCGTTTGTGGAAGTTGTTCACCCTAATCGCATAAACTGCAAGTAGATCGAATATATTTAGGGCTGATGTAATAGACTATCTGATAATCAAGTGTTAAAAAAAGACAATTTTAATATCACGTAATACTTAGGGTCATTTGCAACAATAACCAACAAAAAAAGAATAATTGATAATCTAACTAAAAAGGCATGTTGTGGCAAGTTTAGAACCATTAGATTAGTGCCATTTGGTTAGTTAGTGCATTCTAATTTTTTTTTAGGTTGTTTTATTGGTCAAACCAATTCTTAATCTTTTAATAAATTTTATAAAAGAACTCATAAACTCAAAATTATTCAATTTATATTAAACATATTTCTTTCATATAATCTCCCTATAATTAGTGACCGAATCGAATATTTAGTATCCCATGATTCCCATTATACAATAAATGTATGTATATACATTTTCCTTTTTTTATTAACATTCTAATCGTGTGCTTTGGGTAGTTTACAAACTTGACATGTTACTTGATTGTTGATAATATTACGATCAATCACTAGTAGCCCACAATGGAATTTTAGCTTATTCGGATCGAATATTTTGCATTAATTATACAATAAATACTTGCACATAATATATACACGTAAATATGGTGAAAGACTATGAAAGGAAACTATTCAATAATGATTTATCTAAATTAACTAATGACAAATATTTACATGCTTAATCCTAATTATAATTTAATACACACTTCCTTAAAAGGATCACATCGCGTCACACGTTAATATGCATATATTCTCATTCGACTAATATGCATATATTCTCATTCGACTAATATGCATTTTTCCTTTTTTTATTAACATTCTAATCGTGAATCTGCAGAAAGACTATGAAAGGAAACTATATAATTTAGATTGATCTAAATTAACTAGCGACAGATAATTACATACATAATCTTAATTATGATTTAATACACTATTTCCTTAAAAAGGATCATATTGCTGTCACACGTTAATATGAGCATATTCTCATTTCACTACGGTAGTAAAACGTTAATATGAGTACATGTAGGTCAGTGGCACTACCTATATAAACCCCTCATCTAACACAGTCACAATGCACCAAAAACTCAAAATCTTTTATTCTTCTTCTCCATCCAAACCCTAAAAACTTTTCAAGTCAGTTTTGTTTCTATGGATTTTTTCAAGTCAGTAAAAGATTTCGTCTCGAAGAGAAAAATAAAGAAGCGGTGTATTGCACTAGCCGTTTCCGTCGTATTTTTGGTTGTGTTCATCCCCGTTGTCGTTTTTCATAAACCGAGAAACCATTCTCCCGATTCCAAGCCGAGTTCCAATCCGGAGCTTACTCCAGCCGCTACACTCAAATATGTTTGCGGCGTGACTCAGTACCCTGATGCTTGTATCTCAAGCATCTCCAAGATTCCATCGTCAAACAAAACGACAGATCCGGAGATTCTCTTCAAGCTTTCGTTGAAGGTGGTGGCCGATGAGCTCGGTTCGATTTCCGCTTTACCAAAGAATCTCGCCGATTCAACAAGCGACGAGAGGCTCAAATCCGCGCTCGGTGTTTGCGGAGAACTGATCGAACACGCAATGGATCATATCAGTGACACGGTTTCTTCGATGGAAGTAGAAGACGGTACGAAGATCCTTACCAAGAGGACAATCCACGATCTCCAGACGTGGCTCTCCACTGCGGTAACAGACCACGAGACGTGTTTCGACGCTCTCGACGAACTCAGCCAGAACCAAACAGAGTCAACAACACTCTCGCAGAATCTGAAATCTGCCATGAGAAGCTCCACCGAGTACACTAGCAACAGTTTAGCGATTGTTGCTAAGGTCCTCTCTTTGTTAAGAGATGACCAATCCCCGATCCATGGGAGAAAGCTACTCAATTCGTATCCGAGTTGGGTTAGGCCAAGAGTACGGAGGTTACTTGAGACGACGAAGAATGTAACTCCTAATGTGACGGTGGCGGCTGATGGATCTGGTGATGTCAAGACCGTAAACGAGGCGGTCGCGAAAGTTCCGAACAAGGGGAAAACAAGGTTTGTGATTTACGTGAAGTCGGGGACCTATGTGGAGAATGTTGTTTTGGACAAAAGCAAATGGAATGTTATGATCTACGGTGACGGGATGACGAAGACCATCATCTCCGGTAGCAAAAACGTTGCCGACGGGACTCCTACCTTTTGGTCCGCCACGTTTGGTAATTCTTTCCTCTTCACTTCTACTTCTCTGTTTTCTAAACTTTTCCTTTAGTATATAAATTTTCCAATTTATAGGCAGTATTCGGTAACGTTCGTTTTAAAAACCGGACTAGTTTTATTATTCCCGCCATAGTTTGCGAATATGAATATACCTATACTTTATAGCCCTAAATATTATTTGTTTATTGTGTAGACTTATTTGACACTCAATTCATGTATCTAATGTACAATTTTACTCCACCACGCAGTGACTCAAGGCCAAGGATTTATCATGAAAGATATAGGAGTTATAAACACGGCTGGACCAACGAAGGGTCAAGCAGTGGCGTTACGATCAGATTCCGATCTCTCCGTCTACTACCAATGCTCGTTCGATGGCTACCAAGACACGCTCTACCCTCACTCCAACCGTCAGTTCTATCGCGACTGCGACGTCACTGGGACCGTTGATTTCATCTTCGGGAACGCTGCAGTTGTCTTCCAAGGCTGTAATATCCAACCACGTCAGCCACTTCCGGGCCAGTTCAACACAATCACCGCACAAGGCAAAAAGGATAAAGAACAAAGTACTGGAATCGTTATCCAATACTGCACCATCTCACCCAACGGGATTGTTACCGTTCCGACTTATCTTGGTCGTCCGTGGAAAAAATATTCAACGACGGTGATTATGTCGTCGAAGATTGGACAGATGGTGGAACCCGCCGGGTGGATATCGTGGGTTTCCGGACATGACCCGCCTTCGACTATAAAATATGGAGAGTTTAACAATTCGGGTCCTGGATCGGAGTTGACCAAGAGGATTAAATGGGCCGGGTATACATCCGTCATGGCTGATTATCAAGTATGGAAATTTATGGCTTATGTGTTTATCGACGCAATGGATTGGATAGAGACGACCGGAGTTCCGTTTGAGCCAAAATAAGTTTAATGGAGTGTTATTTGATTTTTTTATTATTATGTTCTTCTTACCGTATTATTTGAATTTGGATTATTTAAGCTAATGGTGTTTTTAGCTAATGGTTTTTATGTTTAAGGATTTTAATATATTTTTTTGTAACTTACAAAGAAATATATATTTATTGTTTTTTTCATTATCCGCGTTGAGTTTTTTACTTGGCACATGCAAAATGCGAATACATATGAACTTATGTGTTAAGCATTATAATTATTTGTTTTAGGTCTCTATAATTCTTTGAAAGAAACCATTCTACGAACAGATGATAAACACAATCATTGTAGCACTAATTAGAAAGATGGTCAATTGGAAAATAAAGTTCCAACTCCATTTTCTGAAGTTTTTAAGAAGAGCATTTTCAAGTTTAAAAAACCTAAATCAATTAAAATTATGCCTTAGATTCAATGAGGTTTTGTACTAAACCCGGTCACCGATTTTAGGGATTTTTCGCTGGTTTTATCTGTCTAACTCAATTCCAAATTTTAAATATTAAAAAGTTGTATGTGTTGAAATTAATTAATTTTAATTATTTAGTTTGCATTTGATGCGAATTAAAAGTAACTATCTAGGTAAATAAAAATGATTTTTTAAACAATAAATTGAGTTTTTATTACTATCAAAAAAAAAAAAAAATTACAACCAATAAGTGTTGATAGAAAATTCAAAGAATCATGTTCTAAATACCAATATGGCTTACAAACCGTAAGACTTAAAAAAAAAGCCATCAACATTTTCTATTTCTTTATCAACATGAGACATGAGACTCTTGTCTCATTCAATATATAGGGATTTTACATACCAAAGAATTATTTTTGGTTTAAATTGGGTTAATTAGGCTAATAATAGATTTGATGTCACTAATTAGGTGGGTAACAGTTATGAAACCAAATTTAAGTAAATAACATATTGGTGACAAGATCTGACGAAAATACCCCTGGCTTTTAATTGAGAATTTTTGTAAAAAAAAAAATTTGTAGCAGTAAAAACGTACAACGTAGTCAACCTATACTCGCATTGTAGTTCACTACCACCAATAATATAATATATCATAGTCAACTACAATAACAGTAAACATAACACTACGCTTAACCAACCTAACCTGCATTCACACTTTCGCCCAACACAGGCGGTGCATCCCTATACGTAACCATTAAGTTAGCCATCACATAATTTTGAGCCTCATATGCGCATGGTTGCAAGACACATGGCCGGACTTTCACTCGAGCCATAACATCCTCATTGTCGGCATCATCACCTGAGTCAATCAGATCCAAAGTGCAAGGTCAGTTGTGAGAGCATTCCCCACCCTCACGTATGACAGCACATGTGATCTCTTTCCTTTTCCTTTTCTTGTCATCATTCTCGATAGATTTGCAATCCATTAACGCAAAATTATGCCAATCACCATCATCCCCTTTCCTTTTCTTGTCATCATTCTCACTTTCGTACAATGACTCTTCACCGACCACCATCTCGTCCAGACTAATCGCCTTTCCTTTGCCACTCATTGCACATGCATCTGCAACTATGTCCACGGCAAAAAAGTGTTTGTTAGCACTACAGTTTAGTCTGCCCCTCACATAGTAAACATTAATAGTTCACTAAAGACAAAATATATATAGTGCACTATTTTCCAGTCATACAATTTGTAGGCAAAATAGTACATTATTTTCCATTTTATAGTACACTATTTTCGAGTCATACAGTTCACTACAGAAATTTCAATTACACCTCCACAAATATAAATAGTGAGCTATTACACTCAGTCGACTAAAATAGTTAACTTCTTAAAGGTTGGAAATAAAACATAGAAAATAGTAGGCTACAATAGTTACCTATCGATTGATTTCCGAGTTTTAGATATATACTCGCAGCCTCATGACTCGTTACACACAAGCTTTTCCAGTTTATAGTACACTATTTTCGAGTCATACCGTTCACTACAGAAAATTCAATTACACCTGCACACATATAAATAGTTAGCTATTACACTCAGTCGTCTAAAATAGTTAACTTCTTAAAGGTTGGAAATAAAACATAGAAAATAGTAGGCTACAATAGTTACCTATCGATTGATTTCCGAGTTTCAGATTTATACTCGTAGCCCCATGAATCGTTACAAACGAGTTTTGTTAGCACTAAAGTTTACCCCACATGAAGATAATTTGGGGTCACGACGACGGAACAATCGTTGAGATAATTTGGGATCTTTCATCGTCAGTATGATGATTGAATCGAACTTACCTTGGGTTTTTATATACAAGAAAAATTGTGGGTGAAATGGAAGATAACGAGAGGGATTATAAGAAATTGGAGAAAAACAAAGGGGAATTTGAGAAGAATGATGAATGAAATGCGAAATCGTGAAGGATGATGAATGAAATACGAGATCGTGAAGGAGACTAAGAAGATAAAAATGAGAAATAAGAAGGAATGAGAATAAAAAGGGAACGATGAGATCTCATAGATTGTGTTGGTGGCTACGGCGGCTACGTGAGGTGAGGAGAGCAAAGCTGATTAGGTTTGTGTTAATTTTTTTTTTTAATTAAAACTTGTTTGGGTAAAAAATCAAGAGATTCACCAGAAGGGTATAACTGGAAATCAAGAGGACAAAATGTTATGAATTAAATTCTGATTTACTCCTTGTTATATTATATGTTTTGTATCTTAAGAGTATTATTCATTGGTATTTCCCTAAATTAAATTTGTACACATCATCTTATTTGTCAAACCAATTATTAATCTTTTGATAAATTTTATGAGAGAATTCATAAACGCAAACTTATTCAATTTATACTAAAACTATTAACGTCCAAACCAAGCGTCATGTATGATAAAATACCTTTCATTCCTTTTATGATTGATAATTACATATTTACTCTATATATTACTACTACTAGCTTACAATAAGTGGTTGCCCTAAACGGTTTTCACTAATCCACGTAGAATATTTTGCATTGATTATAAAATATTTTTTGTATAATATATACGTGAATATGGCTGTGAAAGACTGTCAAAGGAAACAACCTAATAAAGATTGATGTAAATTAAAATTAACTAGTAACTTAACATAATAATCACGTCGAATATTGTGCATTGATTATACAAATATACGTTTTTCCTTTTTTTTGTTAACATTCTAATCGTGTGAGTTGGATAGTTTACAAATTTGACATTTTACTTGATAGTTGATAATACTACAATTAATAATAACCCACAATGGTTTTACACACAGAATATACTTGTACAGAATATATACACGTGAATATAGTGAAAGACTAGAAAGGAAACTATCTAATTGGCGATTGATCTAAATTTATTATTGACAAATATTTACATACCTAATCCTAAGTATCATTTAATGCCTACTTCCTTAAAAAAGGATCATATTGCGTCACACGTTAATATGAGTATATTCTCATTCCACGACCTATATAAACCCATCATCACACACAATTACATTCATCAAAAACTCAAATCTTATATTCTTCTTCTCGATCAAAACCCTAAAACCTCTTTTCTTGATTTTTGGTTCCTATGGATTTTGTAAATTTCGTCAAAGGTTACTTTAAAGTTGACGATGAGCATGATCTAGTCTTGAGAAAAAAAAGGAAGAAGTGGTTGTTTATAACAGCCGTTATCGCCGTTCTTGTCGTGTCCATCATCGGCATCGGCGCCGGTGTCTCCCTCAATGCTCATAACCGGAGAAACCATTCTCCCCATTGGGAACCGAGTTCTAGCCCCCAGCTTACTCCAGCCGCTACACTCAAAACTGTTTGCGGCGTGACTCGGTACCCTGACGCTTGTGTCTCAAGCATCTCGAAGATTCCATCGTCAAACACGACGACGGATCCGCTGACTCTGTTCAACCTTTCGTTAAAGGTTGTGGTGGATGAGCTAGGTTCGATTTCTGACTTACCAAAGAAGCTCGCCGATTCAACAAGCGACGAGACTCTCAAATCCGCGCTCGGTGTTTGCGGAGAACTGATCGAAAACGCAATGGATCATGTCAACGATACCGTTTCCGCTATGGAAGTTGGAGACGGTACGAAGATCCTTGACAAGAGTAAGATCCACGATTTCAAGACGTGGCTCTCCTCGGCACTAACATACCACCAGACGTGTTTCGACGCTCTCGAAGAACTCAGCCAGGACAAAACAGAGTCAGCAACAATCTCGCAGAATCTCAAATCCGCTATGAGAAGCTCCACCGAGTACACGAGCAACAGTTTAGCGATTGTTGCTAAGGTTCTCTCTGCGTTAAAAGATTTCCAAATCCCGATTCATGGGAGACGGCTACTCAATTCGTATCCGAGTTGGGTTAGGCCAGGAGTACGGAGGTTACTTGAGACTCCGATGAGTTATAGACCGCATGTGACGGTGGCTGCTGATGGTTCCGGCGATTTCAAGACGGTGCAAGAGGCGGTGGACATGGTTCCGAGCAAGTCGAAAGACATGTTTTTGATCTACGTGAAAGCGGGTACTTATAATGAGAACGTTGTCTTGGACAAAAGCAAATGGAATGTTTTGATCTACGGTGACGGGATGACGAAGACCATTATTTCCGGTAGCAAAAACGTCGCCGACGGCACTCCTACCTTTTGGACCGCCACGTTTGGTAACTCTTTCCTTTTCACTTATATACTTTTCTGTTTACTAAAATTTAATCACATAATTTCGATTAGTATATTTTCCAATTTTTTTACACTCGTTTAGGTAAATTTACAAATTTAGTAAAGATACGCAGTTTATCTTTCCCGCCATAGCTTATTTTATAGGCAGTATAGTAACGTTCCTCTTAAAAACCTGAATAGTTTTAATTTTCCCGCCATAGTTTGCGAATGTGAAAATAATATTTGGTTATTGACTAATCTTACTTTATACCCTCTGTGGAGTATTATCTACAACATTATTTATATTATTATACACTCTATCTAAGATACTATTTTTACTTCTCCACGCAGTGACTCAAGGCCGGGGGTTTATAATGAAGGATATCGGAGTTATAAACACGGCGGGACCAGCAAAGCATCAAGCGGTGGCGTTACGATCAGATTCCGACCGCTCTGTTTACTACCGGTGCTCGTTTGATGGTTACCAAGATACACTCTACCCTCACTCTAACCGTCAATTCTATCGCAACTGCGACGTAACTGGAACAGTCGATTTCATCTTCGGAAACGCTGCTGTCGTCTTTCAACGTTGTAATATCCGACCACGTCAGCCACTTCCGGGCCAGTTTAACACAATCACCGCACAAGGAAAAAATGAGTCACTTCAGAACACTGGAATCTCGATCCAGTATTGCACCATCTCACCCAATGGAAATGTAACTGCTCCAACGTATCTCGGTCGTCCGTGGAAAGAGTTTTCGACGACGGTGGTTATGCAATCTAAGATTGGAGCGATTGTGAAACCTGCCGGGTGGGTGTCGTGGGTTTCCGGGGTTGACCCGCCTTATAGTATATTTTATGGAGAGTTTAAGAATTCGGGTCCTGGATCGGATTTGACCCAAAGGATTAAATGGCCCGGGTATACGCCCGTTATGGTGGATTATCAAGTATGGGAGTTTATGGCTTATGGGTTTATCGACTTTATGGATTGGATAGAGGCGACGGGAGTGCCGTTTGATCCACAATAAAGTGATTACCGGCGACGTTGAGCCAAACTAATGGCGTATAATTTGAGTTTTATTATTATTTTCTTATTTCAGTATTATTTGGATTTGGATTATTTTAAGGTGTTTTAGCTTAAGGTTTTCATGTTCTAAGGATTTTAATATATTTTTTTGTAACTTACAAAGAGATATATATATTTATTATTTTTTATTATTCGCTAAGTGTTTTTTTTAACTTACACATACAAAATGCGAAACATACGAAGCTAATGTGCTAAGGCATTATTTGTTTGTTGGTCTCTATAATTCATTGAAAGAAACCAATCTACAAACAGAGGATAACACAATCATTGTAGCACTAATTAGAAAGATGGTTAATTGGAAATATAGTTTTCCAACTCCATATTTAATGTTTACCCAATAAAGAGTTATGTCTCTATAGTATGAACTTGACATTATTTGGTTTTGACATATCAACAAACTCAACCAAATCAGATATAAATACATTTTAATCATGACAACTTGTTCCACGGAAAAACATATAAAAAAGACCGAATCATCTTACGTGTCCACTTACAAGGTTGACTACACGTTGATCTGGAGATATATATATTGGTCAGAGACAGAAGTAAGCTCAATATCCTCTTGTCTTGAACACAAGATTCTGATCCAAGTTTTCAGGTAATTCTCTCTTTATCTTCCTCTCTACTTGATCTAGATTTTTTTACTTTCTTGCTTTTAAGTTTTATGTTAACTTGTCTTAGTTCTACTAGCTAGTAGTATCAATGGTGTTGTGTGGATTCTTCTCTGGTCTCATGAATAGCTGCATATCAAATTCTAACAAGAAAAGAACCAACACTTCACCGGTTAAAACAGTTCGAACAGATATGCGGTCCACATACTCATCAGACCTCAAGTCTTACACATCCGCTTGTCAAAAAGACCCAAACCTCAAATCCTTTGATTCTTTACTTCACCAACGAACCAGCAGAGTCCTCAACTCGCTCGCTTCTCGAGCCGATGCTCAGTCTTTATCTGTAGACTCACTCATGGAGGTCTACGGGTTTCTTCTTGAACTTAGCCAAGATGCGGTAAGTGTCATTATCGAAAGCAGAGAAGATGTGTGGAAGAACAAAGATCTAAGGTCTTTGGTTGATGTCTACTTCAAAAGTACCTCTAAGACCTTAGATTTCTGCAATACCGTCGAAAACTGCGTCAAGAAAACAGAAATCAGCCAACTTATTATCCGATTCGCGGTGAAACAGTTTGAGGCAGAGGATCTTGAAGGAAACAAGAAGAAGAACAAGTACGCGAAAACATTGGAGGAGCTAAACAAGTTTAAAGCCATGGGAGATCCTTTCGATGGAGAGTTTGTGACTCCATATGAGTCGGTCTACGAAGAGCAGGTTTTGCTTCTAGAGGAGTTACGTAAGCTGAAAGTAAAGCTTGATAAGAAACAGAGGAATGTAAAGACATGGAGGATACTATCGAACGTTGTTTTCGCGACTGCGTTTGTCTCTGTTCTTGTCTTATCAGTGGTTGCAGCCGCGATGAGTGCACCACCTGTGATCAGTGCGGTTGCGGCTGGATCAACCGCACCGATTGAGGTTGTTGGAAAATGGTTTAATGATATGTGGAAAGAGTATGAGAAAGCTGTGAAGAGACAAAGAGGTTTGGTTTTATCGATAGAGATTGGAGCGAAAGTTAACAATGTAGTGACTGAGAATATAAGAGTTGAAGTTGATAAACTGAGAATCAAGATCTTGTGGATTCTAGAGACTGTGGAGTTTGCTGTGGAGAGAGAGGAAGAAGAGGTGGCTACGAGACTTGCGATGCAAGAAATCAAGAAGAAAGTTGATGGGTTTACTGAGAAAATTGAGGAAGTTGGTGAAAATGCGGCTAAGTGTAGTAAATTCATTGCTTTGGGGAGACTTCTAGTTCTTGGACACATTCTTAGGTTACCATCTGATTCAAAGGAACTTGTAAATATCGCCAGTGGTGGTGCTTAATGAATAATTTCACCGATGGTGATGTTTAATGACATTGTTGTTTTAATGTTCAATCATATCTGTTGTAAATAGACTTAGAGAAGAGAACGAGAACTGAATTTTACTTGTATTAATCAGATGAAAATGAACGATACAAACTCAAGGTACTTAAATAGACTCTGAAACTAACTGACTTCCTATGAATGAGCTTACAACTAGTTACTCGTGTTTCCACTAAAATAGGACTTTATTCCACTAACTTGACCAAAACAAACTTGAACTTCTTGCATAAGACTCGGACTTGCATAAGACTCGGTCTCTTTTATTCTTCAGTTCCTCTCCTAAACTGGAAATGCTCTACTTCCAGTTTACTCTTCCTTCAAGCAAACTCCCATGTTTCTCCTGAATTTCTCGAACACATCCAGCTTCACCGGTTTTGTCATCATGTCAGATAATTGTTCATGAGTAGAACAATACTCCAGACATATCACGCCTTCATTCACTAGCTCTCGTAAGAAATGATACCTCACGTGTATATGCTTACTTCTTCCATGTAAAACAGGATTTTTAGACAACTTGATCGTGGAGCTGTTGTCACAGAATAGAATCGTTCCTACTCCTTGATCAGACCCGATTTCCTCTAGAACATTTCTCAACCACATAGCTTGACACGCTCCGTTCGCCGCTGCTACAAACTCAGCTTCTGTGGTTGATAGCGTGACAATTGGTTGCTTTTTCGAGGTCCACGATACAGCTCCTCCTCCAAACATAAATGTGTATCCCGAAGTACTTTTTCTGTCATCTTCATCACCTGCATAATCACTATCCACAAACCCCAGCAACTTCTCATCACCTCCACTCTTGTACTGTATTCCAAAACCAGCCGTACCTTGCACATATCTTAGTATTCGCTTTGCAGCTAACATGTGCAGCTCACTAGGACTCTCCATATATCTGCTTACTAGATTCACAGAGTAGATCAAGTCGGGTCGAGTTGCGGTTAAGTACCTTAAGCTCCCAACTAACTGTTTGAACGCGGTTGGGTCTACCATCGGACCATCTTCTTCTTTAGACAATTTGTTTCCAGGAACCATTGGGTTCTTCACCGAATTGCAGTTGTCCATCCCAAACTTTTGCAACGTATCAAGTGCATACTTCTTCTGAGAGATGAAAATCCCTTGATCATCCTGTATCACTTCCACACCTAAAAAATACTTCATCATACCAAGATCTGTCATCCAGAACTCCTTTTTCATGGATTCTTTAAACTCCTCAAGCATTGCATTAGAGTTACTTGTATAGATGAGATCATCGACATAGAGACTTATGATCAGAATGTCATTACCTTGCGCTTTGACAAACAACGTGTGTTCACAATAGCACTTCTTGAACCCTTCTCTCATAAAGTAGCCTTCAATCTTACTATACCAAGCTCTTGGAGCTTGTCGTAGCCCATACAAAGCTTTCTTTAACTTGAAGACCTTCTCACTTTCTACGCTTGATTCAAAGCCTTTGGGCTGCTCCACATAAACATCTTCACTTAAATCTCCATGTAAGAACGCGCTCTTCACATCTAGTTGATAGACTCTCCATTTTCTTTGTGCCGCCAATGCTAGTATCAGTCGAATTGTATCCCATCTTGCCACTGGAGCGAAAACTTCATGAAAGTCTATCCCGTAAGTTTGATGAAATCCTTTTGCGACTAACCTCGCTTTGAACTTGTCGACTTCACCTTTTTCATTGAATTTGGTTTTGAATACCCACTTGACTCCGATTACTTTTGCTCCCATAGGTAATTCGACCAACTCCCAAGTGTTATTCTCTTCTATCGACTTTAGCTCGGCTTCCATGGCTTTTCTCCACTTGTCGTGTTTGATTGCATCTTCAAAATTTTCGGGATCTTCTTCAGCAACAAACATCGCAATCAATTCTTCACCATCTTCTTCTATGATTAACCCCATTTTATCACAAACGTAATCCTTCATCCACACCGGCGTCTGCTTATTCCTCCGTGTTCCAATGTTACGAGGATTAGAGATCTCTTGTGTGTCTATTTCTGGTTGTGGCCCAGTTGGTTGTGGCCCATTAACAACATCTTGTGGCCCAACAAAATCAGATTGTGATCCATGAACAACATCTTCTTCTTCTCCTTGTTCCACGACAATTTCTTCCCTTTCTTCTTCTTCATTCAGATTTTCTGGTTCAATTGGAATAGTGGACTGCGGTGATTCTTCATCTCCAATATCTATGATAAACTTGTTATCACCGATACTCTCCTCCCAGCTCCACGATTCCTTCTCGTCAAACCTCACATCTTTGCTAATTAAAATTTTCTTCGATACAGGATCATAAAGGCGATATGCTTTGGATTCGCTGCTGACCCCAAACATAACACACTTCACGCTCTTCTCATCCAATTTAACTCGTTTCTCATATGGAATCAAGACAAACGCAATGCATCCAAAGACGCAAAGGTGCTCCACAGAAGGTTTGTACTTGCTCCATTTCTCAACCGGAGTCACCTCTCCTAGGATTGCAGTTGGACATCTATTCAGTATGTGCACCGCATACTGAGCTGCTTCTGGCCAGAATCTAAGTGGTACCTTCATCCCAAACAACATACACCGCACCATATTCATAATACTCCGGTTCTTTCTCTCAGCCACACCGTTTTGTTGATTTTTGGTAAACCTCCCACTATCTCTTTTTCTGCCAGAGTAATCAAGCTATTGTGATTCAAGTGACCGTACCTCTCGTGCCACATGACCTCTGTACTCTCCACCATACTCTGTAAATTATGTACCTCCATCTTCTCCTTAGCTTCTTTCACCGTGGCAAATATTATGAACATCTTGTTTGCCGACATGTTTGAATGCATAACTAGTCGATTTTGTTGTTTATGCCAGATTTCGCACATGTCGTCTTCGATAATTATCCTCAATCCTTTCTGCTGCAATTGGCCGACACTAAAAAAGTTATTCTTCAGTCCTGGGACGTAATAAACCGAAGAGATAACCTGTGTAATGCCATTGATTTTCAGCCTCAAATTTCCCTTTCCTTCCACCGGCATCCTTCGGTCATCTCCAAGTTTCACATGTTGGCGAAACGTACAGTCAAAGTCTATGAACCACTCCTTGGTTCCACACATATGATTGCTACATCCCGAGTCCAGGTACCAAATATGTTCTTCTTCACCTTCTGTGAGATTGACTTGTGCCATAAGTAACACATCTTCATCTAACTCCACGTAATTGGCAGCCTTCTCCCAAGTAGGACATTCATTTTTGAAATGTCCCATCTTATGGCACTTGAAGCATTCGATTTCATCTTTGTTGAAAGATGTGGTGCCTCTTCCTCGTCCTCCTCTACCACCTCGGTAACTTCCTCTTCCTCGGACATATCCGCCACGTCCTCTGTCATTTTCCATCTTCAAAGCATGCTCTTCCCCGCTATGCTTATTCATATTTGATTCATGAACTAACAATCGACTTTGTAGTTCGTCAACAGTCAACGTCTTGATATCGTTTGATTCTTCGATGGCACACACCACGTATGTGAACTTCTCCACCAGAGTACGAAGAATCTTCTCAACCACTTTATCATCAGGCATCTCCTCACCAAGGTTCCGCATGTCATTAGCCACCACCATGACTCTAGAGACGTACTCCGTAACTGTGTCTCCATTCCTCATTTCAAGCACTTCAAAGTTTCTTCTCAATCGCTGCAAATGCGCACTTTGAACTCTCTTGTTTCCTTGATACTTTGTCCTCATGGATTCCCAAATATCCTTTGAACTATCCTTCTTTGCAATCGTCTTCAGTATCGTCTTATCAATCGAAGCAAATAGATAGTTTTTCACCTTGAGATCTTTGAGCTTCATCTCCGCAAGCTCCGTACGTTGTGGTCCGGTTAAGATCACGTTCCTCTCCGGTTGTGAGACACCCGTCTCAATGAGATCCCACCATTCTTTTGATCTCAACAAGTTCTCCATAAGCATTGCCCAATGCTCGTAATCACCATCAAATTTCGGAATGCTCAACAATGAATCACGATCACTCATCGTCACGTTTTTCTATCGCACTCTGTTTTCTCTCACACACTTGTAACAGGTTGAATTACAAGCTCTGCTACCACTTGTTGTAAATAGACTTAGAGAAGAGAACGAGAACTGAATTTTACTTGTATTAATCAGATGAAAATGAACGATACAAACTCAAGGTACTTAAATAGACTCTGAAACTAACTGACTTCCTATGAATGAGCTTACAACTAGTTACTCGTGTTTCCACTAAAATAGGACTTTATTCCACTAACTTGACCAAAACAAACTTGAACTTCTTGCATAAGACTCGGACTTGCATAAGACTCGGTCTCTTTTATTCTTCAATATCATTGGTTGTGGGCTTTTTAAGTTGGGTTTTATAGGCCTTTTTAAAAGGGACTGTTTTTTTCCCCTTATTGTAGTATTGCATTCTCTTGCATTTTCAAATTAATATTGAACAAATAAAATTTTCATCTCAAGTAGATTTTATACCGTATGTATACTGTTTTTAGCATACTTTTTTGGTTGATTGTAAAAATTTAAATAAAATTTTCATCTGATGATATTTGTTTGTACAAATTTGTTTTGATCAATTTTTTTTTTTTGTGAAACTAATCTGATTAAAAAAATGTGAAATGAGTCTATCTCAAATGTTCATTGTAGGTAATTCAAGAAAAATAAATATTACTTTTATTTATGTTTTTTACATTTTTAGTGAGATTACAAACAATGATATGGAGTTCGTTGACAAAAAAAAAGAGCACGAGACTAGAAACAACGTGGCGGTCAAGAAAATGTAAGTTTATATAAAGAAAAGTAAGAAAATATCTTTCAACTGATATTTTTCCACCTCAAAATACTATGGAAGACAAAAAAAATCGTTATTTCGTAACTTGGAAAATATTTTAATTTGACGGTCAAAAAGAGGAGAGTTAGGATGAATAAAAACGGTAACGTATCTAATAGTGTGCGTAGTGCAACTGGGGAAGGTAGCTTCGTGAAAAGAATCAACATTTTTCAATTTATTACAAAAACAACCAACAAAAAACGACCCCACAAATTTTTTTGAAGTAGTTGGAGAGCCTCGTGATGAGTTTGGTGAGTAAACAAAAAAGTAAGCAAAACCCTCCTTAGATATCAACTCCCCAACACTCTCTCTCCCACACACACTCATCGATTCCAAACCCTCCTTTGCATTTACGTGGCGACTCGTTTACGTGTGTCACACTTTTATCAATGATATTTATTCAACCTCCCCAATTTTCATCTTTCTCGTGTATAGTTTCTCTTTTGTTAATTAAGATTCTCTCGAAATGTATATTATATTGTTCTGCAACTGAATTCTTCGTCAGTTTTTACGTTAAAGTGAAGCATTAAAATGTGTAAAAATAAAGCTGGTCCAACGATTAAAAATCGTTCACTTTTCAAGTCTAAAAAATTACAATTCAAAAATTTACACTACGTTCTAAATCATGATTGGCTACTCGAAACGTTTTAGGTTGCATAAATATCTTATTCTTTGTATTATGAAAATTGCTTTCGGTACCGGTTACGGTTACAAATCTCATAGGTATGATTAACAAACAAACAAGTTTTGTTATTAATAAGGTTTTCAATCTCACTAACATAACTCCACGTTTCAATGAAACACAGCTAGATATTGAACTTTTTCTCGATATGTTTTGAAAAACTAGATCCTATATATACACATAAGTCCTATTTTGTTCTAAGCATATTCTAGTTTCGACAGACGCTAGTCTATCCTAATTAAAAACTACAAGTCTACAACATATATATTGATATATTACATTCACACTGATAATCTTATTAAACACAAAGATCATTGTCTTCCACCAAGAATTTGTGTAAGTTGCGAGTTGTGACTGACAACTGCATATTCTCGAACAATATATACATTGTTGCATTAAGAATCAGTCTTTCGTGTCTTCGTAATCCATCTCTGGAATATTCGTCATTGGCTTAATATTTGAAAAAGAACTCTATCTTCATAAACCCACCGAATTTTTTCATAAAAAAACAACAACAAATACAGAGATGATGCTTGCAACTTATCTAAATCTACGTGTTGTGGAACACCACATTTTAAAGATAATACAATTATACATCAAACCCGTTTTATAGAATTGACAATTTGATATAATTTAAAAGGTTTTTAGACGAATTAGTATTAGAGAAACAATTAGTAGTATTAATTACTAAAAATAATAAACAAAAGGGAAGAAGATGACTGGTTTCGTAAGACTTCGCGTGTTAGTAAGATCGGACGGCAATGCGTGGCGAGTCGCTTTTGACGTCGAAAGCTTAGCTTGCCACGTGTACGGTCATCATCATTAGCTGACCGGTATTTGTATAATGTTATTTCCCGTGAGTCGATGATCTAATCCCAGTTTATCGTGCTTTGATGTTTCTTTAGAGACAAATTACTCAAAATTTGTTATCAGACCCAACTCACAATAAACGTGGATTTCTTATTTGTTTTTCATCCAATAATTTCAAGTTGATGTGCAATATAATAATATTATTATACATGTTTTTAAAATGCAAATTGAAAATTTCCGTCAATGATTTATAGTTTTTTTTTTAACTTGATATAAGCCTACTGTCGTCACATTATTTTTAGAAAATTCATGTAATTCTTGTTCAAACAAAGAAACATAATTGGTGTTTGAAACTACTCTCATTTACAAAAAAATTGAATAATCATGTAATTTATGATTAAATCAAATTTAGCTTCACAAAATTTGGGTGTCGAACCACATAAAAAGTCTGTCACCAAAACAAATTATTTTTGGCTATGCTAATTGAGTTTAAATCTTTTGTTAGTTCTCTAGCATCATACAATATGATAGAGTGCCGATTGGAACATATACCGTAATAGAAATATTTTCAATCGGCCGAGTGGACGATATACTTATGTCACACTAATTAATGACTAAACAAAATGCATTATTGAACACTAATAAATTTTACGGTTACATTCACACATTAATATTTTTCTTTTTAACTTAACTATTAATCAGTAAACCCCACCCGAGTGAGAAATCCAAGTGGATACATTGTTACTGAGGTAAATATTCAGACATTAATATTAAACTCGTTAAATTATATTTTTAACATTGTTAGGCTGTATTCATAACTAAATAAACGTTTTAAAAATTAATTTTAATTAAGAAGAAAAAACTAAATAGATAAGCATTTAAGCAAACGCTTATGTGTAATTGTCGTGTTAAAATATCGTGAGATAAAGATGCTTGTTTATTAAGGAGCTTCTCGTTTGTTTCGTCTTTGTTACGCATATAAAAAGGCAACTCAACTCTTCCGACCAAATCAAACTACAAAGCCGTGTTCTCTTCTGTTCTGTCTTCCCCCAAATCTCAAAACCTTTTTTTTTTTAATTTCATTTTTTTCTTTCTTCTTCTAACATATTTAGAAATGGCTTCGAAGAAATCTTTAGTTCGTAATCTCTTCAACATTTCCAAAACTTATTCTCGGATCTCGGGTCTAACCCGAATGCGTCCCACAAAATCCGGCATTACTCAAGACGCCGGAGAGTCTGGAATCCGTCGGAGATTTCTTCACAAGAGAGCATTTTTCTCGCCGGAGATTGTTCCAAGAGGTAATCTGATGGAGAAACTCAGAGAATTGAGCTTGACGAATAACAGAATTCGTCTTGACGAGATGTTACCACCGTCGACGCCGGAGAAGAAGACGGCGACATCTCCGGGAGGTTTTCCGGCGGTTACGGTGGAAGACGTGAAGAAGCTAATGAGAGCAGCGGAAATGGAGATGGTGAAATCGAGGCTTAGAGACATTGGGAAAAACTGGGTTCCTTATTCGGAGTTTGTTCGGGTTTGCGGTGAAAACAATTCGGATCCTGAACAAGCTAACCGGGTTGCGAATATGCTTGACCAAGCTGGAAACGTCATCGTTTTAGGAAACTTCGTTTGTCTTAAACCCGAAGAGGTAATTTACTAATTAAACTCTGCATGCATTACAATTTTCTATATGGATTTTTTAATTGTTAATTAAGTCTAAAATGTTCTAATTTTATTTGTCTTCTTAATTTACAGCTAACAAGCGTCGTAGCTGGTTTAATTCCGATGTACGAACCTACCGGAGACGCCGTGACAAGACAAGAGTTGGAGCAACTTGAGATAATAAAATCAGATATTGACAAAAGAGCGGATGATTTGGTCCGGAAAGAGTTATGGGCCGGATTAGGCTTAATTATGGCCCAAACCGTTGGGTTTTTTAGGCTAACGTTTTGGGAACTATCGTGGGACGTGATGGAGCCAATATGCTTCTACGTAACTTCGACTTATTTCATGGCTGGTTATGCTTTCTTTCTACGAACTTCGATAGAACCTTCCTTTGAAGGGTTTTACAAGAGCCGGTTCGAGTCGAAGCAGAAGAAGTTGATTAAAATGCTCGATTTCGATATTGAGAGGTTTAATAAGTTACAGAAGATGCATCGTCGGGATTTTACTAAATCTAGTCGTTGTTGATCGTAATTCTTTTTGTTTATTTACCTAAATCGGGTACTAATTAAATGTATAGAGGTCGACAAGTTTCGTAGAGAATAAATTAATTTTAGAGGGATAAAAAATGATACACTTTGAGCTTTGGTTCATTTCATTTCAATGACATAATGGAATATCCGGTAGCATTAGTTTTGTTGTTGTTGTTAAACATTGCATTAAATAATTAATCAGATAAACTAATTACTAAACTGGATGTTACTTCTGAAATAAATAAAAAGAAATTTGTTTTGGATCAGCTGACTTATAGAATGAATATACACAAATGTGTCAGCCGTGTGGGTCGGAAACTTTATTAGAAATGAATAGAGAGATACGTAATAAATTTATGTTCACACGTTGTAGCCCTACCCTATATAGAAAACAAGAATTTCGGTTACAAATCTAAAAAGTATGGATACTATATATGGATACTAAACAAATGGAACACTACTATTTCTAAAATTTAAAATGTGAAGGTATAGATTTATTGTAATTTTTTTTTGTAGAGTATAATTCAAGTGTAAAAATCTAATTAAATTAAAATAAGGTTTCAATTTTTCGAAATTTTGAAATCTTAGCTCCTTAAGTTTTTTTTGGTAAATAGCTCCTTTAAGTTTTATCAAGGAAGAATTAAATCCAACGAAAAATACATTTGTATAACACACTTTAAACTTTAAAGGTTCAAACCAAAGAATGAAAACGTGAATCTGTTTATATATATGTGTGTGTGTTTTTGGCATAAAATGGCTGATTCAAATCTTTGAATCTGGTATAGTAGTAGTCTTGGAAATGCTAACGATTTCTTTAAGAGTATCTATAAGGTTATACTGTTTTGAGATCTTGTAAACTTGTCTGAATCCATCACCGTAGACCGGTGAATCATCTTCTTTTATCTCATGTATGCAAAACTCTACGAGCTTCTTCTCGAAATCGGACCAGTCATCACATTTCTTTGACGTGGTTGCAGCTGGAGGAGTGCGGGAAGAAGAAGAAGAAGCTGCAGAAGCATCAGTAGAAGCAAATGTCTGAAACTCTAACCACCTGAGGCCTAACAGTTGGCATAATCCTTCTTCAAGCTCTAACTTAAGATTCTTATAACCTGTGATCAAAACAAAACAAAAAAGACTTTAATTTGAATGGTCTTTCCATGATTGTTGGTGATAATACGGAATTTGGTTACCGTTGAGTCTAAGCCAAGCATGCATCATCTCATGAGCCAAGATATATCCTGTGAGTAACCTAGGAAGTCCATATAGGATGAGAATTGCGGTAACTTCGCATCCACTGACTGTTTGCGACTCTGTTTCCATGTCTATTAGCTTGTTGTTTGGTCCCATTTTTGGCCCTTTTTTTACCTGTTTTATATGGAACCAAAGTGAAATTCATGAATTCAATTAAAAATCTATATAAGAAATGAAATGAAACCTATAGTAATATATAAGCGACATGAGCCAATCGGCATCTGACTTAACATTTCCACTCTAGTTTTAGTAGTGTCTTACACTTGTGACAGTTTGCTCTTCAGACAAGCAAATACCTCTTGTTACCACTGCATGAAGATAGTCCTGTTTTTGGTGAAAACATATGAGACAAAGAGAGAGTGAGTGATAAATGGAAGTTACAAAGTAAGGGATGTGTTGTTTACTCACAATCTTCTCTTCTTCCTCAGCTTTATTGAGAGCTTGTTTCTCAACTAGAAGAACAGGAAATTCTTTCTCAACTTTGAAGAACAAGCCTTCGAAGAATTCACGGATATCCACATGCAAATCATGGCATTCGTAAGTATCCATAACCGAAGATCCCATACATTCTAGACATAGCCACCTATCATCACCAAGCATCACATAGTTCGTTCCACTAGGCTACACACAAACAACATGTCAAACCACAAGGTTTCTCTTATTATATACTGAAAACAACTAAACACAATTAGTACCTCTAATCTTTCACAGCTACAACACTTGGCAGTTCCATCAGTGTCATGACTAGGACAGTATTTCTCCAACCAGAATGGATGTTCACTGTACTTTATACCTTTCCCAGTTACAGGAATCTGAAAGAATAAGTATAAAGTTACATAGCAAACATACCAAGTCTTTTACCTTTATTACAAACTGTACAGTAATTTCATAGAACTCAACTAATGATAATTTCTTTTATTACCTTTTTATGGCAAACAGAGCAATTTGGATGACGGTTTTCCTTATGGCAGAGTCTGTGAAACTTTCCTTTTTTGGAAAGCTACATGAGAAAACAGTAAGTGACAAAGGAGTAACTAAGGTATAAGTAGCAATCGACTTCAAATCGGTATATAAAAAAACCTCTTGCATAGCGATTGGTTTGCGGCAATAATGGCAACAGAAACAATGAGGATGCCAAACAGCATCAAAAGCATTGAGAGGTATACCATCTCCAATCTCAGAGTTGCAACCATTGCATATGCTACAAACAAATTTAAAGATAAATCATTTGAGATAATACAAAAAAAAAACTAGAGCCTAAAAATACACTTTCAGAAGCATATATATGTATATAATAAGCTTTACCTAGGAGAAGGATTCACATATTCTTCAAGCACATGATCTTTGGAATGTTCAATTTGTCCCTTATCATCCACTTGATCATCTTCCACTTGCTTTCTTTTGCCTTTCTCTTTTGACTCTTCTAGTTCTAGTCTTCTCTTTTCTTCCTCTTGCTCATGAGCTACCTTCAAACTTTCTTCTTTGGCCTTATTAATCTCAATCTGTTCATCTTCTTCTATTTTCTGACGTCTGATGCGATCTTCGACTTCCTTGCGTGAAATTTCCAAGGCCCTGTTAGTGTCTGCTTCAAAATTAGGATCCTACAAAAGGTTTCACTACACATAAGCAAAATGGACCAGACCAAAAGTTAATAATAACTTATAAGCAAAGAAAAATTGTAATAAGTAATAACCTCATCATGTCTATTGGAAGATGAGAATTTGAAACAGGAGAAGCACCCCATACTCATGTTGTAACTCACTTCTTAACCGTAGATATTTATTTTCTTTTTAAAACGGAAATTTCGGTACAGTTTCTAAGAAAGTTTTGAGAAATTTTCAAGAAACATAAGAGCCACTTTCGTTTCATGTTTGAATTTATGGTGAGAGGGAGAACTATAGTGAGAGAGCGAGACAGAGACAGAGACATGGACAGGTTGGGGAAGAGGCCGAGGAGGGAGACTAAAACATTAGTGGTCTAGCTTTTTTATTTATAATAAGTTTATATAAAGGGAAAGAAAAAGGAAAAGTATCTTATTAAAATGTAAAAATTCAACTATCTTTCAGTGCAGGGAAAAGCTGAAGATTATTTGCAGAGAATGTATAAGTTTCTGATGGTCCGGTGGTAGGAAAAAACAAAAACAGAAAGTCAATTTGGAGTATATGAAAATCGATTTGCAAAATTTTGAAAGTTTTTGAGGTTTTATTTTCTCATTGTAATTTTTCAGATAGAGAATATTTCTAACTTTCTATATACTATTTGCAATTGGCGGCATCACTCAGTACTTGATGAAACTCGTATATATATTTCTATGAAAGCGACTGTAAACTATTATATATATTTTTATTATATTAATAATCAAGATTAGTTATCACTTTTTTTCTTTGATTCATCCCATTTCACTTACATGGTCAACGTCAAATTATAATGTTTTGGCTTACGTATTTTCTGCCTATTTCTGTATTTCATATTTTCACTACACTTCAATATTTGTACTATTTTGTTAAACTTAATATTTGATTGCCAAATGCCAGTTAATATGCATATGCTCGCCTCAAATAAAGTTTTATTAAATTCCAGTATTATCACATGTAAACGTATAATATGATATTACAAGATTCCATTCGGACATTGTATATAATAAGTATATGTTTAGTAATATAAAGTTTGATCATAAATCCCCATGATAACACCATCACGTGGTTCCACTAGTCACAATCCGAATATAGACGAAAGTGTTGCTATCAAAGGATCTAAAAGTCGATGCGCATCGACGACGTCGTATTCTTCTTATTTAACTAGTATGATTGGGCGAGACCTACTAAAATGGGCTTCATAAATCCATTAATACCAGATCAAACAGATTATTATGGGCCTCCAACGATCATTGGGCCCAATTAAAACTGAAAACAACTAGAGAAGTAAGGTTTTTTAGCTTGGGGTTTTCAAAACACAATCGCGGTAGAGACTGTAAACTCTACTAATGTCTGTAGAACTAATAGTCCATACATGACCCTTCAACACCAAACGCAAAACGCTATTACCACCATTCGCTTCTTCGTCGCTATTTTCAACCACAGCCGCTTCTTTTCGCTTCTCTTCTCTCCATAAACTCCTTACAAGCAACTCCTTTGTCTCTTTATCAGGCATTAGATTCAAATCTTTCATGTCTTGGTACACTCTAAAAGCAAGTACTGATCTTTCGCATCTGCAATAAGCTTGAACAAGAAGCTTTAACATGTAAGGATCTGGCTCGAGACCAATCTGTCTCACTGTTGAGAAGAGTCTCTGAACTGTTTGAATATCTCCCTGCAATGCAAAGTGATACATTAAACCCGAAAACGTTTGGATATCGGGAAAAACACTGCTCGAAATCATCTCTTCTAGATTTTCCAAAGCTTCTGCGTTTTTCTTGCACTTTGTTAACGTTCTCAAGAGGGATGAGTACAACAGCATGAGGTTGAAATGTGAAATTGAACCGCAGAGAGTTCGGTCTTCGTGGAAAACCTTGATGGCTGCGTCGGGTTTCTTTGAAATTCCGTAGAGATCAATGATTAGTCTGATGGTGCTGAATGGTAGGTTGATTCCTTCGATTCTCACTTTCGAGATGAGCTTATCGACTAGTTCAACTTGGCCATTGCGTGCTAACATAGCCATCATTCTCTCAATCGTGTAAGCGTCGTGGGTGAATCCAGGCTGAGTTGCAACCCAGCAGAAGAAACTCCATGCTGTTTCAGGTGATCTGAAGTTTCTTAGCATCTTGCAGACCAAAAGATTTGTCCAGACAAAGTTAGCTTCTTCTAAAGCAGTGACTGCATCAGAGCTCCACTTCTTTAACGAATTCGCTAAAGCTTTTGGATCCAGCCATGGCTTCAACTTCACTTGACCTTCATTAACATCATCGTTATGTTCATCGCCTTCTTCTTCACTGTCGCTAGGATTGTCCATAGAATACATAGAAATGTCCTTGATTCTCTCATCAGGCAACATTTCACTCAAGAACTCTTCAGTCTCTTGTTCAAATCCAGCTTCCCTCATACGTTTCAGAGGCTCAAGCATACGTCTACTCGGGAACTTCCCATCAGCTTTCATCTCAGCAAGCAGAACCTTAACTTCACCAAACCGTTGCGCATCAACAAACGCTCCAACCAAAACGGAATAATGCTTCAGTGTCCTTGTAATCCTCATCAAAGGCAAGGTCTCAAAAACCTTCATTGCTGCATCAAGATTCCCCAAACTCACAAGATGCTCAATCATAATAGTAAACGTTCTCGAATTCGGAATCCCTCCTTCGTTAACCATCAAATCAAACGTTTGCACAGCCTCAGAATCTTTACCTAAACTCATGTAAACTTGCATCACAATGTTGTAGGACTCAGTGCATCCTTTCTTCTCATCTCCTGAGCATCTATACTCATCCCAAGTCTTTAGAACAGAGTCGAAATCGCCAGCAGTTGCGTACAAGTTCATGAGATTCATAAAACTGAAACGAACATTGCCGAATTTCCCAGCATTGATAACTCCAATAAGAGAACTAAGCTCAGAAGAACAATGAAACTTTGCAAGAACAGTGGCAAAAGCGTGAAGTGTCTCACTTTCGTAAGTAAAGTTTGGATTTTTTAACCTGAGAGTGGTTTTGAAGATAGACCAAGCAGATGCGATTGAAGGAGATGAGCGTAAAGCGTTCTTGACGACAAAGGAATCGACAAGACGGTGGTTTAAAAGGGAAGCTAGGGTCGTGGCTGAGGTTGTTGTGGAACGGAGACTGAGACGAATGGAGTCGATGAGGGTTGCTCGGTAAAGGTAGTGTTGGAGTTTGTTTGGGAATGGGTCACGGGAAAAGAATCGAACTTGCTGAGTAATTACGAAGTTGAACGACTTAGCTGAGTTTGAGAATCTCAGATAGAACATCTGTAATCACGGTGACAATCAAAAGGACAAAAGAAATAAAAAATCACACTTATGGAGAAACTGGTGGTGGTTGGGACAAAGGGTCGAACACCTGGTGTGCGTTGGTGATACGACACAAGAAATGAATGTGCTGTACTAAACAATTTCCGTATTTCTTTTAGAAGTTTTCCGGATTTGTATGGATTTTTAAAGTTTTGGAAATCCATCGTTATTGGTTTATGGATTCTTAATTTGATTTTTAATGATTTTGTAAATTTATTAGAATATATTGTTATTGGTAGATGTATTTCATATAATTATACTCATTAAACAAGATTTTGAGAATACCTTATAAAACCATTGGATTATTAGAATCTTTATATTATAGGGAGAATTAGCTGAATAATAGGTTTTAAGAAAAAAAATTAGCTATATAACATCAAATGATTTATATTTAGGTGTGTAACTGTGAGAAGCAATTGTATGACGATTTTGCCCCTATTTAATTGGGCTAATTTTATGCAGAAAATATGGAAATCTGAATCTGTAATAATCAATCACCATATTAAATGTGATAATTACCATTAAATGTGATAATTATTGACAACTAAAAACAAAATCTTTAAAAATATTATATTCTTTATCTCCTGAAAATTGTTCTTTTTTATCTATGAAATAGTATATCTATAATTAGCCTGCAAACAAAATAAAATTGGATTAGAAAAACAAGCGTCGAAAAAACATATTTATAACAGCTAACTATTTTAATATATAGTTAATTATAACAGCTAACTATGTTAATATGTAGTTAGCTATTGTTGAAACAACATATTTTATTGATCTCAAAAGATAACTAACTATTTCACACTATTTAGTTAACTATTTTTTAGAATATGGTTATCAATTTAAAAGTATAGTTAACTTTTTCATATCATAGTTGTTTATTATACCGTTTTGATAATATAGTTGACTACATGAATATGTTGTTGTAATAGTTACTTATTTAAACAAACATAGTTACCTATTTTCATAACGTAGTTACCTATATTCTCAGTTATATAATTAAAAATAATAACATACATAGTTAGCTATTATCAAGGAATATAGTTAGTTACCTGATTTTCGAACATAGTTAACTATATTGATGATCACTAACAACGATTCAATTTGACGAAAAGAGAGAATAATAGTGTGGAGTTTAACTGAGGAAAGAAACATCATCTTATGATGGAAATTTTTTGGATCAATGAATTTGATATAATACAAAGTGATTGAGAATTGGTTTTGTATATCACGAGAGATATGTATGATATTTGTGTAAGAATAAAGAAAAAGAAAACAAGAAGAAGAGAAAAAAGGAAGAAGAAGGATGAAGAAAAAAGAACAACAATTGAAAAGAAAAAAAGAGGCTACGTAAAAGAAGAAGAATAAAGAAAGACTAGGGTTTTCTTTTTTTTAATATTTGTTATAATTTTGTTTTTTTTAATAAAAGAAGTAAATTAATTAAGGGTATTATAGACATTTTATCTGATCTGAATGTTATTCACCTAATTATTTTTTATGTACTATTAGATTCTTAATTTTTTCCCTAAAACCTATTATTGGTGCCAATTTTCCTATATTATAACTAAAGTTTCTAAATACACAAAACTCTTTACAAATTTAACAAATCTTTAAATTTCCAAAATTCTAAAATTCCATACAAATCTAATCTCCAATAACACTCCCTTTCGTTCAAAAGTTGCAACTTTACCAGAAAAAGAAGAAGGTATAAATAATGTAACTTAAAGTAGCATTTCCTTAGCGCTAGATACGTTTAAAAGTTTCAAACTTTAGCAGAAAAAGGAGAAGATATAAATAGTTACACAACGGACCAGAGCGATTTCACAAGGGAAAGAAACAACCCAACCGACGAAAAGGAAACTTGGTGATGCCTTCACGAACCTTTCTTGTAAACGTGCGTCTTGTACATGTGTTTATACGGTATGCATCGTCTATGACTGATTTAGAATTTCGAACAGATTTAAGGGTTTCCTGGATGCTAGAATTGGAGACCATCTCGTTGACTTTCCTGAATCCATCCCCATGGGGCGAATAATCATCTTCTATTTGCATCTTGAAAAGCTCCACGAGTTTCTTCTCGAAATTAGACTCCCAGGGTTGGTTTGTTGCTTTAGTCGGCTTGTGAGAAGATGCATCAGCATTGCAAGTCTGAGACTCCAGCCACATGTGAGCTATCACTTGGCATAACCCATCTTCGAGCTCTGTCTTAAGATCATTATACCCTGTTTCAAAGCATAAAACGTGAGACTTGTTTCTCTTTTTACGGATTAAAGACAATTTTGATTATTTCTAGCTTCTTGACGTGATAAAAAAGAGGGAAGATTATTTCTAGTTATTTTAAGGTTTCACATTGATTACTGTTAAACGGGCATTTGGAGAGGAAATTTGACAAGAAGACTATGTACCGTTTAGCCTAAGCCACGCGTGCATCATTTCATGAGCCAAGATTGATCCAGTTAGTAACCTGTGTCAATGAATGTGGGAAGATTCGGGTGAGCCATGAGCTTGAGTAATCAGGGAAGAAGCAAGGTAAAAACACCGTACCTAGGAAGTCCATACATGACGAGAACTGCAGTGACTTCGCATTGACGGACAAGCATCTGAGATTCTGTTCCCATGTCAATAAAGATACCGTTTGGGCCCATCTTCGGCGCCCTTGAGACCTACGTAGATCAGAGTGATTTCGTGACTCCAAGCAAGTTTTCGTTCAAAGCGTTCTGCTAAATATATATAATTCTGACAACAAGCCTCTTACAATTGATATGATGCGCTCTTCGGAAAGGCAAGAACCTCTGATAACCACCTCATGATGATTGTCCTGCGTATGGAGAAAAATATTGTAAGACTTGCAAAACCTGCAAGGACGAAGTTTGAGTAAGGGAGTGTACTTACAATCGTCTCATACTCCTTTGTTCTATTCAACGCTTCTTTTTCCACCAAGAGAAGAGGAAATTCATTCTCAATTTTCATGTTTAAGCCTTCAAAGAATTCACGGATTTCAATGTGCAAAACTTGGCATTCATCAGTATCCATAATCGTAGATTCCAGACATTCTAGACATAGCCACCGACCATCACCAAGCATTACATATTTTGTTTCTATAGGCTGCACGAAGTAGCAAGATACAAGAATTTCAAGTGAGTTCAGAATCAACAGAAACAATAAATTTTCAGATAAGTAGTAATCATAGAATTTTAAATCACCTTTAATCTTTCACAGCTGCAGCACTTGGCAGTTCCATCAGTGTCATGGGAAGGACAGTATTTCTCCAACCAGAACGGATGCTCATTGTACTCTATACCTTGAGCATTTGAAGGAATCTGGGAGATAACAAAGAATCCATAACTGAACAGACAAATTCCTGAACTTTTATTTCATAGAACCGAATGAGCATTTACCTTCTCTTTGCAGACATAGCAGTTTGGGAGACGGTGCTTCTTGTAGCAGGATTTGTGAAACTTGCCTTTTGAGTTTGAAAACTGAAGGGATTAACGAGAATTAGGTGTTGGGTCAAAAAAAAAATGAGAAAGTCAAAGAGTACAGTAAAAAAGTACTCCCTCCGTTCTTTTTTAATTGATGTTTTAGAAAAAAAATTGTTTTCAAAAGATTGATTTTTTACATTTTCAATACAATTTTAATGAATGTATAATGCTGAATTGTTGATTCCAAAACATTTTAACTCATTTTATTGAATTACTATTGGCTAAAACTTATGGAAAATTGTTTAGTTAAAAAAATAAGATATTTATAACTAAGTATTTATGTATTTTCTTAATATGTGTAAAAAATTTAAAACATCAAATATAAAAAAACGGAGGAGTATTAGAGCATCTACAACCATAATATTGGTATAGATCTCATCCATTTAATCAGAATAAAAAAGTGGGTTTTTGGTGATTTTGGGCTTAAGCTGTCTCAACAAATGGAGTTAAACGAGACCGCTCATCCGAGACACGTGTCATTGTGTGCCTCGACCGCATGTTTCTCGTTTGACCACCACGAGATCTGTGGTCATTTGCAACCAAGTCGAAAAATCTCCTCTTCTTCTCCGATGCGATTCAGAAGGAATCTTGCGAAACCAATCGTCATACTACGATCTCATCATCGTCGGCACCGGAGTTTCCGAATCTATCTTCGCCGCTGCTGCTTCCTCCTCCGGTAGTTCCGTTCTCCACCTCGACCCTAACCCCTTCTATGGTTCTCACTTCGCCTCTCTTTCACTTCCTGATCTCATTTTCTTCCTTCAATCGAACTCCGTTTCTCCTCCTCCTCCGCCGCCGCAATCATCTCCTCCTCCTCATGATTACCTCTCGTTAACCGATCATTGTATTCATCCGTCGAGATTTCGAGCTTTGAACCGGAGATTCTCGAAGAACAACACTCTAGAAAGTTTAACGTTGACTCTTGTGGTCTTAAGGTTATCTTCTGTTCCGATGAATCCATCAATCTGATGTTGAAATCAGGATCGAACAATTACGTTGAGTTCACGAGCGTTGATTCGAGCTTCGTTGGTGATTCCAGTGGTGAGCTACGGAATGTACCGGATTCGAGAGGTGTGATTTTCAAGGACAAGAGTTTGACTCTACTTGAGAAGAATTAGTTGATGAAATTCTTCAAGCTTGTTCAGCAACACTTGGCTTCGACTAGTGAAACCGATGAGACAACAGTTGAGGATATCGGAGGAAGACATGGAGACTCCATTTGTTGAGTTCTTGACGAAGATGAGTTTGCCACCAAAAATCAAATCGTATGTTTCTTTGTGCCCAATTGTGTGCTTCTTTATAGTTTTTGTTTCTTTGAAATGTTGATGGTAAGACTTGTTCTGAGTAGGATCATCTTGTATGTGATTGCGATGCTTGATTATGATCAACAGAATATAGAAACTTACAACCGATTGGCTTTTGTGTTAGAAATTTAGGTTTTTTGATATCAATGATCTTGTAAGTTACCACTGTTTCAGATTTTATGTTTTTGTCATGAATTGGTAAATTTAGGGTTCTTGATCTTAGTGGTTTACTAAGTCGGTTATTGATCCGAAACTAAAGCAAATGAAGTTTATGTCATGAATTCGCATTGATCTAGTAATGTTGTTTGTGAACTTAGGTTGTTGATCTGAATGGTTATGTGTAATGTTGCATTAGTAATGTTGTTTGTGTAATGTTGCATCTGAAGTTTCTAAAAACATGCTGCATTAGTAATGTTGTTTGTGTAATAGGTGTATCTAAAAAGAACCTGGTTACTCTAGTCAAAGCCTTTGGAGAATGTCGTCCTTTACAGGAACTTGCTAACCTTGTAAGCCCTGCAGTTGTTCATGATCTCCATCTAATTTTCTGGTAGTTGTTTCACTTGTTTCATTCTCTATTTTACTCTCTTTTACTCTCTTTGATTGCAGACATTGATAATGGGAAACAGAAATGATATTGATGAGTTATCTACCACGAATTCCTCGGTGCTGCTCTCAATTTTAAAGCTAATAGACAAATATATACTTAAGTACATCCTTACTTTTCTCCTCTGCGCTCATGTGAGTGATCCAGTCTTCTTCTTTTTTGGGATCTCTCCCTTCATAAGTTATTGAGTATATCATTCGGTAATTGTTCCCATGTTTCTATGGGATTATACACCAAATGGTATTTGAAAAAATGGTGCATTAGTTGTTGTTTGTGAATTAAGGGTTCTTGATCTTTTTTGGTTTAGTAAGTTGCGATTTTATGTTTCACTTTGTTTTTACGTAATGTAATATGCGTTTAGAATTATTTGAAACTTAATAAATTTAAATTTTTATAAAAAGTTTAAAGTTTATATATATTAATTTAATTTCTTTCATTTTATTTTTTCTAAAACATAAATTTTTTTTTTTTTTTTTTTGATACTTGAGTATCATGATTAAACAAGTAAAACTACAAAAAAAATTAGTGAATCTCAACCATTAAACTAGTACTTAAATTAATATATATTTAATTAAATGAGATCCACACCAAGCTTATGGTTGTGGATGCTCTTAATCAATATCAAAAGAAGGAATTTTTCGTATGTAAATGGTTCTGAACCTCGTGGATGGCAATTGGTTTGTGGCAAGCAAGACAACAGAAACATTCAGGATGCCAAACACCACCCAAGACATTCACAGATCTTCCATCTTTAATTGCAGAGTTGCAACCATCACACATGCTACAATTGAAATATTCTTAACCAAGTCAGGACATAAGTAATTCGAGACAAAGAAGAAATGCACATATATATATCCATGATTGAATCTTTAAAATTGCATGAAGTTCAAGCAACACAAACAGCCATCCACTTAGTCAACGCAACATTAAAGAGCCAGCACGCTTGTGACCTTAGAACCTCACTATACATACCAGAGGATAAACAGGATAAGGTTGTAACACACATTCCCAAGCGGATAAGTTTGTTACCTGCAAGGAGGGTTCAATGCAAGTGGTAACCCATTGCAACGCTTCAGCATCTGCATGCTCGCCAAGTCAAAAGGAAAATGATGAAATAATTGTCATAAATTTTCTCTATCTAGAAAATCAGATAATCCAACTATTGTCCTCCTCTTTTATTCAGCTCTAGTGATAGTGAAATGTTACGGCACTTGCATTATCACTGTATATGTGCACATAGCAAAGCTAATACCTTTTGGAGAAGATCGTCACGCTTAGCACAAGATATACAATTGGGCTGCGGCACACAGTCGATGAAAAGGTTCTTGACATCTTCATCTATCAAGGGTTCCAAATGATAAGTGGGACCTAAACGTGGGAACTCAAACCGAGACGTCACCAAAAGCTTGCAATGTGGAAACTGAATCAGAAACTTTTCAAGCAAGGACTCTTCTTCAGGCCGAACATCATCTAAAACCAACAATATAGGCCCGCATTGTTGGAGTTGCTTCAGGAGTTGTTTAATGCAGAGCCTTGCATCCAAGTCGTTCTCAATTTCGTTAACTATACCACTACTGTGCCAGAGTAACCTTTGTATGATGAGCTTTACGTTAGGGGTTTTTGACAAAGAGATAAAGAAGATCTGCTTGAATTTTCCTGCCAAAGTACACAACATAAGAAACAAAGATCAAATGATATTCTCTGCATGTGATAGAAACCTCATATAAAACCAAGACTCTGTGTGTACCCTTAACATCTGCATCATGGCAAAGCTTTGTAACCAACGTGGTCTTCCCGCAGGCAGAAGGAGCAGAGACAACGATAGTAACCACTCCGTCTTCAAAAGGAATCTTCTTTAGCTCTCTCAATGGCCGATCCAACCAAAAAATTGTAGCCTCTTCGGGCTGTGGTTCTAGACAAAGCTCCATAAATTCCTTCCCCCTATCACTCAATAGGTCGATTTTCGTTGTCACGCTTGCCATTGAACGCATAGAATGCAACTGGTTCTTATGCTGAATAAGTTGTAACTCGATCTGACAGAACCTGAGAAAGTCCTGGTTGATTCCTTTGATTTCTCTGGTATATAAAGCTTTCTTGGTGATACTGTACCACTGGATGCGTGAACACTTGCGAACTATTTCCTCAGCACTTTGCATCGTTTTGATCAGGACCTTTAGTTCACCCTTACCTGGGTCCAATCCTTCTTGCATCAAATCTATCTCCTTGAGAACCGGAACCAATCTCTCCATCGTCGACGCGAGATCCTGGGACAAGGGTTTGAAGTCCTTCACTTTCTTAGCCTCTGCAATTACCAGCTTCAAAATCTCAGAAAACGGAGCTCCCAGAGCAGCACCTCCAACCAAAGAAGCCACATCCGAGATAGGCATGATGTTGTGACCTTTTTTCTAAGTTAGCTCAAGTAGAAGCTCCCAAGGATCACGCTTGTGCTAAAACACCATAAATGGTACGGACAAAGGAGATCATTTCCTGTTGAAGCTGAATTTCACTGATTGAGGTAATGAGGCCTCCGATCTTTGTAAGCAAAACGAGTGAACAAAATAGTAATAAAAAGAAGAAAAACTTAAGAAAATGCCGACACTTTGCGTAATGGGTTTTGCTTTTGAAGCACCAACGTTCACTGTAGAAGCTCTTTATGTTCTCGAAACGCAAGTTCCCGGAAGTTGCTATGTTCCTTCTGATTACAAGAACTTAAGGGAGTAAAAAGTATAACGCGAAATATCAGAATTTTAAAAGATAATCATACTATCTCTTTAAAATTGTCTTAATCTGACCATGCCCCACACGGTCGATTTCTAACACAACTGGGACAAATGGTCGAACACCTGGTGTGCTTTGGTGATAAATGCATCAACAGTGTGAAAGAATTATTCATATCAGAAATGCAACGGAAAATTAGCAAAACAAGCCAAAGAAAAAGACTTCGAAAGTGCTTCCTTTTACTTTCGACGGGATGGATGATGGATCATACGCGAGAGTTTAATCCGGTCATAATACTGTTACTCAACGGATCCTCCAAGTTAGCTTCGTGCATGTTCTTGAATTCTTCATGCTCAATCATAATAGTAAACGTTCTCGAATTCGGAATCCCTCCTTCGTTAATCATCTGATCAAAAGTTTGCACAGCTTCAGAATCTTTACCTAAACTCATGTAAACTTGCATCACAATGTTGTATGACTCAGTACATCCTTTCTTCTCATCTCCTGAGCATCTATACTCATCCCAAGTCTTTAGAACAGAGTCGAAATCGCCAGCAGTTGCGTACAAGTTCATGAGATTCATAAAACTGAAACGAACATTACCGAATTTCCCAGCATTGATAACTACAATAAGACATCCATTAGACACTTTAAATGGTTTTAGACATCCATTCTAATAAAATTTAATTCTAAAATACTTTAGACATCATGATAGATATCTTCAGTGCACATGCTCTAAGTACTCCCTTAACGCTAGATCGGGCCAAAAAAATTTTCAAAACAAACGGCTCAATGCATTTGCACTCCTTGCACTAGGCTAAAACCGGATCTGAACTTAGGAACTTTTTTACAATCAAATTGTTCTTCATATCTTTGCGTTTCGTGTTTTCACGTGCCACTGGGTTTATTGTGAATTCGTATAGTGGAACATATTTTCTTTGTTACAAATTAAAAGTCTTTTTAATGTTTTTGTATGATACCACTCGATGTGATCCAAAACAACCAACACTAGAGCTTGTAAAGGCTTGAGGAGGATCTTCTAGTATGATACTGATACCTTTCTTGAATCCCAAGGAGTATCATGATCTTATCATCTAAGGTTTTCTTTCAAGTCTGGCTTGAGAAGTCAAACATCTACATTTGCATCGAAGTAAAAACATTTGGAAGTTTTCTAGATTTATGAACATATTGTAGTTCCTTTCACAAAGAAGGCCAGATCCACGGACAAATTTGACTGTATAAAACCGAAGAAGAAACAGTTTTAGACGCAGCAACATTGCGATTTCACCGAAAATTAAAGATGCTGCAATCCCAAAATGCCAAAACACACCAAAGAAGGAAAAGCAGAACAAAAAATGTAATTGGTAACGGCTTGAAAACATGAGTCTGTATATGGTATGTATGTGTCGATGTGTGGTATATATCTGGCTGGTATTCTCTTCAACCCCAGCGAATGATCTCTTCGAGGGTTTCCTTGAGGCTGGAATTTGAGACCATATGGTTAACTCTTTTGAACCCGAGACCATAGACGGGTGATTCATCTGTTTCAATCTCATTCTTGCAAAACTCCACGAACTTCTTCTCGAAATCAGAGCATTTACCTTTCTTTGATTCACTAGCAGCAGCTGGAGGAGTCCGGGAAGTAGAAGCTGCTGCTTCAGTTGCATCAGTAGTGGTGTATCTCTGTGACTCCAACCACATGTGGCCTAGCACTTGGCATAATCCTTCTTCCATAACATTGTTTCGAATCCTATGTTCTGTAATAAAACCAAAGCATTTGTGAGACCATTACATACCATTAAGTCTTGGTGATGATCAAAATTTGTGAATTGGACCATTACTTACTATTGAGTCTAAGATAAGCATGCATCATCTCGTGAGCCAAGATGTATCCAGTTAGTAGCCTGTGAGTGATCATAGATTTCACTGAGCCTAATTGGTGTCAGAGAGAGAACTTGTAAAGGAGATAATGAGGTACAGTACCTAGGAAGTCCATATAAGATGAGAATTGCAGTGACCTCGCACTCACGAACAACCATTTGAGATTCCGTAGTCATGCCTACTAGCTGCTTGTTCCGATCCATCGTTGGCTTTTTTGAGACCTGTATATGAGGAGGACCAGAGTTGAAGTCATGAATACCAATCTAGTTCTAGATTCTAAAGTACGTTAAGTGCTTACACTTCTGACGGTCTGCGCTTCAGACAGGCAAATACCTCTGGTTACAACCTCATACTGATTGTCCTGCATGTGTAAAAACTTACAACGCATGAGTGAGAGAGAACGAGAGAAAGAGAGAGAAGAGATGGAAGTTTGAGTAAGGGAGTGTGCTCACAATCTTCTCTTCCTTCTCAGCTTCATTCAGCGCTTGTTTCTCCACCAAAAGAAAAGGAAATTGTTTCTCAATCTTCATATTTAAGCCTTCGAAGTATTCGCGGATTTCAAAATGCAGAGGCTGGCATTCATCAGAATCCATGACCGCTGATTCCATACACTCTAGACATAGCCGCCGATTATCGCCAAGCGTCACATAGTTCCCCCTAGGCTGCAAAGAAACATAAGAACTCAAACCAGTGGGACTCATTCCCTTTTGTCGCGTTATGTCATGTGAAAGGTAAACTCACCTGTAATCTCTCACAACTGCAACACATGGGAGTTTTATCAGAATCATGAACAGGGCAGTAGTTCTCCTTCCAGAAAGGATGTTGATTGAACATTTTGATCTGAAAGAATACAATTACATTTCAAGTTGCTTTCAATACACACCGTGAAAAGTACCAACAAAGAATCCATAACTAGCGTATACCTTCACTTTCTCATTGCAGACATAGCAGTACCGCTGATAGCAGGATTTGTGAAACTTGCCTCTTGAGTTTGAAACCTAAGGAGTTTAGATATATCAAGAATTTGGATTTTGCATAAGAAACTACAAATGAGCAGGTGAAGGAGTAAATCAAGATACCGAACAATATGAATTTTTACATACATGGTTTTCAACCTCGTGGATAGCAATTGCTTTGTGGCAAGCATCACACCAGAGACACTCAGGATGCCAAGGAACACCTAAGACATCCACAGATCTTCCATGTTCAATCTCAGAGTCGCAACCACCACACATGCTACAAATGAAACATTCTTAACCAAGTCAGGACATATACATAACTTGAGTTAAGAATGCAAGGAAACCAAGCAATAGACGAATAAGCTTACCTGCGAGGAGGATTCATCACTGGGAGATTCTCATCATCTTCCACCTCATCTTTGGATTGCTCTATTAGGCCTTTCCCTTTCAAACTCTCCCGGATAACCTTCTCAAGCTGTTCTTCTTCATTCAACGAAGCACTAGCATAAATGTTTTTAATTTCTGTAAGTCGAGGAGGAGAATCTACCATGTTGTTCAGACTCTTCTGATAAATCGCAGCAATCTGTTCATCGTTCTTCACTTGTTCATCTTCAAATTGCTTTCTTTTGCCTTTCACTTTTAAACTCTCCTTAATAGCCTTGTCAAGCTGCTCATCTACAGCCAACGAAACTCTACGAGGAATACTTTTCTGGCTTTCAGTTCGAGGAGGAGACTCTACCATGCTCATAGCAAGCTGTTCATCTATCTTCATTTGTTCTTCAAACTGTTTTCTTTTACCTATCGACTTCAAACTCTTCGCAAGAGCCTTAGCAAGCTGCTCGTCTTCCAATGCAGAGTTGTTATTATTAATCTGCCTTTCTCTATCATCGTATAGAAAACCATTTGCTATCTGCGCATCCTCTTCTATCATTCTGGTGCGCTTTCTTTCCTCTTCTAACACTCTGGTGCGCCTTCTTTCGGCTTCTTCCTCACGGGAAAATTCTTCCATGGCCAAAGCAAGTTGTTCAGCTTCATGAACTTCACGAGCTTCAGCTTCCTGCTGTGAAACTGCTAAGGTGAGTTCAAATACTGCATCATAAGGATCCTCCTACAGGATTTGAGACACCAAAAATTAAGTTTAGAAATGAAAAAGGAGGCATTTCAACTTCAAACCAAACACAAGCCAAACTTTGCTGAGACAAAAGAAACAACCAAAGTAATCATATTACCAGAGAAGTGGAGGGTTTGAAGCAGGAGCACCACCCCATACTTTTTCACCAATCTGGCCAGTTTTTTCCCTGCAAGGTATCAACCACGAAACCACAAAGAAAGACAAGATGCCTGAAATTGAATCATATAAACTAGAACTAGGTTAAGAAAGTTCACAAGATCATTAGGAAGACGATCATCGACATTACATACAGAACAAAGATAGAAAAAAACGAAAACTAGGTAAAGAAAGTTCACAGCTTAAACCGAAAAAACAACTAATCGGCATCAAATTGGCGATCATCACGGTGAATTAGGACATCAACATTACATACAGAACAAGACAATCACCAAACACACAGACACAACTGAATAGTATGAAGCAAGAGAAAGAACATCTATGCCTACTACTAGAATTTGAAATGTCTGAAGCAACAAAAGGAACAAGAATCAGACAAACCCAAGATTCGCCAAGAGTACGGGAACTTGAACTTGAACTGAAGGTAGAATGCAGAGCAGAGACTATAATTTAGAAAGAAAAAAGTTCATATGGATTTTATAAAGTTCTTCCCCAAATTTGGTATTGGAGGTCGGACGCGTAAATGAATGTCGAAACGACCCATTTTGAAACTTTACGACGGAGAATCTTTATAAAACCCGTCAAACTTTTATTAACAAACCAAAAAAGTCAACACTTTACCCAAACCATTCGTGAGATGATGCTAAACCGGAAGCCATGGCTTTTGGGTTTCTTTTCTTCAAGTGGAAACTTCGGTCGGATCTTCCAAGAGAGTTTCCAGAAATTTCCAGATTTATATATATATATCTACTTTCACTCGATGTGTTGAATCAGTCGTGAAAGAAGAAAGGAGTCGGCGGCGTCAAGAGGAAAGAGAAACACACTTGTAGTTGTGGTCCTGTCTTTCCAGCTGTTGTCTCACACGTGGCGTATACTCATTTCCCCAGTGGTGTTTTCGTAAATGTTCAGCTTTTCCAATCAGGAGTTTCCCTCCATCTTGAAACGCTGCCGTTTTTTGCTTTGAAGAAATAGTTGAATAATGTACCGGGAAATGATAAGAAAATTCAAAACTTGATAAAGAAAATACTATTTGTCAAAATGGTAATGGGACTAATGAAAATTAAGGACGTAGAATGTCTATTTTTCTGTCACAAATCTTTAGTTTCAAGTTTAATCTGCCTAGACGCTAGATCAATATTGTCTAGCTATTTTGTTAACATATTACACACCAAAGAAGGAAAAGCTGAGAAAGAGTACTTAATGATGGATTGAAAATGTATGTATTACGGCTATGTTAAAACGTGATATATGGCTGATTCAACGAGTTGAATCTGGTTTGGTGTTCGTCGCTGAGCGTTGAATCTGTTTCAGGATTTTCTGGAGGCTGGAGTTTGTGACCATCTGGTTAACTCTTTTGAATCCCAGGCCATAGACCGGTGAATCGTCTGTCTCTATCTGGTTCTTGCAAAACTCCACCAGTTTCTTCTCGTGATCAGATTGAGCACCTTTCTTTGATGCACTAGCAGCTGGAGTATGGGAAGAAGATGAAGATGAAGCTGAAGCTGATGATGCAGCTGTAGTGGTGGAGTATCTCTGTGAGTCCAACCACATGTGACCTAGCACTTGGCATAGTCCTTCTTCCAGCTCTAACTTCAGATTCCTATAACCTGTGATCAAACCAAAAACGACTTTGATTTGAGAGCTCTCTTCCATGTCTCTAGTTGATGGTCAATCATGTTTGATACAAAATTTGGTTACCGTTGAGTCTAAGCCAAGCATGCATCATTTCATGTGCCAAGATATATCCTGTTAGCATCCTGTGTGTGAAGGAGAGATTTGATTTAGTCTATTTGCGTGAGAGTACCTATAAGAATGAGAATGAGCTTAATAGTACCTAGGAAGTCCATATAGGATGAGAATTGCCGTGACTTCGCACTCGCGAACAACCATTTGAGATTCCGTAGTTACGCCTAATAGCTGCCCGTCCGGCCCCACCTTTGGTCCTTTTGAGACCTGTATATATGGAAAAGAATTCAAGTCGTGAATTCCAGTCTTGTTTTAGTCTGATGTAATCGTTACTAAATATCAGCTCTTACACTTTCGACATTCTGCGCTTCAGACAGGCAAATACCTCTGGTTACCACCCCAAGCTGATTGTCCTGCTTGTGTTGAGGATTAGGGCACATGTGAGTGAAAGAAAAAGAGCGAAAACAGAGATGGAAGTTTCAGTTTAGGAAATGAACTCACAATCTTCTCTTCCTTCTCGGCTTTATTCATTGCTTCTTTCTCCACCAAGAAAAGAGGAAATTCTCTCTCAACCTTCATGTTTAAGCCATCAAAGAACTCACGAATTTCAAAGTGCAAAGGCTGGCATTCGTAAGTATCCATAACCGCGCATTCCATACATTTTACGCATAGCCACCGATTGTCAGCAAGCAATACATACTTTGTTCCACAGGGCTGCAAACAAAAAATTAACCAGAGGGCATAACTGTTTATTCTCTTCTTTCGAAAAGGATCCATTTATCGCGTTACATTTTGTTATGTGAAAGAAAACCCACCTCTAATCTTTCACAACTGCAGCACTTTGGAGTTTCATCAGTTTCATGACAGGGGCAATATTTCTCCTTCCAGAACGAATGTTCGTTATACTTTATACCTTCCGCAGTTGCAGGAATCTATATATAGTTACGTTAACATCCATCGTCGCCAGAAAAAGTTGAACAGATCATCCAAAAGTCATATACTGTTACCTTCTTGTTGCAGACATAGCAGTTCAGATGACGATGCTCCTTGTAGCAGGTTTTATGAAACTTCCCTTTTGAGTAGAACTAAGGAGTTATCAAGAATCAATTTTTGCATCAGAAAACAAAATGAACAACTCAATTAGTATATCAAAGTACCAATCACTACTAAATAAAACAAAAAAGAAACTTTTCATATATGGTTTTAAAACCTCGTCCATAGCAATTGGTTTGTGGCAATAGAGGCAACAGAAACATTCAACCTCAGAGTTGCAACCATCACATTTGCTACAAGTGAAATACTTAACCTGGTCAGGACTCAGGACATATCTGAATTGCGATAAAGAATGCAACAAACCCGCCAAAGTAACAGACAAACGCTTACCGATGAGGAGGGCTCACATCAAGATCTGCCTTTGGAAGCTTTCCATCTTCTTCCACTTCATCTTTGGATAGCTTTATCTGACCCTTCCCCTTAAAACTCTCCAAAATAACCCGCTGGTCATCTTCATCCAACGGGGCTTTAATGGATGGAGAAGGCTCCACCATGTATAGACTCTCCTGAAAAATCAGAGCAGCCTGTTGATCATCATCATCTTGTTTTTTCTTCCATTTCTCCTTCAAATCCTCCTCAACAAGCCTAGAAAGCTGCTCATCTTCTTCATCCACCACAGATTTGTCAAGCTCAGCTTCTTCCACATACTCAAGAGCACACGCTATCTGCTGATCTTTCTCACTTGTGCGCTGTCTTTCTTCCTCCTCCTCACACAGACAACGACGAGAAGGTTCTTGCGTATTGAAGCTTTCTTGAATGGCCCAATTAAGCTGCTCATCTTCTGATCTTCTCTCACATCTGATGACACCTTCAATCAGTGAAATTTCAGTGACGATATTAGTCTCTAATTCAAAACGATCCTGCAAGTTTAAGACCCCAAAAAGTTAAGAAAAATCTTCACAAAACCAAGAGAGATTAGCCACAAAAACAAAAACTAAATTACCTGAGAAGGATCATGTTTAGTGGAGGATTTAAAACAAGAGAAACACCACATTCTCTGAATCCAACTTATTCACTGATCTGACCAACGTTTTTCCCTTCACTACTCATTTTATCATCACAAGGATCAAAACAATAACAAATCAAGCATTTCATTTTTCAATGCCTGAAAACTAGGTTAAGACAACAGGAAACAAAATTAGACAGCATAAACAATAGAATCGAACAAACCCCAAAAGAGCACACAACTACAACTTCTGGTTACAGCGAAGAAACACTGAAAATTAAAGTCTGAAAAGCTTATATGGATAAAGTAACAACAATAAAAGAAGTTAATACTTACACAAACAAAATGCGTCGACATGACTTTTGGGTTTCGTTGCTGAACAAAACTCTCTTCGATTTTCCAGAAATGTGAGGAAAGAGAGAGCAAAAGTAGTAAGCGTAGTCGCGTGGAGAAGAAAGAGAAACCATAGTGGTCCAAGCTCTTAAACGTCGCCGTTTCACCTGTAAAATACAAAATCAAGGCGAACGGTTTAGTTTATACCGGGATTCAACCGAACGGTTTAGTTTAAATAAAAGGCCCAAGCCCATATTAAATGTGTGTCGACTACTTGATGTTAACGTTCTTGATATTAAATTTAAACCCACAGTTATAGCTCCACGTGTATACAAATATTTGGAAATATAACAAAAAAAAAAGAATAAAAAGGAAATTTAAAACAATTTATCTTGTGCTGTACCAACTACAAAGTCGTATTAAGCAGTGAGTAATGACTAATTCAATCATGAAAAAGACAGTTTATAATAAGATTTTATTTATTCCTCGAGCCACGATATATAAAGATAGGTTAAGAGAATTGTTAGAGGATCGTGACAAAAAAAAGAACAATACATCACAAAAGAAAATGATGAGCAAAGATATGCAAAACGCAGTGAGTGGAAGAGAAGAAGCTTTTGAATCACCAGGAGATTACGTTAGATTCATAAGTCCAGATGTTTACAGATACAACAGACAGAAATATCTTAGAAGCTACACGTTTAAAAACTACGAAGATGAAGCGATTTTGTCGGAAAAGAAAGAGAGGAAGTGGTTCAAGAACAAGAAGATGATCAAGTTTAAGAAGACGAGTGATTCACTTGGTAACTCGATCAAGTCTTGTCTCAGGCTATTGTTCTCTTGTTTCCATATTTGATTCGTATATATATATATGTGTGTGTACGATAATTTCCTTTTTTATCGTAATTTCTCAATCTATATTCACTTGCTTTTGGAATAATCTTGAACTCTCGTTGTATGAGTATGATCAAATTGAGTTTGAATTCAAGAATTATGTATTTCTCTTTTTTAATTGCATAGACTTTTGAAATGTGACAGACGATCGAAGTGTAGCTGTTTTGATTCTTGACGTGAAGTTTAAAAAATCTGTTTATGAGTCCAATGACAGAGTTATGAATTTTGTTTTTGCTTTGTTTTGCGATTCATAAAGTTTAGTTAATTAGTATAAGAGCCGGCACAGTCGAATTCTCAGAAAGTTTCTTCGAATAGAGTTACAAAGAAATTTATTTTAATTTTTAGAGAGTTGACTCATGTGTTAATGTATACACAAATACGCATCAATACACTGTCATCGACTGTTACAAACAAATATTCCAATGATAAAAATCAACATTTCATTATAGCTCTTAAAATATACAAGTAAAAATGATAGAAAGGAACGTGTACTGGTTATGTTGGTCCGTCGCGATCAATGACCAGATATACCGTAATCAAAGTGATTATTTCTATTATGTTAACTTTCTGTTATAATCTTTTTCCTTGAAAATCATCTTGAATTATTTTGTTTGGTCTGGTTTGGTTTATTTCCAAAAAGCTAAATGACTGAACAAGAAATAGCCACGTCATCTTCAGCACTATCTCTCTCCACCTTGTTCGTTATTGCTGAATTTGTAATGTCCATTACTCCTATTTTTACATGAATTTTCTATAGCAGGTGTGCAATTTGTTAATATTATCTCTTAGAGCATGACATGATGCTAATACAATGATGGATCATGTTGTTTATCAGGCTGCTGCTTGATATACTTGATATAAGACACACAATGCCCATTAACGATGTTTAAAGAGCCCATTAAGTTCCATACATCTCAATCCAAGGGCCCATTAAATTACAGTTGGTGGTGGCTTCTTCTGACACCAAAACCTTCCCTTTCGTTCGTTTATTAGGATCAATCCAAAAGAGTACTCTTTTCTTCTGTCAATCCAATAGAATTATTTAACAAGAGTCCATTTCTTGAAAATTTTACAATAGTATACAGTTTAAACTGAAGTAAGTATATAACAAAAAATAAAAATCCAAAACAAACCTCGTATATTGTAAATTGATGTCCGACGTTATTCGGAATTCGAGATTAGTAGTGGTAAGCTCCAAAAACAAGGTAAAAATGTTTAGTTTACCATTACCAATACTCTCTTTTGTTTCTTACTATCCCGCTCACCGCACTTAATCATCGCAAGTATTCATGTACATACATACGTACTCCTTCGGTTGCATATTAGTTGTCATTCTAGCTTTTATTTTTTGTTTCATATTACTTGTCGTTTGTATTTCTAATGCAGATTTATTACTATTTTTCCATCTTTTACCCTTAACTTTCAGCTTAATAATTACTTCTATTAAACAAAATAATATATTAATTAGGGATAAAACAGAAAATTTAATTGTTTTCTTAATTTGTGTGAAAACACATAGAATGACAAGTAATTTGCAACGGAGGAAGTATATGTAACCCAAAACATTCAAATAAAATTTATAGATTTTGAAACTAAAATGAATCCGACCAATACGTAAAGTTAGAACTTTTATTAAATTATATAATCAACGGCTAGTTGAAAAAATGAAACGTGACGACAATATTAGAGAAGACCTGAATTGAATTGCCCCCACACCTTTCTTTATGCATTGATCTTAGGAGGAAAAATAAAACTTTATAATGCTTTCACATTTGAATATTTTAATGCAATGTTATTCTTTGACAAACGAAAGTCGACTTCTCAGACACGAACAATTTTCCAAACATAGCATTTGTTAATTTGTCTCTCTATCGATATAGACAAGTCACAAGAGCACAAAAAGCTATCAACTTCTTACAAAGTTTGATGTTTCCTTTTTAACCCTTTTAACTTTCGTTTCTTTTGAGGTTAGTTTTTTTGCTCTCTGTCTTCTTCCTTATTATTTTTCCGTTGAGCGAGTTACATTTGGAATTTTATCACTTTCTTCTTCTTTTGCTGCACAGTATAATCCTTTTCATGTTTGGATTCATTCGACCATGTCCTTGTTTTCGGGTGTATTTTGATTTAAGCTGTATAGTATAGTGACTTTTGGCTTTTTGGTAACAAGATTTTTGTTCACGGGTTTTATTGCAGATCAAGTGTTCGGTAAAATGTCTCACTGTACTATCATCTCCTATGTTATGGCTACTGCTCTTTACCATTTGGTAATTTTACTATGGACTCAATCATATTGACTAGAAAAGTATTTTTTTTATTCAGTTTGAAGTTTGACCAAAAAAAAATTCAGTTTGAAGTATTTGTTATACAAGTAAACCATATGAATATATTCTAGGAGAGTAGGAGTTATTAAGATAAGAAAAAAACATAGATTATTGTGCAAATGGGACCATGTGATTTATGAACTGTGGAGGAGTTAGAGGGATGGTCAACAACTATGACTTGCTTACCAACAAGAGGAAGAATTCTATAAACCCTACTAATTAAATTATTAAATTTTCTTTATTAGTTCATACTATCTTTAGTTGTTAAAACTCATTAAAATTTGAATAAATGAATAGCTAATCTAATCTAATATAGGGTCTTACAAAATTTATTATAATGTTTTATGTAGTTTGATAACCTTAAGAAGAATCACAGTAACTTTTTCCTTAATGGCCAAAACACTATTGTGACTTTTTTCTATATTGACTATCTATGTAGAAACTCTAGCTCTCCTTTTTTTGGTTTTAGCCGATTTGGTTGGAAAAATTGACGACTCGTGGGGTCTTGTACACATTGGTGACTGGTTTTTTGACACGGGTCGACTCTCTTTCTTCTCACAACCATTTCCATGAAAACATGAACCATTGATAACTTTTCTTCTTCTTCTATTGAAACCCACCACTCTTATTTTTGTCCATTTTAATGTTAAAAAAGCTTCCTCCTTTATTGCTAAAGAGATTCTACCAAGTTTATAGTTTCAGTTGCCTTCTTTTTACAGGTGAAGAAGATTCCACAAAAGTCTCAAACTTTTCAGTCTATCTGAGCTTAAAGCTCAAGTTTTTCTTTCATGGGTTTTGCTAAGCCATGTGGTTTTTTCTGCGTCTATCGCTTGAAGCATTTACTGTAACTCTATTATTTTCTCTGACTTCTGGGGACTGAGAGAGAGAGAGAGAGAGAGAGAGAGAGAGAGAGAGAGAGAGAGAGAGAGAGAGAGTCAGCTTCTTTGTGGTAATTTTTTGAGACAAAAATGGGATTTGGAGTAGGTGGTGTAGCTAGTAGAATGTTGGATTTGAGGATGGTCCAAAAGCACAAGCGTTCAAAGAGGTAAAATGTCCACTCTAACTACTTAGTTTCCTTCTACTTTGTAGACTTCTCTAAATGTGTCTCTATGTTCTGTTTATGGAATCACTTGCTTCCATGGGTCATTGCAGAATTTGGAAATTTGTGAGTTTATATGGTTGTTACAATCACTCAGATCTTTTGTTAAATTGCAGTATTTGTGGTCCTGAACAAGATAATGAGTTTAGAATTTGATACAAAATGGATTTGAAAGAAATTCTTTCTGAATGCTTATGTAGTGATAAGAGTGTAGAAACTGTGTTTTTTAGACTGTGTTTCATGCAGTCTGTTTCCAAAAGGTAAAAGAAAACTCTGAGTAATCTTTATTCATGACTTTTTTCCATTGATTCTTCGTAATTGCTCTTTCTGTACAGTGCCAGCTTTCCAGAAAGGAAAGATAAAACCTCAAATAGTTCTCTTGAAGCCTCTCAACGCATCAAGTTGGTGAGTACGAATCATCTTTTCGTTTGCTTTTTTTACATGTGAAAGTTGTGATAAAGTGTTTTGGTATTTGGTAAAAGAACAGCCTAAGACGTTGATACATGATTCTTGCATTCTTGGATTTATCTCTCTGTTTCTTTGACTGATAAGTATCTTTTTCACTTCCCAAGCTGCTTTTTTCTATTACATCTTTTTGTGAAAGCCTCTTTACACGAAGGTTTCGCTATACTTCTTTGTATCCTTCTTATTTGTCTTATGGTTTTTAAAGGAATTTCCTATCTGGTATCAAGTTTGTAGAAACTAATCTCTCTCATAATTGAAGTATAGTCCAAAGCTGTTTATATATCTTATGAAACTTCTTCTGAGACGGATTATTGTTTATGTATTTTGTCTGATTTTGGTTTAGGATATGGGTCGTCCAAATGAATCAACCAGAACCAATCATAAGCAATCTCCTTCGATCACCGAAACTTCATTGAAGCAAGAGGTAATGTGTACGTTTTTAAAACTTGATTCATATCCTTGTTTGGTTCATTAGGCTCAGTTACCTTATCCTTTCACTGGAGTCACAGATTAATCAGCTCGAGACTAGTTTAGAAGATCAGTTTAAGGTTCGTTGCGCCTTAGAGAAGGCGTTAGGTTATCAATCAGCTTCTTCTTACTTATTGACTGAAACAAACGACATTCCCATGCCTAAGGTCAGTTACTTAAATTTCTCAAAAGTATATATTTCTTATGAATGAGCCTTGCGTATATAAAGTATGTGTTCTTGGTTTTGTTTTACTTCAGCCAGCTAATGATTTGATCAAAGATATTGCGGTTCTGGAGATGGAAGTTATACATTTAGAACAGTATCTTCTTTCATTATACCGAAAAGCCTTTGATCAGCAAATCTCTTCTGTATCCCAAAATTCAGAGAACAAGAAACCAAAATCTCCTCCTGAAGCAATCCTTAGAAGGCGTCTTGACTTTTCTGAAGATGATGATACTCCATCGAAAACAGATCAGCCTACTAATCCTCTGCTAGATGATAATCAACATCAACCAAAGGAAACCGATATTCATGCGGGAGGCCGAGAGCAAATGGACCACAGTTTCCATCGTAGCCACTCTCAGCGTTCAGCATTTGAGAGTAGAAGAACTTCTCCAGAAGATTCTTGGAGTAAAGCCATCCGGTCTTGTCACTCCCAACCTCTGTATGTGCAGAATGGAGAAAATCTAATCAGTCTAGCTGAACATCTTGGCACCCGAATCTCGGATCATGTTCCTGAGACACCCAACAAATTATCTGAAGGAATGGTTAAGTGTATGTCAGAAATATATTGCAAGCTTGCGGAGCCACCTTCTGTACTACAGCACAGCCTTTCATCTCCAAGTTCGTCTTTATCATCGAGTGCATTTTCGCCCTCTGACCAATACGATACATCGAGCCCTGGACCCGGAAATGACTCTTCTTTCGATGTACGGTTAGATAACTCTTTCCATGTAGAAGGACAAAAGGACTTCAGTGGACCTTACAACACCATGGTTGAAGTGCTTTGCATTTACAGAGACGCCAAAAAGGCCACTGAGGTCGAAAATCTTCTGCAAAACTTCAAGTGAGTGGCTTAGAGATTTGTACTTACTCTGGTTCTATTATACATTTGAGTTGATCCACATAATGGTAGAATTTGACTGGGAGGGAATTAGGATCTATTGATGCACAACCTTGAAATGTTTATTTCTTGCAGATCGCTCATCAGTAGATTGGAAGAAGTAAATCCAAGGAAATTGAAACATGAAGAGAAGCTAGCTTTCTGGATAAATGTGCACAATGCACTTGTGATGCATGTAAAAATCTCTCTTTCTGAAATCAATCTCGTTTTTTTACGCTTAAGAGTTTAAGACCTCTTACAACAATTCATTTTAATCTCTTTAGGCTTTTTTAGCTTATGGGATTCCACAGAACAATGTAAAGAGAGTCCTATTGCTGCTCAAGGTAACAAACATCACTTGCACAGAGGAAACATATGAACCATCATTCTATAATTCTAAAAATCGTGCTTTCGCATTGTTTCAGGCTGCATACAATGTTGGTGGTCACACAGTTAGCGCAGAAGCGATACAAAGTGCGATTCTGGGATGCAAAATGTCTCATCCTGGACAGGTATTTGATGAGAAAATCAAAAACTCTGAAACGTTTTCTATTCAAAGCACGAAAGCTTAAAAGTAAAAGAATTTTTCCTTCTCATTTCTCGTAGTGGCTTAGACTACTATTTGCTTCGAGGAAATTCAAAGCTGGAGATGAAAGATTAGCTTACTCCATCGATCATCCCGAACCTCTCCTGCATTTTGCACTTACTTCAGGCAGCCACTCCGATCCCCCGGTACTTAAACATTTGATCTTTCACAAACACTTGGAAAATCTATGAAACCCTTTAGTAACACTAAAGCTTAAGCCTCTGCTTCTTGGTTGTGTTGTTTCAAACAGGTTCGAGTATATACACCGAAAAGAATCCAACAAGAACTCGAAACATCGAAAGAAGAGTACATAAGAATGAACTTAAGCATACGCAATCAGAAAATCCTATTGCCAAAGCTTGTGGAAACATTTGCAAAAGACTCCGGTTTATGTCCGGCGGGTTTAACAGAGATGGTTAACCGGAGTATACCGGAATCTTCAAGAAAATGTCTAAAGAGATCTCAATCTAGTAGTAAATCACGCAAGTCCATTGATTGGATCCCTCACAGCTTTACATTTAGATATCTTGTTATTAGAGAAGCTGCCAAATGAAATTTATTCCAATTTTTTATATATATTTGTGTGTGTTTATGTATATATAATAAATTAAAAATCGCTGTCTATGTCCCCATTTTCTGATTATGATTGGATCTTGTCATTTTCAATATTCTAATTTTGCATGTATTTCACAGCTTTTACAAGATCATGCAACGGTCATATTATAATGTATCAAAGCATAATAACAGATTTACAATTTCGAAGCTGAATCTCATATTAGTTATTTTATTTATTTATTCGAGGATTGATGATGAAATTATAATTTCTTAGTATGGCTTTTGGCCAATTACATTACCGGCAGGATAATAGAAACAAATGGTCAAAAGCGCTGACTCTTTAGCACACATGGCTTGAGCACAACCAAGCTCCTTTGTGCCTCTCCACACGACTCGTTTGTAAACCCCGCACGTGTGCTTCGGTGCACAAGTGTTGGACTTGTAGTCGTAGAAAGCTTTTTCATTAACCCAAGCCTTTACCGCAAGAGACGGCGTCAAGGCTAAACCTTTAGTCCAAAGCTGGTTCGTGCCGTATTTGCGAGGGTTAAAACTCGTAACCTCACACTTCTCTACCTCCCCCTGGTAACGAGCCAGCCAATACGCCGCTGTTTCGAGCGTCTGGTTCCAAACCAGCGGCGAAACACCAACCATGGCTCTGGCTTTGTTGTGAGCTTCGGTGAAAGCTTTAGCCGCCACAGAGATTGCGGGAGTTTCCGCCGGCTTACTGACGGCGGAGACGACGGTGGAGATAACAAGAAGTGGCACGAGGATGATAATGTGATGAGTTATAGCCATTCTTGGTTTGTTTCGTAACTTGGTATGATCAACTTCAATTCGTTTATATAGCTAGTAAATTTATGTATAAAAACTATATGTTAAATTAGATAATTAGAGATGCACTATAGTAAAAATAATAGAAGAATAAAGAGAAGATCATGGCACGTGAAATGTGATTGGTCTCTTGAAGTTGTCTATGTTGCATGTGAGGGACAGATACCGAACGCTCTTTAATTTCTTTTGTTGCTTTCAAGGGCCAATGGGTCCAATTCTCTTCGCCTCACATATGTATTCTCATTTCTCAAGTTTGCAAAATATGTGAAAAAATAACTTAAATTATAGCTGTTCGACATTTGGTCTTTATCAAACACTTTGGAGAATCTGTGAAACCCTATAGTACCATCAAAGCTTAAAGTTTCTTCTTCTTGATTGTGTTGATGTAATGTTTCAAACAGGTTCGTGTTAGTGTATATACACCGAAAAGAATCCAACACGAGCTCGAAACATCCCTCACAGCTTAAGCTTTACATCTAGATATATCTTATTATTAGAGTAGCTGCCAAATGAAATTATTCCAATTTTTATTTATATATGTGTGTAAATAATAAATTAAAAATCGCTGTCTATGTCCCATTTTCTGATTTATGATAATAAGGTTTCAGGCTCACTGATATGGAAGAGAGATGATTGAATCTTGTCTATTCACAGTTAACATTTTCATTATTCTATCTTGCATGTAATTCCCAACTTTGACATGATCCTGCAACGGTCACATTAGTTATTTTATTTATTTATTCGATTGAAATGAATTACATATCTTCTAGTATGGCTTTTGGCCAATTACATTACCCGGAGGATTATAGAAACAAATGGTCAAAACCGTTGACTCTTCAGCACACGTGACTTGAGCACAACCCAGGTCCTTTGAGTCTCTCCACACGACTTGTTTGTAAACCCCGCACATGTGCTTCGGTGCACACGTGTTAGACTTGTAGTCGTAGAAAGCTTTTTCCTTCACCCAAGTCTCCACCGCAAGAGACGGCGTCACGGCTAAACCTTTAGCCCAAAGCTGGTTCGCGCCGTATTTCCCAGGGTTAGGGTTAAGACTCGCGAACTCACACTTCTTCTCCTCCCTCTGGTAGCGAGCCATCCAACGCGCTGCCGTTTCGAGCGTCTGGTTCCAAACCAGAGGCGAAACACCGACCATTGATCTGGCTTTGTTGTGTGCTTCGGTGAAAGCCTTAGCCGCCGCAGAAATTGTCGGAGTTGGAGGAGATACGGCGGAGACGACGGAGATAGCAAGAAGTGACAAGAGGGTGATAATGTAATGAGTTATAGCCATTCTTGGTTTGTTTTGCAACTTGGAAATGATCAAAGTTTAATTCGTTTATATAGCCATTAATTTTTTTAATTTTTTTTGGTTAACGCTCCATTACAATTTTATAAATAAAAGGAGGTAATTATAGATGTAGTACAATATAATGAAAACAAAATAATAGAAGAAGAGAGGATCTTGTCACGTGAAATAATGTGATTGGTCTCCTGAAGTTGCCTGTGATGCATGCGAGGGACAGATACAGAACGCTATGTAATTTATAATTCCGAAACTGAATCTCACATCAGTAGTTATTTGTTTTATTTATTCGAATATTTTGATGATGAATTACATTACATTTTCTTCTAGTATGGCTTTTGGTCAAGTACATTACCCGGAGGATTATAGAGACAAATGGTCAAAAGCGATGACTCTTTTTTTTTCCAAAAGAAGAAAACCGTTGACTCTTTAGCACACCTGACTTGAGCACAACCCACCTCCTTCGTGTCTCTCCACACGATTTGTAAGTAATTATTGCACCAGTGGTCCGATTCGCACGTGTTTGACTCGTAGTCGTAGAAAGTTCTTTGATTCACCCAAAACCGCACCGCTTCAGACGGCGTCACTAGTCTCAAGACCGATTGCTGAATAATAAGCTGGTTCACACCGTATTTTCCAGGGTCCTTAGGACTCGCAAACGCACATTGTCTCTGGTTCCTCTGGTAACGAGCCAGCCGAATCGCTGCTGCTTCAAGGGTCTGGCTCCAAACTAACGGCGGAATACCGAACGTGGCTCTGACTTTGTTGTGTTCGTTGGTGAAATCTTCAGCCAAGACAGGAACTGTTTGTGTGGGTTTCAGTTTCGCCGGCGGAGTTACGGCGGAGACGGATATAACAAGAAGTGACACGAGGATGATAATGTGATGAGTTATAGCCATTCCTGGTTGGTTTCGTAACTTAAAATGATCAAGTTTAATTCGTTTATATAGCTAGTAATTTTCTTATAAATAAAACTATACTATGTTACAGGAGGTAATTAGAGATGTGGTTTAAAGAAGACAAGATAATAGAAGAGGATCATGGCACGTGAAATGTGATTGGTCTCCTGAAGTTGACTGTGTTGCATGTGAGGGACATATACCAAACGCTATTTAATTTCTTTTGTTGCTTTCAAGGCCCGTTAATGTTTATAGGGCCAATGGGTCCGGCCCTCTTCGCCTCACATATATCCTTAATTTTGTAAAATATGTGAAATTATAAGTTTAATTATTGTTGTTGTCAGACCATAATATATATTCATTGGTTAACCCTATAAGAGTTCTTATTTTTATTTTTATAATATATATTCTACTTAATTCAAAATTAAGAATTCTTTTTAGATTTTGTAACTTTAATCCTCTCCATTGGTTAGATTTTGTAATGAGTTCTTAAGAACAAAATATTTATATTTAACTAATTTTTTTGTTATTTTATATATAGTTTATTTTCTTAAAATTTGTTCAAATAGTACATTTTATAAAATCTTAATTACATTGCATTTTATGTAATTTTAAATGTTGAACAAGAGAAAAAAGTATGAATTAATTTGACTGTAAACAAAGCAAAAGAGTAAAAAGCACAACAAGTTTGTGATCATGCAGATTTGTGTATGCTAATCTCAAATTATCCATCGGCACAACTTGGCTTAAAGCCATAACTTCCTCTATTCTCTATCATACCTCAACCATACACAACGACCATGACCATCTTGACCATCTCAATTCTCACGACCCTTTTTGAAGATTGAGATGTTTGGAGAAAACCCATCAAAAACATAACAAAGATCACATCTCCTAGAGGTAAAGTCAAAGATCATTCCTAATTGCAGCTTGAGTAACTGAAGAGTTAAACAAGAAAACAAAATTGAGTGTATAATAACAAAATCGAAGAGCATGAATCAAAATCGATTCTTTTTCAATCAAAGAGATATCAAAGACCATGAATCAAAATCCATTAACCACGAATCACAAATCTATGAACATAGAGCATTAATCACAAAAATAAATGTATAGAAAGATCAACCTAAAAGATCAACATGGAGTGTTGCTTCTGTCACAATTCCGAGGAATCACGAAACCATCTATTTTTCGAATGTAGCTTCTCCAGAGCGGTGTGGAAGGAAACAATGCAGAAATTTCTTGATTCGGAATATACCACCAGCTGGGATTGTATCGTCTTACTACTTACCATCAACCGACCGGGTCATGAGAAGTTCCTGATACGATATGCATTCCAAACAACGGTGTACCACCTATGGCGAGAGAGAAACCAGAGACGTCACGGTGAGCAAGCTCAAACGTACGCTCTCCTGGTCAAGAAGATAAACAAAAATGTGATCAATCGGATCAATGCAATTCGCGCCACATGAGACTATGCTTATGACGAGGCAATGGAGACATGGCTCTTGACAAGATAGAAGAATCCCATCTCAAACCTCTTGAAGATTTAAAATTCTAGTTTTAATACCGTTATCAAACAAGTTACATTCATTGTAAAAAAGTTGATGGAATAAAATTTTACATTCAATTCAAAAAAAAAAAAAAAGGAACAAACGAAGAACAATAGAAAACCATTAAATTTCCTTTCGATTCTTATTAAAACCCCCAAAAGTAACAATTGAAATCTACATCTTAGAGCATCGGTAACCATATAAAGAGGAAACCAATAACAAATCTCCATGTGTAAAGAATGAGTCTCAAACATCTCGGTACACTGAGATCTCTTTTCGTTTCTTTCTTCCTTTATTGCGTTTCTCTCTATTCTTATTGTTATTTAATATTTCTTTAATGAAAAGAAACTGATTCAAAAATTATGGTTAATGATGCTCTTATTAAATTGTAGAAAATCCAATCACGGATTCATGTCTTTGATTTCTGGAGGACTGTATTATTTCATGCTTTAACTTTTTATATCATATGATCTCATAATATACTAAATTCTAAAAAAATGGGTTGTTATCTCAGTAAATCTTTATTTTTTACATAAAATAAACACATTTTCTATAAACTACTATATAAATTTGTTTTTTTTTAGAAAAATAAGTATGGGCTCCATTTATATATTTCAATGAAATGCTCTCACATACGGCTCTCCTTCTAATTACAATTTATACGTTGGTCGAAATTTTTCAAAAAGACTAAATCGTGCTCAAATTAGCCGAAAACCTCTTTTTCCCGGCTTTACCACAACCTCTTCCACCACCACCGCCGTTTGTCTTAACTCCGGCAACGTTTTTCTCTGAATCACTCCTCATAGATTCACGTGATACACAAGTTTCCATTTTTATTTGTGTTTGAGTAAAAAAACTTTAAACTCTTTTGAGTTTGATCGAAGTTTGTATGTTTTTAGAGTAAAGAAGAGAGATCTTGATTGCTGTTTGTGTTTTGTGATTGTGAATATGAAATAGACGACCTTGTGAATGGTTGGTCTCCTGAGGTTGTCTGTGTTGCATGGGAGGGACAGATATATTATAATATGATTCAGTTTATAATTCCGAAACTGAATCTCACATCAGTAGTTATTTTATTTTATTTATTTATTCGAATACAGTATTTTGATGATGAATCACATAACATTTTCTTCTAGTACTATGGCTTTGGGAGATTAGCCGGAGGATTATAGAGACAAATGGTCAAAACCGTTGGCTCTTTTATTTTCCAAAAGAAAAAAAACGTTGACTCTTTAACACACCTGGCTTGAGCACAACCCACCTCCTTCGACTTTCTCCAAAAGAGTTGTACAAAATCCCTGCACGTGTGGTTCGGTGTGCACGTGTTTGACTTGTAGTCGTAGTAACCCATTTCATTCGCCCAAGACAGCACCGTTTGAGACGGCGTCATTATTGTCGTGAGGAAACGACCCTCAACCCTAAGCTGGTTCGCACCGTATTTGCTTGGGTACTTAAGACTCGCGTACTCACATTTTCTCTTGTTCCTCTGGTAACGAGCCAGCCGAATCGCTGCTGCTTCGAGCGTTTGGCTCCAAACGAACGGCGGAAGATAGACCGTAGCTCTGTAATCGTTGTGCGCAGCGGTGAAATCTTCAGCCGAGACAGGAACTGTTTGTGTGGGTTTCAGTTTCGCCGGCGGAGTTACGGCGGAGACGGATATAACAAGAAGTGACACGAGGATGATCATAATGTGATGAGTTATAGCCATTCTTGGTTGGTTTCGTAACTTGAAATGATCAAGTTTAATTCGTTTATATAGCCATTATATTTTTATAAATACTAGGTAATTAGAGATGTGGTTTAATGAAGACAAAATAATAGAAGAGGATCATGGCACGTGAAATGTGATTGGTCTCCTGAAGTTGACTGTGTTGCATGTGAGGGACATATACCGAACGCCATTTAATTTCTCTTGTTGCTTTCAAGGCCCATTAATGTTTACATGGCCTATGGGCCCGGCCCTCTTCGCCTCACATATATTCAATTTTGTAAAATACGTGAAAAATAAGTTTAATTATTGTTGTTGTTAGACATCTAATCGAAGAAAATCCAATCATGGATTCATGTCTTTGATTTCTCCACGTCTGAATTATTTGGTTATTATGCGGTGCAAATAAATAAATTGGATTTCACTTTTAGTGGTAACAAAGAATTTGAAATGTTCTTGTCTATAGTTTTTTTACTCGGTCGTTTTTATTTGTCACGTTGTGTTTGTGTAGTCATAAATTTATTAGTAATGAGAACACAAAGGTAACAAATACGCAGAAGAGAAGTTAAAATGGACCACAACTATATCAGAACATATCTTAACGTTAATCTTTATCTTGTTTTCATACAAACAAACAAATAAAGATTCCGTTATAGTTTTGGATCTTGCAATGCAGTCTTATAACTCAAGATTATTTTAGATTCATCAACTTGGTTGGTTCGGTCGATTATATTAATTCCACCGAATCAACATATACCAATTTTTCGGTTAATAAAGGAAATGGAGTTTCATAAAATTGTTTAGACAAACCATTTACGCATGAAAGGCTTCATTTTTCTCTACGAAATTGCATTGTATTAAGATTTGGAATCACATCAATGGAATATCAACCATCCTGGTGCCCATTTCTCAAAAATCAAGCAACAAAAACAATAAGAACCTACTGGATAACTTTGTTTTCCATTAAAAAGCGTCTTCTAATTACAATTTATACGTCGGTCGATTTTTTTCAAAAAGACTAAATTGACCCTACTCGGCGATCGTGCTCAAATTAGCCGAGAATCTCCTCTTCCCTTTACCACAACCTCTTCCACCACCACCGTTTGTCTTAACTCCGGTAACGTTTTTCGACTGATAAGTTTTATCGGAAACCGTTACATCACCTTCACCGGAGTCCCAACCGATACCACCGCTTTTAGTCAACGCCGAGCTAGCTTTAACAGCTAAAGCCGCCATTTCCTCCGCTCGTAACGGATGGTTAAGCCACGTCAACGGTAAAACGAAGTAAAGCTGCCCTGATCGGAGCTCCTCGTTGCCGGGGACAGCTGAAACGACATCGTCGAAGTCCATTTCGTCAGAGTTACAAACGAAACTCGTCGGATTCTTTTGCAAGATTTGCCAAACTTTGACCGGAGATGAAAACTCTTGTAAAGTACCATCGAACAATATAACCTTCGCTGAATCACTCCTCATAGATTCACGTGAAACACAAGCTCCCATTTTTACCTGACTAGTGAGTTTGATCGAAGATTTTGTATGTTTTAGAGTAAAGATAGAGAGATCTTGATTTGTTGTATGTGTTTTGTGATTGTGAATATGAAAGAGACGACCTTGTGAATGGTTTATATATATGAATTATGAGGAAGAAGAAGACAATCTCGAGAATCTAATGTCCACGTAAGAGTTGTCGTGTAGTAATAACAATGAAACATGACAACTCACGGTAGGGTTATTGTATTTACGATTGATATTACGAAAGGAACCCTAACGTGAAGGGTATTTCGGGAAATAAGGAGAGCTAAACGTGGCGGGAAATGAGAGAGGAAGGAGCATAGGTGGTGAAAGAAGAAAGGAGACACGTGGCAGACAGAGGCATGACCGGCAAGAAGACAAGATTGAGTTGGCCGGAAGGTTTATAGCGTCTCCGGTGGGTTAGAAATCACGTGAAGACAATGTGCGAGTGGGACCTATAAATGTTTAAGGTGGGTCATAGTAGATTCTTCTTGGACCCTTTTGGTAGATACAAGAGTCATTACCTAACGTTATTTTTTATTATTACTTTTTAATTTTGCATGAATGTGGCATTTAATGTTAACCTATAAATTATTGAGTTTGTTAATACTATTTTAGTATGTTGGACGGTATGCAAAAGCTGTATAGAAATTTATTTTGTAATTCGTTAAGATATTTTATCATGCATGCTTACTTTAATGATTTAGTTTAGATTGGTTTGGTGAAGTGTATCGTCTTTGTTTTTAGGTTGAAGTGGACTTACTGCTTTTTTAGTTAGATATTTTGTTTGAAATGGATCTGTTACGAAAAGTAATCAATTCATTGGCTATTTATAATGGTTGATTGGTTATAAAACAATAATGTAAATCTCAAATTGCCCTACCACTCTAGTTCTGAATAGAAAATATCTTTTGATATTTACCAAATAATATTATTTACTGACACATCAAATTAATTGATTGCTTGTGTTTTTGTGGGACTGGAACCACCCACGTCTCCACCGATATCAAATCAGTGGATGTCAATTTTTAACGAATAACTCGATTTTTGTCTTATCTTTTGTTTTTATCACCTACGTAAAAGTTGTCCCAAGTTCGTATAACATTTGATTCGAATATTAAAATAACAGTTGGCCAGATTCATCTAGTGGATGATATAAAGCCAACAATAGTTAATACATGATGTGAAATTGGACAACAATACAATTTAGCTTACGAATTTCCATTTTGAGCACGAGGCATATTCTTGTTGGTGTTTGATTTGTTAATATACTACTTTTTAACTTGATCGATAATCCATAAAATGGAATTTAACATGCTTTTAAACAAGGTGATTTTAGTTGTTCAAACATGTGATTAGATGATATTAACACACACGTACGCTTATAGAATCTACTGTTACAATATCTTGTGAATGCAAGATTTGTACTATACTTTGCGATGATTCCGATCTCTCTAGCTGGTATATAAAAAAATAGAATTATGTCCCCCATGAAAATTAATAATGTGATTAGTTATACTAACCCCGTGGTTTAAAAACTTAAGAGAGAATCTTTCTGCGATCTGCATTGTGATGTGCTGTCCCACGGCTATGAAATTGTCTGTGTTCTTTCATGTCACGGGATTTAGGACCAAGCACAGACCAATGTGTTTTATTTTATAGGTTAAACCCTGTTTTGTTTAATATTCACACCCATGCACATTAAATACAGGGTAAGGTCCGTAAGGAGCAAGATGATTAGACTAAATTATTTACAGAAAATATAACATTATTTTCCACTTGCTATGGGCCAGTCTAGCTACTCATTTCATATAATTACATATCACAAGAGTACCACACAATCCAACTGTTTTACTCATTTGTATATTCATTCTTGGGTTGGAGACTAAGCTAATTTGTTTACACAATTGGGCTTAAGTGTTGGCCCATTCCTTTAGGTGAAGATAAAGTTGATAATGACTGGTTATAAAATTCAGCAAATGCGACTACCAATAAGCATAAATGTAGAAAGGGTGTATATCCATAAGTCCATCATCATCAAGAAATTATTTGCATATGCCCCTATCGGAAAACAGAAATTGATAATGACGTGAGACAATTTGCATGTTCCATATGACAAAATATCAATTTACAGTCAACAATTGAGTAATTAAGAGTCAACAATTGGTCAAGTGTTGAACCAACGACCAAACCGGTATGCAAATGAATTGGTTTGACCAATTCTTTACTTAGTTTGTGTTATTTGTTTATGCAAATAACAGAGAGAGTGAGGAGAACGTGTTCTGGTTTCACGTTTCCACTATTCCATTATGCATTTTCTTTCCAGCTTTGTAGGAAGTGTAAGTTTTATCAGTTATACATAAGAAAATTTAAAAGTCAGATTTTAATTCGTGTAAAGAAAAGTGTTCTTATCGTGTTCATTTCTTAAAAGCTTTCGAGTGGAACCGCATTAGAGACCAAACAAACGATCAGTTTCAGACTTTTTTCGTGTAAGTAAATCCACCGGGTTTTTACACTTTTGCACTTACTCTTTTTAGTCGAGTTTCTATGGGCTTTATAATATTAGGCCCATTACAATCAATTTGCCATAGTAGTAAAATAAGGCATCTTTAACGCAGAAATGGAATGTAAAAAAAATGAGCGGCTAATTTGAGATTCTCCCGCTCATCGAAAATTGATTTAATTTTTTTTTTTTAATTTCAATCACCAAAAAAATTTCCGAAAGGTCTCTTCCTTTTTTACAACTTGTTCACTTCACTCAAATCTCCTTCTTCGTTTTCACAGTTTCTGCGATGAGTACAGAAAAAAAGAATGGCAAGAAGCGTGTTGAACCTGAACCCAACACGGATCTACACTTCGTCGGAGAACCCGTACCGAGAGACATAGCTTTGAGACGATGGCCTTTCCGCTACAGATCTAGAAAGGCCAGAATCGAAACTCTGAACAATGGGTAAATTCCGGTTCTTCTCTCTCTGTCTCTTATATTCTTCTTCTATGAGTTTTTGTTTAGTTAAACTCAGACTATGGTCTCATTGTTTATAATTACAGTGACGACGAGAAAGATTTGGTAGAGGCTAAGCATCATTTTCTTAAAGCGAAAGTTGATGACGTTGAATTCAGTCTCGGAGATGATGTCTATGTCACGGTACTCATGTCTTTTATTAGATTTACTCTGTTAGGTTCGAGTAAACTTTGTTGATATGGACTCGACTTTGGAGATATATATGGTTTATGAAAGTGATATTGTTTGATGCAGGCTGAACCAGGCATGCCAAATCATTTGGCTAAGATAGTTGAATTTTTCGAGGCTATTCATGGAGAGCCTTACTTTAGAGCACGCTGGTTTTACAGAGCATCAGATACAGTGAGTTTTTTGTTATTGCGTTTGTGTTTTTGATGTTTATTGATCTTGTTTTTGTGTTTCCTAGGTGATTAAAGACCTTTCAAGTCATGTGCATCCGAAAAGAGTCTTTCTTTCTAATGTTCATGATGACAATCCGCTTTCGTGCATATATTCAGCTGTTCACATTGTTAAAATTCCGCTAAAGGTAATGTTACACAGTTTATAAAATGTTTTGTGATTTGACTTATAGATTGTGTAACGTTTTTGTTTACAACAGATTGTTACTGGACTTGAAGAGAGTATGATTCCAGCTTGTGATTTCTATTATGATATGAAATACGAGTTGGAGCATCTCACTTTCTCTTCTGCTGACGATGGTAATTACTATCATAGCTTTGTTTTCATATCCGTAGTATAATTTCTTCATAGTGTTAAGAAGAAAGCTAATGATTTCTGTCTTGCCATACAGATTGTGAGACATCGTCATCATCATCAACCATTTCAAATGAATCTCACACTGAAATTCCTCGCAAGAATGAAAAATTCTTGTTGGATTTATACAGCGGCTGTGGTGGTATGTCTACTGGCCTGTGTGCTGGTGCTCTTATCTCCGGCGTAAAATTGATCACGGTATGCATTTTTTCTCGAAATACTCATGTTTCCATTGTTTGATATAAAACTTGTTTCACTTTGACATTTTTGTTGTGTTTGACATTTGCAGAAATGGGCAGTGGATATTAATAGCTCGGCTTGTGAAAGTCTGAAGCTTAACCACCCTGAAACTGAGGTAAATCTGTTCTGATTTTGTATTATGTGTTAAGAAAGTAGATTTCAAGTTCATAGGCATAATCAAATGAACTTGTATGTTGTTCAGGTGAGAAACGAACCTACCGACGAGTTTCTGAAGTTGCTCATAGAATGGAGAAAACTTTGTCAAAGTTTTTCACTCATTCCTGGTGGTGAGCCAATCGATGGAGACACTGATTCGGAAGAAGATGAGAAAAATGATGATGCAGATGCTGAGTTTGAGGTAGAAGAATTTCTCGAGATTTGCTATGGTGATCCTAAAGAAATTAAGAAACCGGGTCTTCATCTTAAGGTATAGTTCCTTTACTAGAAAATTAGATCACAGTTAGGTATAAACATTTTTTTTCTTTTGGAAGAAGATCTAATACAAATGTTAATATCTAGTTTTATTTCAATACTTTCAGGTTCACTGGAAGGGTTATGGTCCAGAAGAGGATACGTGGGAGCCATATGAAGGGATAAAGTAAATATTGCTATATCAATATATTTTTCTGCTTTTGCATTGACGTTTTATCGTTGTTGATTTTTTTTACTTTATCTACAACAGAGGATGCAAAGATAGGTTAAAGGAGTTTGTGACAAAAGGATTCAACTCTAACCTATTGCCCCTTCCCGTAAGTCTTTTATTTCCCTGGAATAGTATTTATGATATATGTCCTGTTACCTTCTCTGAAGTTTTATGGTTTTCCCTTTGAAATAACCTTTTGTCTCTTCGAAATTTGTTTATTTTCCAGGGCACTGTTCATTTTGTGTGTGGAGGTCCTCCTTGTCAGGGTATTAGTGGATTTAACCGGTTTAGAAACCCAAATGCCCCACTGGAAGATGAGAAAAACGGACAGTTGCTTGTTTACATGGATATAATAAACTATTTGAAGCCACATTATGTCCTCATGGAGAATGTCGTTGATCTTTTAAAGTTCTCGAAGGGGTTTATGGCCCGTTGTGCGGTAACTTGTTTGGTTTCAATGAACTATCAGACAAGACTTGGTATGATGATGGCGGGATCTTATGGTGTTCCTCAAACCAGATGCAGAGTATTCATGTGGGGCGCACACCCAACTATGGTAAATATTTGCTTACATAATAGTTAGTACTTATATACTGTTTTATTTTATAAGATGTGATCTTTATTGTTCTCATAATTTGGTTACCAGAAACTGCCACCATACCCCTTGCCCACACATGAAGTTCTCTACCAAAGCTCGAAGTCTAAAGAATTTGAGGCAAGTCATTTTCTTTACTGCGGATGTGTCTACTTTTTAATCTCATAAATGATACCATTATTGAATTGCTTTTTTTTATTTGCTGTAAATTCAGGAGATACTAGTTGGCCATAACCAAAAGAATCTTAAGCTAGAAAAGGCTCTTACACTAAGGGATGCATTGACTGATCTCCCACCGGTGCGTATCTAAACTTTAAACTGGTCATAACTGATTTTGAAACATTATGTCTGTAATTCATTGTTCAATGCTTCATTTACCTTGTAGGCAACAAATACTGAGGTAAATGATGTAAGGAACTACGAGACAGAACCCCAATGTGCCTTTCAGAAATACATAAGTCTTGCAAGAGCTGGTGAGAATCTTAAAATCCATGGAATTGGCATTAACAGTTACCTAATTATTAATGGACATTCTTGTTTCAGAGTCGATAATCCCCAAGGATGGTGGAGGTCCTTCAGAGCCAAGAAGGTTATTTGATCACCAACCTCTTGAACAAAAAGCCGATGATTTGGAACGGACTTGCCAAATTCCAAAGAAGAAGGTGTGGCTATCTTTTGATGTTATATGTTATTGTAAGAGCTTTGATGGTTCATTCTGTAATAATTTCTTATTCTTGCTGCTACAGGGAGCCAATTTCCGGGATTTGAAAGGAGTTTTGGTTAAAAACAACGTAGCCTATCTTGACCCTTCTATAGAGCGTCCAAGATTGAAATCCGGAAAATATCTGGTACAAATGAATCAGTTCCCACCCTTGTGGTTTTTTCCATTACCATTTTCCTGCAGATTCTTTATGACACCACATTGTGTTTTGTTCAGGTTCCTAATTATGCAATCAAATTCACCAAAGGCACTTCTAAGAAGTAAGTTTCTCTATCTAATTTGCTTTTCTGGAATCCATTTCCATTACTTGGTAAAATGTTAGATTTCCTAAAGTAACTCATTTGCTATCTGAATTTCAGGCCGTTTGGGCGCAAGTGGTTTGATGAGGTTGTTAGGACGGTTGTGACACGGGCAGAGCCTCACAATCAGGTATAATCTTTTTCTATATTTTCATTTGGTTTTTGTGCACCTTTGAGTTCTTGTCATTAAAACTGATTTCTGCAGGCTGTGCTCCATCCATTGCAAGACCGTGTGCTGTCAGTCCGTGAGAATGCTCGTTTACAAGGGTTTCCCGATTTCTATAAATTATGCGGCACAATAAAGGAAAAGTAAGTCTTTAGTTCTTACTCTTTTACATTGCTTGTTTCTAGATTTTGATGTTCTTTTGGTGTTAGTGAGAGTCTAACTGGTTTTGCGTCTAAATATCCAGATACATCCAAGTTGGGAATGCGGTGGCCGTTCCTGTTGGGGTTGCCTTGGGCTACGCTTTTGGGATGGCAAGTCGAGGGTTGACCGATGATCAACCGGTAATAACTCTCCCTTTCAAGTACCCTGAGTGTATGGAGGGAAGTGTTGAGGAGGATGTTGACGAAGAAATGCAGTGAAGAGGAAGATCGATTGGTTAAATTTATTTTAGCTTTTGGTACTAATTTCCAGGAAGGTCTAGCAGATTTTATGTCTTTTTATGACAGTTAATTGTTTCGAATTTAGTTATTGACTATTGCTGCAAGAGCTTTAAATAATCTATTTTAAAGCACTTGCTTCAGATGAGTTTACTGGTTTAGTATTTTTTTGTGTTATAGTCCTGATTTCGGTTCTACAGTTCTACTTATGTTGGGGGTCTGAAAACATGTTTTAAAAACTCAAGATCAAGGGCATGGATATTAAAAACTCAAGATTTAGGGTATGTGCATTTTCTTAATAGTGAGATAAACGAAGAAAGCATTCAAACGATGTACTCATATTATCATCAAATACAATTTAACAAAAGTTATTTAATGTAATAACAAGATCACTCAAGTTGACCATACCACACCCCTTGGATCTTCACATCCTTTGGTACCTTGGCACCCAAGTCAGTATCCGACGGCTGAATACTCTCGAACACTCCGATCACTTCTCCTGTCTCCGGTTTGCTCTTTGTCACTTTCAAAGTGATCTCTCCAACTGAAGCTGCCGTGTTCTTCACGTTCTCCTTCGAAAGCTCTTCCTCGTCTCCTCTACCTCCAGCTGGCAATGCCACGGCGTTGTCATATCCGGTGGATCCACCACGACCCTTTGGGTCCAAGAAAGACGAGCCACGGTATGACGGGACTAGGAATTTTCCGGAGAAGCTGTCTGGTTTGCCTGAAGCATCAAGCTGTTTGACGGTGAAGAGGAATGGAACACGCTCGCCTCCAGGAAGCTGGACAGTGACTGCAGCATAGTCGATTCCATCTTCTTCCTTGAATTTGACACTTCCATCTGCAGAAACCTGCTCGATCCAATACAAAACTAAATCAATCACTAACCCTAATCAGACGTTTTCTTGTGATTGAAGCAAGGACTCTAAATCAAACCTCGAAGGGTCCTTCGATCTCGTCAAGAGTGTAAGTGAGACGGGTCATGAGCTTTGTGTTCTGGAACTCAGGAGGTGCGTTCTTGCTTACACTATCAGCCTTGACGGTGAAGGAAGTAGGCTCGAAGCAGAACTTCTTGCCTGCGTACTTTCCGGCCTTGAACGAGAATGTCTCAGAGCCACCTTCGATAGTTGGGCATTGGTTAGCAGTTCCAGTACCCTTCACTTCCATGTACGTCTTGCTCTGAATCTCGTCGTAAGTCAGTCTCTTCGGTGCTCCCTCTGCACTTGCTCCCTTTCATTTCACACAGAAGAACACAACCTTATTATTATTTTTTGAATTGAAGAAGAACACAACATTAACTCAACAAAATGATCCAATACGACTAGAATAATTTCATATCCAACTGCTAATAAAGAATTGACTCAATGGATCTACAAGAATCGAGGATTACAAGTTAAGGAGTATCGATTTTCGCTTTGTAATCACTAATCAGAATCATTTTATCACACAAACAAAAGCAAACTATTCTTCTCTGTTTGTTGCTCCATCTATAAGTTCTTGATGATCATTTTAACTAAGAATCAGTGACAAAGAAAAGTAAGTTACCGAGGCGACGAGAGCAGAGGTGGCGAGAGCGAAACCGGCTATTTTGACAGCGTCGGAGCATTTTCCGGCAAAGTCTTTGAAGTCAGATTGGAAGGAACAAGTGAGACGAGCTGAGGAAGTTTCTAGACCAAAAGATTTGCCTACGGTCTGGCTCGACCGGAGAGAAGCACCGCCGCGGGAAGGGGCGGTGGCGATCTTCGCCGACTGGATAAATGTGGCGGCGGATTGGAGAGAAGCTGCCATGGCGACAGAGAGACTTGGATTGTGTGTTTTGTGATCCAAAGCAGAGGAAAGTGGAGAGTAAAGAGTAATAAGAGAGAGAGATAAGATTTTTAGATAAGGCGAGGATTTTCATTGGTTTGTTTCGTGAGAATCGGAGTGTTTGGTTTATGTTGTTGCCACGTGTCGAAATATTAAGTGGAGATATGGATACTGTCTCACTCAGGGGATGCTGACTTGTCTATATGAGATAAAACATTGCGGAAAAAATATAAAATGGCCTATACAGGGATCGAACCTGTGACCTTCGCGTTATTAGCACGACGCTCTAACCAACTGAGCTAATAGGCCAGAGATGCTGATTATAAGTGTTATTTATACTTGTACACAACGTTTTAATTTATGAAGAAGCTTTCAAACACAGTACATAGGATTCTTAAGTGACCATGGTTTTGACCCAAAAAAAAAAAAAGTGACCATGGTTAAAATTATGAGTCTTGGTTACTACTTTTACGCTTTCTTATAGTTTTGATGTTATGATCCTGCAAGTTTCCTTATCAAACACCAACACAAATCCGTTTTGGCAAATGGGCGATATCATCGGGGATTCTATAGCAATTTCCTTAGATCTTGGGTCCAAGAGAAAACCTATAATATGCTCCAAGTGGTATTGGGTCTAAAATTTTGATGAGCTGGGCTGTATGGAATGATATAATTCCAAATTCATTTCTCTGTGTTCCTCTGATGAGTCACATTTTGTTTCATAGCTTTAAATCCTTTTGGTTTGGTTGAAGTCCTCCAACGAAGGCACATATGTCCTTGTTCTCACTTGTAGACTAGATGTCCTAATCATACTTTTTTTAGGAGTGAAAACGATGTCTAGAACATTGTTACAGTGTATAACTCTTCGAATGTTATATAGGTAACAAATTCTATTTACTACTAAGCAAAGTTGGGATTTCATAAACTGGATTTAGTTCAATTAGGTTGATTGTTAACTAGTTCTATGAAATCATGTTCAGGTATCAGATTCCATATGTTACATTCTTAGTATATAGATTATACGTTAGTTCATTGTACAAAAACAGAAAACCTTTTGTTTAAATACAGAGTACACCTTGAATAAGTGAAATCCGAATACCAGTAACTACGGTCGCCTAATCCAAAAATTGAAGAGCAAATAACTAAAAAAAACGAAAGAAAAGGCACTCAGAATGAGTAGGAGGTTTTGATTCATCAATAAGAATCAGAATAAACAATCCTCATCATGCCTTTGTTTCTAAAATCTAAATTTAGCCAAAAAAACAAAACACTTAAAGAAGATGACTAAAGGGTTCCTCTCAGACAAATGCCTCGTATTTGTCCCCATGATTAATGAAAGGATTTTCTCGGACTCGGCATCTATTGGTTATTCATCATTAAGAAACCGTTTTACAAAACCACTGTTAGAAACTAAAAAGAAAGTTAATCCTCTCAGACAAATGCCTCGTATTGTCCCCATGATTAATGAATGGATTTCTCGGACTCGTCATCTGTATGTTCATCACTGAGAACTTTTTCTTTTTACAGAAACAAAAACTCGCAGTTTATTGACAAAAACGACTAAACCTAAAGAATAATATTCCGATCAAATCAGATGCACTGGCAAAGAATAGATCCTAATGAAAATACGAATCAAGCAGAAAAAGCGTCGGAAAACAAAAGCTTTACGTAAAACGATAAAATATGCAGCAACTAAGGTTTCATTCAGATCTCCGATTGTATTAGTTTAGTCGATAAGACGGAAGCCGGCTAATTTATAGCGGAACTGAAAATAGGGTTAGGGTTTTAAGTCGGCTCCTCTACGAAAACGACATGATGTCCTATAGTATTAACTCTAAACAGCAAGTAGTTCTGAGAAATGGGCTGTATCTTATCTAAACACGAATATAGCTAATGGGCTTTGGGGCCCATACATAGATTCGGGAATTAACTAACTCTAATTCGTTCATTTCGATTAGGAAACGCAGAGATTAATTAAAGCCGCCATGAAAAGACGGCAGAAGCAAGTTTCCGACAAGGATCATTTTGTCGGTAAAGACATCCCGGTTGATCTAGTCCCTGAGATTCTCACGAGATTGCCTGCGAAATTAATAGCGAGGTTTAGATCTGTGTCGAAGCAATGGGGTTCAGTTCTCGACCGTCCACGATTCACCGAAATGTTCCTGACATTTTCTTCGGCTCGTCCTCGTCTCTTGTTCGCGTATAAAAAAAACGGTATGTGGTTCTTCTTGTCGGCACCTCAACCTCTAAATCCCGACCAGAACTTGACTTCTTTAGTTGTCGATCATCACAAGCCTTCCCTTTGATATTATCCCTATAAAATATGTTCCCCTGTCGGTGGCTTGATCTGTACTAACAGTATGAATCCAATGATCTGTAACCCTAGCACAGGACAGTGCATACCTTTACCCAAAGTCGAATCAGTAGGATTTGGGGTGAGAACTTTCTTTGGGTATGATTCGATCAACAAAATATACAAGGTGTTGTCTTTGAACAATGGTCATCGAGTTTTGACATTAGGATCGGGATCGGGAGAAATGTCTTGGCGGTTGATCGAATGTTCGATGCCACAGCTCCCTTTAAGTCAGGTGAATGGGATATGCATCAATGGAGTTTTGTATACTTAACTGATTCTGGTGGTGGCAGTGGATATATTAAACCTTGTATGGTAGTTTGGTTTGATGTTAGATTAGAGACGTTTACGTTTCTAGTTGTGGATACTGAAATTTCGAGTTCAACTCTGATCAATTTCAAAGGTAGATTAGGCATACTACTGAAAGATTTTCCCCGCTCTGGAAACTCGAGGATTGATTTGTTGGTTCTAGATGATGCTGATGAAGAGAGATGGTCGACGCATAGCTACGTGCTGCCTCCTTTCTGGGAGGATGTAACTAGGGGAGCCTTGCTGGCTGTTGTCGGGATGACGTGCGCCGGGGAGATTGTGTTAGCCCCAGAGTATACTCAACCCGATCCTTTCAGCATTTTCTACTACAATGTGGAGCGTAACACTGTTGTAAGAGTTGAAATCGAGTTAGGGATTGTACCTTATATGCGTCAACGGATTTACGTGTTTGTGGACCATATAGAGAATGTGATCGCTTATGCAAATGCTTTGGACTTAACGTAGCTATGTTGTTTGGCTTCTAAGTTTGAGCTCTTAGCGCTGCACTTGTCTTGTTTCATGTATGTTACAGTTGTTCGGTTTTTTGTACTAATATGTTTACTTTGAATGAAAGGGAGCCAACCATCTTTCGGATTGATTATTGTGAAGCCTATGCAAATGCTTAGGACTTTACAATATGCTTTTTGATTCTATACTTCAAGATGGATCGGAATCCATTTCAAGACCGTCGTGATCTATAATCAACCATTTGCTTCCGAATTTCTTCGTAATCGACAAACCTCTTGGCCGAGCTGTCGTTGCGGGTGAACTTTCTTCAAATTCCATCATGAAAAAACATATTTTTCAAAAAATACGCATATTTCTCATTAGACCAGAATTTCTTGCAAAAACCTCTAGAAGAAATAAAACTCAAGATAATTCCTTTGATCAGACCTCTGTCTAAGTGTATGCAAGTCACCTCCCGGACAAAACTCCATAAATAAACAAGAGGACTTCTAGATTCCGAAAAACCCATTAAAGATGAAGATACCTTGAGATGTCATCTCCTCTACAAAAACGACATCAAGTCCTATATTATTGATTCTGAACAGCGAGTAGTTAGCACTTAGCCGAAACACGAATAGTCAAGAAAGCAATGGGCTTTATCTCATCCAAACACGATAATAGCTAATGGGCTTTGACTTTTGAGCCTTACGTCGATTAGTGTGATTTACTAAATTTTAATCCATTTCTTTCGATTTAATTAATACAAACAAAGACTCGAAAACCTTGCGCAGCCGTCATGGGGAAACGTAAGAAGCAAGTTTCCGACAAGGGAAGAGAGATCCCAAGCCATTAAACCCAGACCAGAACTCTTCTCCTTTAGTTCTCGATCATTACAAGCCTTTTCGCAGATATTTTTCCGGTCATATTTGTTCCTCTATCGGTGGCTTGATATGTACCAGTAGTAAGAAGCCAATGATCTGTAACCCTAGCACAGGGCAGTACATAGCTTTACCAAAAGCTTCACGGGGAGGAGATGGCCGGGGAACTTTCTTTGGGTATGATCCGATCAACAAAATATTTAAGGTATTGTTTGTGTACAATGGTCCTCGAGTTTTGACATTAGGATCAAGAAAACTGTCATGGAGAAAGATCGAATCTTCGATAAAGGCAAGATCAGGTAAGTTGCGGGAATCAGATATGCATCAATGGAGTTTTGTATTATATTGCTAATTGCTGTGGCAAACTATATATGGTAGTTTGCTTTGATGTTAGGTTTGAGAAGTTTAAGTTTCTAGATACGGACCGTGACATGTGTTTTTCAACTCTGATCAATTGCAAAGGTAGATTAGGTGCAGTTCGGTATGATTTTCCTGTTACTATTGGTGGACAAAAAAGAATGGAGTTGATGGTTCTAGATGATGATACATGGTCGAAGCATATCTACGTATTGCCGCCTTTGCCGTCTTTGTGGAGGAACCTATCTGCGAAAACCAGGCTGCACATTCTCGGGATGACATGTAGAGGGGAAATTGTGTTAGCTCCAGAGTATACTCAACCTAAGGCTTTCAGCATTTTCTACTACAATGTGGAGAGGAACACTATTGTAAGAGTTGAAATCGCGTTAGGGAATGTAGCTTCTAAGCTTAAAAATATTGACATCTTTATAGATCATATCGAGAATCTGAAGCTTAATTATGGACATGCCTAGGCCTTCGTATGACTCTATAATGTAGCTACGTTGTTTGGTTTTTGTTTGACTATTCTATGTTTGCTTCGGAAAAAATGATTCAAAAATGTTTCGTATGGATAATGTGAAGCTTATACAGCCATATGCTTAGGACTTTGTAAGACTTTATTATATAGCAATGTTGTTTCGCTTTCTAAGTTTGGGCTCTTAAATTCAGACATTATAGCGTTGCACGTGTCTTGTTTCGTGTAGGTTACAATTGTTCCGGTTTTTGACCATGTTATGTTTACTTTGAAAAATAAGTCAACCATCTTTCTGATTGATTAATAAGTCAACCATCTTTCGAGCATTGAGTTGTATGCGTCAACGGTTTCACCTCTTTGTAGACCATATAGAGAATGTGATCGCTTATGCAAATGCTTAGGACCTTTGTCTTAACACAGCTATCTTGTTTGGCTTTCGCTTAGTTACAATTGTTGGGTTTTTGTATTATGTATAACATTTACTTTGAATGAAAGAAGTCAACCATCTATTTGATTGATTAATGTGAAGCCATGCAAATGCTTAGGACTTAACAATATTCTTTCTGATTCTATTAAATCAGAATCAAATTTCAAGACCGTTGTGATCTATTATCAATCATTGTTGTCTCATGCGAGTCGCAGACTTTTGTCTTGAGTATACATCCGGATTTCTTTGTACCATCTGTCGATTTTTGCAATCACGTTCGTCATGTGAACACTAGTTCTATCTAAATCAGTTTATGCTATCCGGTTCGATATCATGAATATTTTTTTTCGATACAGTTTGATCAAAGAACTTTCAGGTTATTGCAAATTGGCGTTTCTCACTGGTTCATGTCTAACGTTAAACTCAAGCTGTCTCAGATTTTGAAGAATGATTACAAATCTCATAACCTTTTTCAACACGTAAAAGGGGAAAAGAACAGATAGTTATGGCCCAACTAAGAATAGTCAAGAGAGCAATGGGCTTTATCTCGTGTAAACTAGGATATAGAAATGGGCTTTAGGTCTACGCCGATTTGGAATTTTACTAATGCGTTTATATTTCATTATTATACAAACGAAACTCTAAAAACGTAATTAGGGCTTAGAGCAGCCATGGAAAAACGTCAGAAGCAAGTTACCAACAAGGATCTCTTCATCGGAAGAGAAAAACGTAAGACGATGATTCCAAATGATCTCATCACTGAGATTCTCTCGAGATTGCCTGCGAAATCATTAGCGAGGTTTAGTTGTGTGTCGAAGCAATGGATTTCGATTCTCCATTGTCCACATTTCACCGAATTGTTCCTGAAAGTTTCTTCGGCTCGACCTCGTATTTTGTTTGCCTTACAATACAACAGTAAATGGATCTTACTGTCGGCACCTCAGCCACTAAATCCAGACCAGAACTTGTCTCCTTTAGTTGTCGATCATCACAAGCCTTTCCCTAGATATTTTCCGTATAAGATATGTTCCCTTGTCCGTGGCTTGACATGTACTAATAGTAAGACTCCAATGATCTGTAACCCTAGCACAGGGCAGTGCATACCTTTACCCGAAGCTACACCGGGAAGATATGCAATGAGAACTTTCTTTGCGTATGATCCCACCAACAAAATATTCAAGGTGTTGTATATGTACAATGGTTGTCGAGTTTTGACATTAGGAACGGAAAAATTGTCGTGGAGAACCATTGAATGTTCGATACCACATATTCCTTTAGTTCGTGAGACTGGATTATGCATCAATGGGGTTTTGTATTATTTATCTGTTTCTCGTGGTGGTGGTGGTGGTGGTGGTGGTGTAGTTTGCTTTGATGTTAGATTAGAGACGTTTAAGTTTCTAGTTGTGGATACTGAAATTTTGTTTTCAACTCTGATCAATTGCAAAGGTAGATTAGGCATACTACGGAAAAGAATTCTTGAAAACTCAAAAATTGAGTTGTTGGTTCTTGATGATGCTGATAAACAGAAATGGTCGAAGCATATCTACGTTTTGTCTTTTTTGTGGGATGACATAACTAGGAGAAAATCGCTGTCTGTTGTCGGGATGACATGCGCAGGGGAAATTGTGTTAGCTCCAGAGTATACTCAACCAGATCCTTTCAGCATTTTCTACTACAATGTGGAGCGTAACACTATTGTAAGAGTTGAAATCGAGTTAGGGATTGTCCCTTACAGGCGTCGACAGATTTACATCTTTGTAGACCATGTAGAGAATGTGAAGCTTATGCCGCAGCCAAATGCTTAGGACTGGAGTCTGGAGAGTCTTTGAGAACAATTTATTTTATGCGTAAAAGATACCTTCAGTTTTGGTTTCTTCTTATTTTGTGAACTTAAGTTATTACAAACTCCTACTGTTTGCTATCATATTGAAGTTTTAACATTCGTTCTATTTAGCCATATATAAATCATTTAATATATTGATTCAATGTATTGTTATTTTATCTACTCGAACTATCAAATTATAAGTTCCATCATATGCAAAGTAAAAAAATGGTTTCATCTAAACATTAGGGCTTAATGCCGAGGTCATGGGAACACGTAAGAAGCACGTTTCCAATAAGGATCTCTTAATCGGAAGAGGGATCCCAACTGATCTCATTACAGAGATTCTCACCAGATTTCCTGCGAAATCAGTAGCTAGGTTTTGTTGCGTGTGGAAGCAATGGGCTTCATTTCTCCACCGTCCACATTTCACCGAACTGTTTCTGACAGTTTCTTCGGCTCGTCCTCGTCTCCTTTTCGCCGTTCTACTGCGACACTAAATGGCACTTCTTGTCGGCACCTCAACCTCAAAATCCAGACCAGAACTCATCTCCTTTAGTTGTCGATCATCACAAGCCTTTCAACAAATATTTTTCCTTTAACATTTGTGCCCCTGTACGTGGCTTGGTATGTATCACTAGTAAGAATCCAATGATCTGTAACCCTAGCACTGGAAAGTGCATAAAACTACCCACAACCCTAGCAGCGACAGGAACTGAGGTGAGAACTTTCTTTGGCTATGATCCGATCAACAAAACATTCAAGGTGTTGTCTGTGTACGAGGGTTATCGAGTTTTCACATTAGGTCTTGGAAAATTTTCATGGAGAAAGATTGAATGTTCGGTATACCTCATCCCCCTTTAGGTAATGGAAATGGGATATGCATCAATGGGGTTTTGTATTATTTAGGTTTTCATCAACATTTTATGGTAATTGTTTGCTTCGATGTTAGGTTAGAGAAGTTTAAGTTTTTAGCAGTTGACGATTTATTTTGCCGTTATTCAACTCTGATCAATTGCAAAGGTAGATTAGGCGTAGTTTGGAAAGATATTCCCAGCTCAGAATACGCGAGAATTAAGTTGTTGGTTCTAGATGATGAACAAAAATGGTCAAAGATGACATGCACATGGGAAATTCTGTTATCTTCATGCTATACTTTATCCGATCCTTTCAGCATTTTCTACTACAATGTGAAGCGTAACACTATTGTAAGAGTCGAAATCGAATCAGGGATTGTACCTTTTATGCCTCGAAAAATTAAAAATGTTTTTAGACCATATAGAAAATGTGATGCCTAAGCGAAGTCTGGCTTCTAAGTTTGCACTTTGTCGTGTTCCATATGTAAGTTACAATTGTTCCGTTTTTATATTATGTTTACTTTGAATAAATGAAGTCGACAATCATTCTGATTTTGAATACAATTTTATTAAATTTTCTAATTAGGTTAAACTTTTTTCGTAAATATTATCAAAACTAAAATATTTTTAACAAATTAACAATTAAACAAATAACTTAATTTGGAACCAAATTCATAAAGAAAATAAATACAACTAAAGTATAATAAAACCATGATTGCAACTATACATAACTAAATGAAAAAAAGAATACAATCAAAAAGAAAATGCAAAACAAAAAGTATGAATAACTATGTTTTCAAGTAAAATATAAGCAAACAAAAATGTAGTGACTCATACTTTGGTTTAATTGATCATGATTAAGTTTTAAACTCAATGCCTATGACATTGTTGTATAAATTCAAAAATGGCAAAATGAAGATACAAAATTGAGGAATTGATTTTCAGTTTTTTTTCTTTTACATAAAATCAAAGTAAATAATTAAGTTTAAATTCACACAAAAAATGTAATGTATTTTAAAATAATACTAAAGTATTATGATAAATAGAAAAAAAAATTATGAGTACGTTAAAACACCGAAAAAATTGTATACGTAAAAACTTAAATCTAATATAATTTATGTATGATTAGATAGTTTTTAATAAAATAACTAATAGTATAATTTTTTAATGTAATTTCGCAATTAAGTTTCCTTAGAGATATTATAACACAAATAAAATATCAAATAACAAAGACCCATTTTGCCTGATTGTCTTCAGCAGTTGTTGAATGCAGACCCTTCCATCCAAGTTGTTCGCAATTTCATTCGCTTTACATCCACTGTGCTGGAGTAACCTCGGTCCGATCAGCCTTACGTTAGGGCCTTTGGACACAGTGATAAAGAGGATTTGCTTGAATTTTCTTGCCAAAGTATACCACATGAGAAACAAAGATAACATGCTCTTCTTGGCAAGAAATTTTCCAATAGATCACTTTGAAAACCGGAACCAAAAGCTCCTTCGTCGACGCGAGATCTTTAGACAAGGGTTTGAAGTCATTCACTTTCTTGGCCTCTACAACTAGAGCTCCCATAGCAGCACCTTCAAGCCATGATGTGAAAGAGAATGTGCTGAAAATCAATATCTCAAATTTGTATTTTTTTTTTTTTTTTTGCAATTGCTAAATTTATACAACAATGTTATAGGCATTGAGTTTAAAACTTAAGTATAAATCGTTGCATTTTTTTAATATATTTTACTTATGTTTTTCTTAGTTATTTCAACTTTTTGTTTTACATTTTCTTTTTACTTTTATTCTCAGACCACCATAGCTCAAGAAGAACACTGTTTTTTTTTACCAAGTGTGTAATACTCTGTTTCTGAATTTAAATTTTTTAACTAGATGTCATAGTCATTGTAACACAGCTTTTTTTTTTGGGTCGGAATCATTGTAATACAGGTTTTGGTATGAATATTAATTTATCCAAATTCTCAGGACTAGTTAATGGCCCAATTAAGAATAGTCAATGGGCTTTATCTCATCTCATCGTAGATTAGGGATTTGACCAATCCCATGCGTTGACTTGGATTATTAATATACAAACAAAAACTCAAAAACCTTAGGGCTTAGCGCAGCCGCCGTCATGGAAAAACGTACGAAGCAAGTTTCGGACAAGGATCTCTTTGCCGGAAAAATGATCCCAAATGATCTCATCACTGAGATTTTCACGAGATTGCCTGCGAAATCAGTAGCTAGGTTTGGTTGTTTGTCTAAGAAATGGGCTTCAATTCTCGAGCGTCGACAATTCAAAGAAATGTTCATGACAGTTTCTTCGACTAGACCTCGTCTCTTGTTCGCCTTAGAACAAAATGATACATGGTTCTTCTTTTCGACGCTGAAACCTCTAAATCCAGACAAGGACTCGTCTCCTTTAACTGTCGATTATCACAAGCCTTTCCCTAGCTATGTTCCTTTGGGCATGTGTGCCCCTGTTCATGGCTTGATCTGTACCAATAGTGTGAAACCAATCATCTGTAACCCTAGCACAGGAGAGTGGATACCTTTACCCAAAGCGGCAGAGGTAGGATCTCAGGTGATAACTTTTTTTGGGTATGATCCGATCAACAAAACATTCAAGGTATTGTCTCTGTACCATGGTGTTTATCGAGTTTTGACATTCAGATCAGGAAAAATGTCATGGAGAAAGATTGAATGTTCGATGCGTCAGTATCCTCCAAGTGGTAGGAATTGGGTATGCATCAATGGTGTTGTGTATTATTTAGCAACCGGAGAAGCATATCAAATTATAGTAGTTTGCTTTGATATTATATCTGAAATGTTTAAGTTTCTACTTGTGGATTCTGAAATGAAGCGTTCAACTCTCATCAACTGCAAAGGTAGATTAGGTGCAGTTCGGTATAATTTTCCTATTACTGATGGTGGAGACCGAAGAATGGAGTTGTTTGTTCTAGATGATGCCGATGAAGAGAAATGGTCGAAGCATATCTACGTATTGCCGCCTTTGCCACCTTTGTGGAGGGATCTATCTCCGAAAAACAGGCTGCGTATTGTCGGGATGACATGTACAGGGGAAATTGTGTTATCCTCACGCTATACGCTATCCAATCCTTTCAGCATTTTCTACTACAACTTGGAGCGAAACACACTTGTAAGAGTTGAAATTGAATTAGGGTTTGTAGCTTCTAAGAGTCAAAAGATTTACATCTTTATAGATCATATAGAGAATGTGAAGCTTATGGAAATGCTTAGGGCTTCAATAGACTCTACGACGTAGCTACGTTGTTTGGCTTCTTAGTTTGGGCTCACGTGTCTTGTTTCCTTTAGGTTACTATTGTTCGGTTTTTTTATGACTATTCTATGTTTGACTTTGGAATCAAACTAAAAAATGTTTCACATTTATGATTTATGTAGCAAGAATCAAAAGATAAACGACAAATAGAAATCCAAGAATCATATTATACAACATGCTTTCTGATTCTATACTTAAATAGATGTATGTTCTAGGTACGTAGTAAATGTAAACCGCTATCTTGGGATCTATAGAATTGAAGGGTTTACGAACAACAACCCTTTTTTTAACACTGTATGTCTTGATATGGAAACGAAAGCAGAAGCAGAGCACAAAAGAGAAAGACCTCTACCACTGGCAACCCTTGTTCTTTGTTTTCTTAAAATATAAATTCCTCAACAATGCTTTTTCTTCTAAATATGTTTGCCAAGATTTTGAGACTTTTAGTGGAAAACATTTGGGTCGAACCGGTGTTCAGTCTTAGCAGGAGACATAGAAAAAAACACCTGTTATTTCTTCTGGCGTTTCTCCAATTATGAACCGGAGCAATAAAATATGAAACAGTCTCCCCCAAATTTTTAGGCTAACACATTGTTAAGAATAGCCAATGGGCTTTATATAATCTAAATACGAATATAACCTTACGTATTCTAATGCGTCTGATTTCAATACAAACAAAAACTCAAAACCTTAGGGCTTAGCGCTGCCGTCATGGGAAAACGTAAGAAGCAAATTTCCGACAAGGATCTCTTAATCGGAAGAGAGATCCCATCTGATCTTATCCCTGATATTCTCTTGAGGTTGCCCGCGAAATCAGTAGCCAGGTTTCGTTGTGTCTCGAAGCAATGGGGTTCAATTCTCCACATTTCACCGAAATGTTCCTGACAGTTTCTTTGACTCGACCTCGTCTCTTGTTCGCCTTACAATACAACGGTAAATGGTTCTTCTTGTCGGCACCTCAGCCTCTAAATCCAGACCAGAACTCGTCTCCTTTAGTTGTTGATTATCACAAGCGTGTCCCTAGCTATTTTTCATCTGACATGTGTGTCCCTGTTCATGGTTTGATCTGTACTAATAGTGTGAAACCTATGATCTGTAACCCTAGCACGGGACAGTACATAGCTTTACCCATAGTGGAATCGGTAGGATCTAAGGTGAGAACTTTTATTGGGTATGATCCGATCAACAAAATATACAAGGTATTGTCTCTGTACTATGGTAGCTATCGAGTTTTGACATTAGGAAAAGGAGAATTGTCGTGGAGAAAGATCGAATGTTCGATACCCCATGATGCTCCTCTAAGTGGTGGGAATGGGATATGCATCAATGGATTTTTGTATTATTTACCTCATTGTCATGGCAGAGGATATCCAAACCTTTCTACGGTAGTTTGCTTTGATGTTAGGTTTGAGAAGTTTAAGTTTCTAGATGTGGGCTTTGATACTTGGCGTTCGACTCTGGTCAATTTCAAAGGTAGATTAGGCGTACTTCATTGGTATTTGTCGTTTACTGTTGGTGAACAAACAAGAATGGACTTGTTTGTTCTAGATGATGCCGATGAAGAGAAATGGTCGAAGCATACATACGATTTGCCGCCTTTGCCACCTTTGTGGTGCCACCTAAGTGCGGATGTCGGGATGACATGTACAGGGGAAATTGTGGTATCCCCATGCTTTACTCTATCGGATCCTTTCAGCATTTTCTACTACAACTTGGAGCGAAACACTCTTGTAAGAGTTGAAATCGAGTTAGGGATTGTAGCTCCTAAGTTTCAAAAGATTTACATGTTTATAGATCATGTTGAGAATGTGAAGCTTATGGAAATGCTTAGGGCTTCGTAAGTCTTTCTACGTTGTTTGCTTCTTAGTTTGGGCTCAAACTGTCTTGTTTCGTGTAGGTTACAATTGTTCGGTTTTTGTATGACTATTCTATGCTTACTTTGGAATAAAACAACCCAAATTTGTTTCACATTTGTGTAGCAAGAAATCTCCAAGGACTAGTTTAAAATAGAAATCCAAGAATCATAATACAAAATGCTTTCTGATTCTATACTTCAAAGAGATTAAAATAAGAATCAATTTCAAGACCGTCGTGATCTATGATCAACCATTGTTGCCTCGTGCGAATCGCATACTTGCGTCTTGAATTTACATCCGAATTTCTTCGTAATCGACCAGCTTCTCGGCCGATCAGTCGCCGGAGAACCTTCTTTGTCGATTTTTGCAATCACTTTCTTCATGTTCGAGCACTCCCTCTCTAACCTATGAACACGAGTCCTCATCGTATCCATGTCCAAACGAAGCACTTGATTCTCTCTCACTGTCTTCTTCCATTTCCCAACGTCCACTTCTCCTTCTCCTCCCCTTCTTTCATCATCACCGTCCTCTTCCGTAATCGTTTCATTCCTTCTAGCAGTTGTCACTGACGGTCTTGGCGGAGACGGTGATTGAGCTGCGAGTAGGGTCCCGGCAATGGCATGCCGAAGCTGTAACTGTTCAAAGAAGAGAACTTGTACAACAGCTCGTAGTGGAAGCCGCTCGTTTTGAGCTGCGTGTGTGCATGCTTCTAGTGTTAGTTTTTGACAATCCATCACTCCACATATCTTCTCCCTCTCTGCTTCAGATACCCATGGATGCGCCTATTACATAGAAACTTATATATTAGACCATTACTAAACTTCCGATGTGAGACTTAGATTGATATCGATATTACCTTAAGATATACATCAACAGCTCTGTAAAGTCCATCATCGTATAGTCGAGCTTGATCCGGAAGGGAGATCGCAAGATTGTAGAATTTCTCCGATTTGAGATTCGCATCTGATGCAATCTCAGCTAAAAATCCGTCGATTAGTTTCCCGACGAGCATCAACGACGGAGCGGACTCGATTACCACGGTGGTATTCGCTTGCTCCAATGTATCGAGAAAGTGGCTTAAGATCCTCTCTACCAAATCAACATCGTATAAAGTCTCGTTGAGGTAAGAGTAACTAGGAACAAGCAAATCATCAAGCGTGGCTCGTTCTAGCTCAGATCCTATCTTCCTCTCGAGTAGATTACGGCAAGTCTCAGATGCGTTGAGAATGATCGATGTTCGTAAGAAACCGAAGAGAAATCTCGTTGTTTCGGAGATTGAGCTTTTCTCTAATGGAAGATTCGAAGTAATCGTCTCTAACAACTCTCTCTGTTCGTTTTCCGAAGAAGACGAAGATTGTGGTTTCCGATTAGATCTGGAGATTCCAGGAATGTGTTTCTTCGCGTAACAGATTAAGCAGCTTTCGATTATCTCTGCGCTTAGATTTGTAGATCCCATTGATATGATTACAGTTTTGAAGATCGGTAAGCTTAGATTCGCCAGATCTTCAAACCATAGCTCAGTATTTGAATCTTTCTTTCTCTTGTGATGCTTCAGATCGGAGATTTTTTCTCCGCCGTCGTTTACCGGCCAACCGAAGAGTGATGGATCGGTTGATGAAGCTCTGGAGATTATTGATTCTATGGATTGTTCTGTTATACCAAGTGATTCAGCTAGAGAAGAGACTTGTTCACAAGCTTTTAGAGCTTTGATGGATTCTTTCAGGCTTTTGTAGACGGAATGTGAGAGGAATTTCTCTGTTTTGGAGATGAGGTTGTCTGGTGAATATTCCTCCGTCATTTCGAGATGTTCGGCGGCGCAACGGAGAGGGACGACGGAGGAAGCAGAGAGGTCGAATTTGACTCCGTAGCAGAACTTTGCAACCATCTCGAAACTCTCTGAACTTCCGGGGAAATCTTGGAGTTTTATGTGAGGGTAACCATTTTCTTCTTCTTGTTCTTCAATCTCATGCTCTTTCTTGGAATCTTCGATTTCATGGCTTTTTCCTTTCTTGTCACTGTCTTCTACTACAGTTAGTGCCATGGAGGTTTGAGGATTTGGAGTAGTGAATGATCTTGTTTCTTGCTCTGTGATCAATCTATGAAGTTTCCTACTCTTTGACATGAGAGGAAACTAAAACAAGAATCTGTGAGAAACAGAACACAAACAAACCCAAGAAGAAGACAAAATCTCAGGAGTTTATGAATGAACACACACCTTATGGAGATGAAATGTCATGTCATCGATTTCGATTTCAATGTCACTAGGTAAACCAGTAGTACAAAACCTGCATCAACACAAAGAAAACAATGGAAATGAGAAGTTTCTTAAGTAAATAAACAGAGCATTTTAAAATTATAATTATTGAAATCAGTGTAAGCCAAGCTCTATTCACCATGCTTGACCCTTGGAGGTAGACTTCTCTGACGCCATTGGAGACAAAGCTCTGATAAAAAATCACTTATGAGAGAACAAAAGCTATCTCTTTCTTGAGAGAATATGAAGAGCAAAAGAGAGAAGAAAGTGAAGGAATTGGAATCCTAAATCATGAGAAAGAGACAGATTATAAAAAAGAAATTATTCAGATTTCGAAAAAGTGGATCTTGTTTTTTGATTCATCTTTTTTTTCTTGTTCTTTAATTTTAAATAAATTTATTAATCTTTTAGTTGGAGAACAGCAAGAATCTCAACTACTACTCTCAATACGACACATTTTCAGATAAATTACGCTTTGGGAGAAGCAAAAATCCCACTCATTTGTTAATCATTTAGAAACCCTCCCATTTTTGCTTTTCACTGTTTTTTTTGGGTTATGAAATGGATTATTCCAGTATATATAACAAAGGTTAATAAATGATTCTACTCCTGTTCAAATGATTTCTCATTTCTCATTATAAAAAAAATCATTGAAAAAATATCAAATAACATATATTTGGACTGTTTTTAGATTATTATTGTTATAATGATGTCTTACCTAATTCTGAAAAACAGGGGAATTTGACGTTGAGGAGGCCCATGTGAAATGCAAGGGGGACATTAATTGATTTCTCTTTAATAAATAGTTTTTTTTAATTGGAAAATATATTAAATTTATTGCAGTATTTACAGATGTAAAGGGTGAAGCAAGAGAAAAAGATAAAGGTTATGTGCAACTTTCAATGCATTGTTCATGCAAAGTCTAAAATCAAACAAACAAAAATAATAATGAATCGACCTTTTGAAATTTTGAATGTGGAAGCAAACATTATGGTTGTGCTTGTGTTTATTATATTTGTTTGTAGACCCCTCTTTTTGAATTTATTGGATACAAACACCTCTTTTCATGATTTGAATGCTATATTATCTCTTCTCTTACTAGTACAAGTTTTTAACTTGTTGTTTTTTGTAGTTTACTTTACAGAAGATGTAAAATATATGTACTACTAGTCTATTATGTAACTTCTTGGAATATCAGAATATTGACTAATTTCCAAAACATTCTTTTGGGGTTTAGTATTTTTTTCTTTTCTAGCATGGATGCAACATCTTCGACTTATCCATCTAGTAATAATAGCATACGACAAAAAAAAAGCAATCAAAGTATGTGAAGACTTTGCCAAAACAAAACTCCAAAAGTCACTCAATTTTCTTTCTTTCTTTCTAATGATCTCATTCACGTGTTAGAAGAAAAATCATTAGATAGATGTTGTCTCATAAAAAGTTACGAAGACCAAACAAAGGTTTCATTCACACCATTAAACATAAGTTCACATCTACGTTTATCAATCTTCATGATTTTTTTGCCTATGATTAATTATACAAATTTCAGTTTATTATCTTTTGTGAGGGCATCCTTGATTAGCTCAACAAAGCCATTTGCTATGTAACAAACGGTCAACGGAAATCATTGACAGTGACAGAACAAAAAGAAAACCCTCCAAAAGAGGCAAAAAATTAATGTCGGAATCTAAAATATATGGGCACAAGAGTTTCCCTTGTTCAGAGGCTGCTTCGTTGATTTTTCTTTTGGACTGTAGCATAGCCTTAAATTTCAATAAACCCATAACATTTTCGAAAGCTTTATTAAAGGAAACTAATCCTGAAAATACAAACTGTTTAACACTTAAACACTTAACACGAAACAATCCGACCGTTTTGATTCGGCTGTTTCGCGACAAAACGGTAAACCATAACACCGATTCTAGAACCTTCTTGAGGAACATCAGAATGTATAACATCGACATCGAAGATCTTTCGAGCTTTCTTGAAGAAAACAGTTTCTTTCTTCCATCTTCTTAAATGAGCCATTAAGAATACTAATCTCTTCCCTTCTAATTGCATTTTCGTAATTATCAAACGCAGCGTTTTAAGGAGTGGCTCGTAGAGATGGTCATGATAAACCACGTCAGACGCTATAACCAAGTCAACATTACCACCAAGAACCTCCACGTCATCAGCTTCACCCCATCGTAACGGTGCCACGTGGACTTTCCCACCGAATCTCGCCACGATTTCAGCGTTTGCGTCTGCGTTGAAGGTGAGATTGTCTAGGACGTGTGGGAGATCCGTCACTGTGACGTTAGCGGAAAGAGTGATTGCGGCTGCGATTCCGACGATTCCAGTTCCAGATCCGAGCTCGAGTATGTTTATCGACGATGATGAATCAGGACCGTTGGATTTTAGTGATGAGAGTGTGGCGGCTAGTGGGCTGTTGCTAGGGTTACGGCGGTAATTATCGAGTAGTGTGACGAATGTTGAAGAGGCGGGCCAGAGCTGGAAGGAGAGACCTTGTGATGTGAGTTGACGAATCGTGACCGTTGCCTCGACGGAGCTGATGTTGTAGTGTTGGAGCTCCGGTGCATCGTCGCGTCGAGGAGATGAATTCTCACCGTCGTTGTCGATTCCGTTATCGCCGATAAGGAGCATTTTGGATTCGTCTATGTCGCTATCCGAATCGTCGTCGTCGTCTCGGAGAGGAAGAGTAGTCATCGAGTTTTGTTTTTGCGGCGCCTATGTTGTCGCTCGCTTGTAAATTGTAACTGATTTTAGCTTTTAGGGTGATTTTAGGTGAAATTACAGGTGGAGGGTTATTATTGGTTGATACTGCAACGGATAAGTGTTAGCCTCTTAATTAGCCAGAGGGTCTTGAGGAGTTTAGTTCTAATGAAGAATCGAAACAACAATGCAGTCTTAGCAATTACTATGAGCATTATTTTCGGTCGATTCTTTTAAAGTCTTGAAGAACAACAAGAGCTGCGTTTCTTCCTGGTGCACCCATAACTCCACCTCCAGGGTGAGCTCCACTTCCGCACAAGTAGAGACCTTTTAAAGGGCTGCTGTAGTTTGACCTGTGTGACGTTACACAAGTTTCGAATTAAAATCATGAATCGTAAAGACTGTTTTTGAAATGTTAAGAGTCGCGAGTAACGTACCATCCTTTCACTGGTCGCATCAAGAAGAGAGAGTCTAATCCCATTGCACCGTGAAAGATGTTTCCGCCTGCAGAATTCGGATTGGCCATGTCAATATGGTTTGGCCATGTTCATGTATTAGGGTCTTTTATTCTACATTACATACGTATATACCTGTTAGACCAATTTCCCGTTCAAGGTCGGGAGGAGTCAGCATGTCGTAGCTAATGACGGATGAGCTAAACCCAGGTGCATATTCATCAATCAATTTGAAACATCTTTGTGCAAATGCTTCCTGATTTCACACAATCAAACAGTAAACCCGGATTGGATTGGCATGTTTTATAAGTTTTAAAGGAATGTAAATTTGAGGAGTAACGGTAATGACGTTAGAGAAGAGCGTATAAGTGACTCACTCGGTAAGTAGAATCTTCCCAACTTCCATCTGATGGCTTGTAAGGAGTGTATTGGATAAACAAGTTTATTACATGCTTCCCTATATACAAAATCACGTTCAGAGCTACAACGCATTCAAATCCTAAAGACAATTAAAGGGGTTTTAAAACTAAAGCAAGTCTTCTAGATGGAGGGAGAATATATGTGCCTGGAGGAGAGATGGTATTGTCTAGTGTTGATGGTATAGTCATTTCGATCACTGGTCTTCTCGATGGTAAGCCGTTTTCAGAATCATGACATGCTGAGTGAACTTCGTCCATGCTGACAGAGCCAGAGATAGAACAGAGCCATTGACATTTTTATTTGTTCTTGGAAAGAGAAAAATCAAGATAAAATTAGCATGAAACATACCTCTCCGCACCAATGTGTATAGTGCCGAAATGCTCTTGACCTGGACTGGAACTATTTTTGTTGCAGCACTGGAACTGCGGTAATTTGTCAACGGCCAAGTTTATTTTGGTAGTAGCCTGCTCAATTGAACAACTAATCATCAATTATTTAGCTAGACGGAGTAGTTAAAAAATTGGGGTTCTGTAGAGATTTGTCTCCTCTCGATCAAGAGAACGAGGGACGTGACATTAGATGCTTACCGAGCTGTAATCTGAGTTCTTAATAGCACCGACAAATTCTTCAGGAAGAACATTGGCCGGAACCAGCTCCTGTTATCCGAAACAGAAAGAGCTCAATGTAGACTGACATACAATGGGAGTTTGCAAGTAGACAAAAGATGACATGAAAAGATTTACCACAAAAGTTCTGTAAGGGGTTGCATTGGACAATATAACGGATGACTCCACCCTTGTACCATCAGCAAGCAAAACCTTATACCAGCGAATGTCAGATAAGTTTGATTCAAGTTTTCACTTCATCAAGGAATCACGAAGAGAAACTAACCCCTTTCACGATGCTAGAATCCTCAGTCAGTACTTCAGAAACCTGAAAACAATTTTGAATGTACTAAGCAGCTCTACAGAGATGATAACTAGAACTCCGCTGTTCCGCATACTGTAGGAACAAAGGATGCTCTTAAAATGATCTTGAAAACAGATACCTCTGCGTCTGTGAAAATCTGAGCACCAGCTTCTTTTGCAGCATTCGCTATAGACATGGAGACAGCGCCCATCCCACCTTCGACGTAACTGCAAATTAGTTCTTATCAACTGCTTATGCATCCAGACTTATGCAAAACACACACCGCTCAAAATTGCCATTCATCTAAAAGACAATTGAATAGTTCAGATACGTACGACCAAACGCCATGCTCTCCATCTGTTTCTCCCATCACATGATGTAGCAGGACATATCCACTTCCAGGAGTATGAACACTGGCCTGTTAATCAATGTTCAGAGCACTACATTAACTCTCCAATATAGCTCCCTGAACGTGCAGTATTATCTCTCACCTTTCCATTCCATTTGATTAACAATAAATCACAAAACAATTCGATTCATTTGGAATGCCGATTACCGTAGATCCAATCACAGCATCTGTAGCAAGAGTCGCCTTCAGGACATCAGACTGCAGAAGAACAAGGCAACACAAAACATGTTACACCAATTTTCTCAGAGACTGAGGCAGCTACTACATGATAGTTGTAAGACGAACAAGTGCTAAGATCAGACAACCACCTCAAACCAGTTGTTCAAAACTTTCGAAGCTGGAGCTAATAAAAGATCCATGAAGTCCCTACACAAGATAAAAACATCCGGATTAACAATGGATATAACACACAAAACAAGGTTAATCTTTAGAAAAGGAGAACTTACACCATATCTTTCTGCCCCAAAGAAGCTGCTTGGCGGAGACAACGAGCCCAGAAAGCAGAATTGTACATTTTGGTGCTCAACTTATCAGTAAAAGAAGAGCCATTTTGCAGAGATTCTGGAGGAGTTGCATCCAATAGAGGATCCATAAATCCACAGAATCTCTCTAGCTGCTTCTCGTATCTATAAACCAAAACAAACAGTTTCTAATATAAATCAAATGCCAAGAAAATTTCACTATACTAAGCAACTAAACCGTTGCTCACCTAGGGTAAGCCTCAGCATCATGATTCGAGAACTTTGAAATCTCAGAATGATTAAGTTGTTGATCTGGACCTAGAAGAAGGTAACGTCCATCCAAACAAGGCGTAAACGACGAAGGACTTCTCTTCAGAAGCTTCAAGCCGTGTCTGCCCAACTCCAAATCTCTTTGAATTCCAAAGCAATCCGTAATCAGAGACGACGAAACAAAAATCAAATCAAGTTTAATCGAATGGTTTATTAAGAGTGAAACCTAATGATACAGGGACGAAGCAAGCTCTGGAGGTAACTACATCGTGAGAATTTGAATCCAGGAACGAGCTCCTCCGTCACTGCAGCTCCACCGATGACATGACGGCGCTCGAGAACAGCGACGGAGAGACCGCCGCGAGCTAGGTAAGCTGCGGCGGTTAAGCCGTTGTGACCACCGCCGATCACCACCGCGTCCCATTTCTTCTTCGTTAATTCGCCGAAATTGTTGCCGCTTGTGCTAAATCTCCGGCGCCACATTGTAATCTTCGCTCCTTATTTTTCAAGTCAAAGTCACTCACTGTGTAGCACCTGAATTTTTTCACTTTCGCTCCAATAGTTCTAAAAATTTACCTAAATTAGCAAATATTTGAAAAAAGGATAATTTACCCAAATTAGCAAATATTTTACCAAATTAGCTGTAAGACTACAAGTAAATTATATTTTTGAGCTTTGCTTTCGCCCCCATAGTTTTCTTAACTTACAAAATAGTCCGAATAGTTGTACGATTTACAAAATAACCTTAATATGTTTAAGAATCTACAACAAACCAAAGTTTCTTTTAAGATTTGCAATATATGTCCTCTTTTCATACGTATTCACGTTAGCCCCAAATATTTTGGTCATTTATAAAGTAATCCTCAGTATATTTGAGAATTAACTTTATGACTTGCAAAATTCACGTGACATCTTCTTATTGGATTTGTGATTTAAGAGGTCAGAATTAGATACAGTATATCTCTAATCCACTTTCCAATCCTTCTTTTTCCAATCACCATTAATAGAAAAACAATGTTTTAATAAATTACACACTCTGTTATTATCAATTTCAAAACGAAAGTAATGTTTTAATAAGGAACGGAGGGAGTAGTGTTTTCAAATTTGAAAAAACAGTAATGATTCATAACACGTGAGGTTAGGTAAACATAGTGCACATGGAATATCTAACCCAAAAAATGAAAGTAATCATAACTCATAAGGTTGAGCTATTTATATTTAAGGATTACATTACACGAGTTGAAATAATTAGAGAATAAAGATGGTCAAAAATTCATTCTTCACTATTTTTGTATTTGTATTTTTTGTTATCTTTCCGTCTTCACTATTTCGATTAGAACACAATTCCACAAATATGGCTACCAAGGCTATGGAGAGAGGATTCAAGGTTCGTCTCTATCTCTCTCTCTGCTTTTTCAAATAGATTCCTTTATTCTGTGAAAATTTGCTTATGAAATATTCTCAATGTGAAGCTGATTCTGGGTTCTCAATCCATGGCGAGAAAACGGATTCTAGCTGAAATGGGATATAATTTCACTATCGTGGTATGCTTTTTTTGTCTTAAAGTTTTTATTTTTTTTGTTTACATTCAATTATTGAGGTCAGTGTTTGATTTTTGTTAATAATGGGACTGTAATGTGGGTTAAATTATGGGTTTAAGACTGCAGACATTGATGAGAAAGCTATTAGGACAGAAAAGCCTGAAGATTTGGTTGTGGCTATTGCTGAAGCCAAGGTAAATCTTTTTGGTTCTGTCCAAAAATTACGTACTTTTGATTTATAATTGTTACTTACTGTTTTGAAAGTTGATGTATTTTTTAGGCAGAAGAGATAATATCGAAATTGGGAGGTCAAAGTCAGTTTGCTCAAGATCCTGAACCAACTATATTGATTACTGCAGACACTGTATGCTCAATGCCTCAAATCAATCACTTTGTTATTTCATTATTGGATTAGAATGTTTTAATGTGATTGTTATCTTTAGCTGATGTTATTGTAATGGAGTTTTCTTAGGTTGTTGTGTACAAAGGTGTTATCAGAGAAAAACCAACCAGTAAAGAAGAAGCTCGCGAATTTATCAAAGGTTATATGATGCTAGATGCTATATGATGATAGCTATTAGTAAGGCAAGTTAAGGCTGTGATTTTATGTTGTTTGAAATCTACACAGGCTATTCAGGGTCACACGGAGGCGTTGTGGGATCTGTTATTGTAAGGAACTTGAAAACTGGAGTTAGAAGAGGAGGATGGGACAAAGCAGAGGTACTCATAATACACAGTTGTATATGCTTATCTTCTTTTTCCATTAGATTGTTATAAGGACGCTGCTCGATAAGAATTCCCATTCCTCCCTACCCTTTGCTCAGCTTCTTTTTGTTTCGTTTAAACACGATTTGTATGGATTGAACTCTTTGTGGTGATGTGAATGCAGGTTTATTTCCATGAGATACCAGAAAATGTCATTGACGATCTTGTAAAACTTCTAAAACCACTCATTTTACTTAGTAGCATGAATTTGTTATAACATATAAGTTTTGTGTTTATCAATCTTCAGATTGATGATGCAATAACTTTCAAGGTCGCTGGAGGTTTAACGCTGGAGCATCCCCTCATTTCACCCTTTATCGATACCGTGGTTAGTGACCTCAATACAAGAGCCTTACGTTTTTTTAGCATGTTACTTTAGATGGAATGTTCTAGGACATTAACATGATAACGCCATTGTAAGAGTTTTTTGTTGTTGTAATGTTGTAGGTGGGAGGAGTTGATACAGTCATGGGACTTCCTAAAGAACTCACAGAAAAATTCATCAGTGATGTGTTGTAGCTCAAAGCCCCTATGATTCTGTAGAAAGGCTTGTATTGTGAAATACTCTTTAGTTTTAAATGTTTGATTCTCTCTAATCCATGATTTATGTTGTATTGATAATTTTTCGATTTCAAACTCTCATCTACTCGACATAAATCATTTAAAAATTTGCCAATTTTGCAGCACATACAAGTTTTGATCATGTGTAATGTGAAATCTTTCACCATAGCAACAATACTTAAAAACAAGCGTAAATGCTTAATGGGCTAAATCACAATGCTTAAAGGCCCAAGTATTAGCCCAACGAATAAGCCCTTTACTAGGGGATGCACAGGGTTTATGAGCTCTTCACGCGTCGTCTTCTTCCTCTTCCAAAAACCTAATCTCCGTCGTTTAAACAATCTTCATCACCGCCACTGATTAACCCTACTGCTTTCGAACCCTAATCTATGGCTACTGTGAAGGATCCGGGCATGGAAGCCCTTGAGAAGCTCATGTCAACGGAACCACCAGTTTTTCTATCGTCGAGTTCGATTTCTGAGGTGGCTCGTGCTGCATCTAAGTATCTATTCGAGAAGTTGAAGCCGCATAACCCTAAATCACCTGTTGATGAGCTCTTGGTTGATGGGTTTGATGCAGAGCAGATTTGGCAGCAAATTGATATGCAGCAATCTCAATCTTTGTTGTCTAGCTTGCGGCATGAAGTTGTACGGTTTGCTAAAAACCCTAAAGAGATTCGTAAACTTGGGAATTTGGTACTCAAGGTTTCTCATGAGGATGATGATGATATAGATGAAATGGATATGGATGGTTCTGACTCTGATGATGATAACGACGATGAGGAAGAGTTAGAAGCTAACGAAAGCGAAGAAGAGGAAGAGGAGGAGGAGGAAGAAGAAGAAGAAGAAGAGAAGGAACATGAAGGAGTAGAGGATAAGTTCTTCAAGATCAAAGAGTTAGAGGAGTTTTTAGAGGAGGGTGAAGCAGAAGAGTATGGGATTGATCACAAAAGCAAGAAGGGAGTGACAAAAGGAAAGAAACCAAATTTGAGCGGTAGTGATGATGATGAGGAAGAAGACGAGGAGGATGATGATGAAGATGAAGATGATGAGGTAAGGACATAACTGTGATTACATATATCTTTGTTTTTTTCTGTAGAATGATCTTTGATTGTTTCTTGTTCTCTAGTTTGGTTTGCTTGCTGGTGATGACAATGAAGAGACAGACGAAATGGGAAAAATAAGGTATGGTTTCTATGCTCTCTATTAGACATATACCACTTTGTATTCGAACTATCTACAATCGTTTGTCCTTGGACTTAATCATCTAGGAGCATTATCACTGTAGAGCTTTGTTCTAAGAATTCCTTTTACTTATCTATGATGGTTTAGTTATGAAGATTTCTTTGGGGGTAAAACGAAGGAGACGAAAAGGAAGTTGAAAGATGTATCTGAAGATGAGGAAGCTGGACTAGGAAACCAAGTACTGTAATTGGCTTTACTTGTTCTTAAGCATTTTGATATGTGATGGTTTCATTTCTCATTTGTGTATCTAACTAATTCCTCTTCCGTTAGGGAAATGAAAAACTCTCTACCCATGAGAAAGAACGACTAAAGGTTCAATCCAAGATTGAAAAGATGGAGAAAGCAAACTTAGATCCAAAACATTGGACAATGCAGGGAGAGGTATACCGACATGTTTTTCCCCGCTATTAAACTGTTAAAGAGGAATCTTGCATAATGTAGCTAAATTTACGTATGATTTGTATTGTTGATAGATTACTGCTCTGAAGAGGCCAAAGAACAGTGCTCTAGAAGTTGATTTAGATTTTGAGCACAATGCCAGGCCTGCTCCTGTAATCACAGAAGAGGTCACTGCAACACTAGAAGATTTGATCAAGAACAGAATCATTGAGGTAACTACTTCTGACAGTAATTTGTATCAAAAGTCTCCTCCGTTTCTTCCCCTGGTTTTGCGTAGCTGATCTTGTGACTTTTGTAGGGTCGTTTTGATGATGTTCAACGAGCACCTAGTATGCCCACTCAATCAAAAAGAGAGCGTAAGGAATTGGTGAGTTTTTATTGAAGAACTATTACACTAGTCCTCTTCTTTTACTCTGGTTTAACAGTTGATGAATAACATTATAATTGGTTTGTTTACTTTTGAAAATATGCAGGACGATAATAAAAGCAAGAAAGGTCTTGGCGAACTTTACGAGGTTTGCATGATTTACAATATTTTGTTGGTTTTACGTTTTTGAGAGATACACAAAACTTACAAATGTGTTTGGTCCATTTATTTATTTGCAGGAGGAATTCGTTCAGAAGTCTAATCCAGCTTTTGCACCAGCAACTTTCTCTGATGAACTAAAGAAAGAGGTTCCGTGATTTGATGATCCTTTTTTTGTTTACCTATCAATCTTCTCCCATCGGTTTCGAGTCTCTATATGACATCCTCTTTCTTATAAATTGTAAATCAGGCAAGCATTCTATTCAAGAAACTGTGTATGAAGTTGGATGCTCTCTCTCACTTCAACTTCACACCTAAACCGGTATGTTTCTCGTTCAAATCCTAAATGATCAGGTTTAGACATAGTTACTATGCACTGAAACTGCTTTTATTCGGCCAAAACTTTTCAGGTAATAGAAGAAATGAATATACAGACGAATCTCCCAGCCATAGCAATGGAAGAGGTAAATATGTTGTTTTCTTTTATCTGTTTTTGTTTGTTTGAGATCAAAGCACCATTGTACTTAGCAACTTCTTCTGTGTGTACTGTGTAGGTTGCGCCTGTGGCAGTCTCAGATGCAGCAATGCTTGCTCCAGAGGAAATCTTTCGCGGGAAAGGCAATATTAAGGATGAGTCTGAACTTACACAGGAAGACAAAAAGAGAAGGAGAGCTAAGAAGAAGAGGCAGTTTAAAGGTAAGAAAGTGAATAATCTGACTGCATCATGTTGTATATTAGACCCCTACATGCTCAAGTTTTCCATTATATCTAACCCCTTTACTTTTCACTTGTCAAACAGCTGAAACTGCTAATCAACCGATAAAGAAGGCGCGGGATGATACTACCGAGAACCCTAAAACCGGTATTGAACTTTGAGTACCTTTTTCAAAGTTACAGGCGATGAAGAACGATGAAGAAAAGAGAGGAGAGAATCATTCAAGATCAGAAGATTTCACTCTAGAGCATTGCCATTTATTTTGTGTAAAATCTAAACACATACTGCTTTAAGATTAGATAAACAACAGTTTTGGATGTCAGAAATATTTAAACTTTTTACCGGTTTAAGGAAAAAGTGGAGAATTTTGTCCGGATCGGTGATTTTGGTATTTAGCCGACCATGATACAAGTCGTTCACGAATTGAGTTTTATTTTTGAGAATCAACCTTTTTTAAATGTAATTTCTTGAAGTTTTGTAACTTTTGTCCGCAACTAGAATTATGAATTATCAATAATGTAAACTGAAAGTTTGAGACTTGGATAGATTATTCTTGTTTAAAAGATAGATTAGCAAGTAAATTGCTTTAGATACAATTAACATCAAGTAGCTGGGGTAGCTCAGTTGGTTAGAGCGTGTGGCTGTTAACCACAAGGTCGGAGGTTCGACCCCTCCCTCTAGCGATTTTTAATTATTTAAAAAGCCCACGAGTATTATTGGGCCTGGCATAAAACGTTTTTTGTTTCTTTGTTCATGTTGGATATTCTTAATCCCATAAAACAATATTCTGAAGCTGTCAACTACTTAAACTTTGGTCCTAACCGCCCATTGAAGAGCCATTTCATCTGTCTCTTCCATTTTTCTTGTTTAAAATTTTACATTGAATTTCATCGACCCAATTTTAGATTGGATAGAGAGTGACATGGCGATGGTTTCAGTCTCTAATTCGTTTCTCACCTTCAATTCTCCTAACCAGCTCCGAATTACTAGGTCATTTCCGAAACTGCATTGTTTTAGTATGTATCTGGGTACTTCAAATTTGTTAATCTTACATTCTCGATCCATTAAAGTACCATCTTGGTTTTTTGTTTTTTGCAGAAGAAGATTTTCAACCATGGCTTCTTCAACTACTGGAGTGAGAGTCGCTGAAGGAGAAGGCAATTTGCCTAAACTTGTCCTCACTTCTCCTCAGAACAAGTAAATAGTCAAACTCCAATTCCTTGTTGTGTGGATTTTGTTTACTTCCTTCAATTTGTTGTAGATGATTGAGTAATATCATTCTTTTTTGTTTCTTTTAATTGGATGCAGTGAAGCTGAGATATATCTGTTTGGAGGATGCGTTACATCTTGGAAAGTTGCTAGTGGAAAAGATCTTCTTTTTGTTAGACCAGATGCTGTTTTCAATAAGATTAAACCCATAAGGTTTAGACCATGGAATTTTGTTACTCTTCTTATCCAATTTATTAACAATGAAAATGTGGGACTAAAGGATTTGCGTTTTACAATGTTTGTTGTTGGATTAGCGGAGGGATACCACATTGTTTTCCTCAGTTTGGACCTGGACAAATTCAGCAGGTACTTGTTTAGCGTTTCCTCTACTGATCAATTTTTTTTTAAAGTTATTTCTGCTTATATGTTCTTGAACCATCTTGGAATCATTAGCATGGGTTTGGAAGGAACGTGGACTGGTCAGTTTTCGATTCCGAGAATGCAGATGACAATGCTACTGTTACTCTTGAGCTCAAGGATAGTCCGTATAGTCGAGGCATGTGGGACTTTGGTTTCCAGGCTTTATATAAGGTTAGTGTGATGCCTCGATTGCCTCATTTGATTTATGTGACTCTTGTATGTTACATGTCATTTTGGTGTTAACTGTTTGTTTTTGTTACTTTAGATCATTGTTGGTGCGGACAGTCTTTCCACTGAGCTAAAGATAACAAACACAGACGATAAAGCATTCTCATTCAACACTGCGTTGCATACTTACTTCCGTGTAAGTATTCTCCAAGGTTACGTTTTAAATGCTGTAGTTTAGGATCAATCAACTTTGGAATTGATGTGGTTGAAGTCCATGTATCCAACTTTTTCTTGTCTTATAATTTTCATGGGTTCATCATCAGGCATCTGTCACGGGGGCGTCGGTGAGTGGTCTAAAGGGTTGTAAAACTCTCAATAAGGATCCTGATCCTAAAAACCCAATAGAGGGTAATGAAGATAGGTTGGTTTGTTTTTCCTTTCCTTTTAGTTGTTATATTCCCTTTTGCCAGAAGCAAGCTGGTTCTCACTTCGTATTTTCTGACGTTCCAGGGATGCAGTCACTTTCCCTGGATTTGTGGATTGCGTGTATCTTGATGCTCCTACTGAATTGCAGTTTGATAATGGCTTGGGTGATAAAATAATCATCAAAAACACAAAGTACGTTTATAGAGACACTTATGTGGCTTTATACATTGCCTATGTTTACTCCTGTTTCAGAAGTCCTCATGAGTATTAAAAGTATTTGAATTGTGCAGTTGGTCGGATGCGGTCTTGTGGAACCCGCATACTCAGATGGAGGCGTGTTACAGGGACTTTGTGTGCGTTGAGAATGCAAAGGTATATCAGTTTGCATAAGTCTTTACTCTTCACAAAACTTTTTACTCAAAAAAGTATCTGATTTTTGGTTTTCATTTTTTAACTCTCAGCTTGGGGATGTCAAGCTAGAGCCGGGACAGTCTTGGACCGCAACACAGCATCTCAGCATCAGTTGAAAACAATGTACTTTAAACTTTGGTTATAATAATGTCCAGTAAATCCATTTTCTTAAGCAATAAAAGTTTTATTTCCTCTCCAAATATCACCAGTAGTCCCCACAACTGCATTTCCCATCTCTAAAATGATGGAACCTTGTCCTATCTCTCATTATGATATCTCTCTTGTATATCTTAGAGATGTGTTTCGTTACTCTGTGACAGTCTTTGCATACTCGAAGATTCTTCATTATACGTATAGTGGTTCCCGGTTTAGTCTTGATTAAACCATATGTAATAGCCAATTTCTCACTGTGCTGATGGACAATAGCCTCTCTTTCCTCATCATCAACTAGATCAAGCAGCGTATCCTCTAACTCTGGTACGTACCCATGTTCCTCGAGCTTCGTTCTCACGTTTCTCCATTTAGATCGAATTCTCTGAATCTCCGCGTGTGATTTGTCTCCTGCTAAAAACTCGTGTGTGGTCCCTTCCAAGCTAATTGTACTACAACCTGGAACTTTCGCAACTCCTTGTTCTTTCATCAACCTTCTTGTTTCAGCTGCTTTGTCCCACTTTTTTCCCGTAGCATGAATATTTGCCATATGAACATATCTCCCACCATGATTTGGATCCATTTCAATTAAGATTTCTCCAATTTCCTCTCCTAATTCAATGTTTTTGTGAATCTGACAGGCTTTGAGCAACGCACCCCATATGACAGCGTTTGGCTTCAAAGGCATCTCCTGAATGAAACGTTTTGCTTCATTAAGCAATCCAGCTCGACCGAGTAAATCAACCATGCAGCCATAATGCTCAATCGTCGGTTTCATATTATAGTCCCTCTCCATGCTGTAGAATAGTGACTTGCCTTCTTCAACTAGTCCTGTGTAGCTGCAAGCAGTGAGAACCGCAGTGAAAGTGATCACATTTGGCTTTACTCCCATCTTTTGCATCTCCATGAATTTGCTTATCGCTTCTCTTCCAAGGCCATGGTATGCATACCCGGAAATCAAAGCTGTCCATACTTGCACTGAGTTTTTCTTCATTTTCTTGAAAACTCCAAAAGCTTCTTCCATTTCACCGCACTTTGCATACATATCTATAAGAACACAACCCAAAACAGAATCAATTCTGACTCTTTTTTTATTAACGTAGGAATGAATCCATTTCCCTTGCTCGAGTGCCCCGAGCTGAGCACAAGCTGAGAGAGCACTAGCTAGTGTAACATTATCAGGCTCAACATGAGAACTCTGCATTTCATGAAATAATTTCAAAGCTTCCTTGTTCATGCCTGCTTGAACATACCCAGAGATCATCGTAGTCCACGATATAGCATTCTTCTTTTCCGGCATTTTCTTGAATAATGTTAAGGCAATATCCATCTTTCCAGCTTTTGTGCAACCTTTGATCACAGAGTTCCACGAGACAGCATCGGGTTCGGGGATTCGTTCAAAGAGTAGGTGAGCTAGCTTAAAGTTCCCGGTCACAGCATATGAATTAATCAGAGAATTCACTGCATATACATCATTTCCATATCCAAGTTTTATGACCAGTGCGTGAATTTGCGTTGTTTCTTCGAATGCAGATAGATTCGAACAAGCTTTGAGAAGAAACGGAAACGTGTATTCGTTATGAGGAGCTTCACAGCAGAGCATACGGTGATACAAGAGAAGAGACCTCTCTGGTTCGTTTGAAGAAGAGAATCCTCTGATCATTAGGTTCCACAAGAAAGTATCTGGTTCATCAAAAGCGTCGAAAACATTCTCGGCGTAAGATAAAAATCTTGAAGGAGTCGAGGAAGAAATGCAGATAGAAAGAAACTTTCTCATTGCGTATGAATCTTGCATCAAGCCAACTTTAAGCATCCGAGCATGAAGTTGCTTCAGTTCTTGTTGGTTTGTGCATCTTTCGAGACAAGACATTGTCTCTCTGAGATTGTGTTCAAACGCGAAGGAGGAAGAGATTACTTGCATTGTTTTAGTTTCATTCGAAAACAGAGTTCGCTTGAGATAAGGTTCTTTAGTTGCTTGATGATGATGTGATGACTATATTTCTCAGTTCTCAGTAGACGCTAAAGTGTCGTCGTTTTGTTTTAACAAGGCTAAAGTGACGTGGAAGAATGAACGGTTCTGATTTTGTCAACTGGATACGTGTCCCTATCACTTACCGAACCAATCATAAATTACTCAGCGGTTGTCTGAAATTGAAATTGCAATAACACGAACCGGTAATAACGGTCCGACCGGAATTTGAGCACAAAACCAACGATGGGCGACTGTGTAGTCTCCTCTCTCCTCTAGTTCCGGCGAAAAACCCCCATTTTCGATTTCATTGATAAAGCAAGCAAATCAATCTCTCAGAAGAAGAAAGACGTTGGGAACAATGGCGAAAGCATTTTACAGCGTAGGATTCTGGATCCGGGAAACTGGTCAAGCTCTTGATCGGCTTGGTTGTCGCCTCCAAGGCAAAAATCACTTCCGAGAACAACGTATGTCTTTCGATCTCCTTCTCTTTCTTTGTTCCATTCGAATCCTATCTTGGGTCTTCGGAATATTTGGGTATTTCTCTGGAATCGGGTCATAGTTTGGATTTGGTGAAATGATGCCTTTTTCTTCTCGTCACGATCCGAGGTTTCTATGATGTTGATGATTGATTTGAGACATTATATCAAATGTAGGATTTCTGGGTTCTTAACTTCGCTACTGAAGTGTGCTGTTTTACCCATTTTCTACTGAGATTCTCTTAAGTTGTCTGTCTATTAGTTTTGATTCTCTTCTTACAAGTTCCTCTTATGTTCTCTCTATGTAGCTAGTTATTATCCTTGTTGAAATCTTCTTCTCTTAGCCAGTCGTATTGTGAGTAATTTGCTTGTCCAGATACTACGACTACGAACAGTGATTCATTGAAGCTTCTGCTTAATTTTCCCATGTTTAACTACTTCTGATTTATGAAACTCGTTTCTCCAGTATCGAGGCACCGCACGCTCATGAATGTTTTTGACAAAGCCCCCAGTGTGGATAAGGGGGCTTTCGTGGCTCCTAGCGCTTCTATCACTGGTGATGTCAATGTGGGACGAGGTTCTTCCATTTGGTATGGATGTGTATTGAGAGGTAAGCTACTGGAGTAGTTATTGTTGACTCAAATGTGCCTTCATTGAGAGGAAATGCATTCTTTACTTCAGACATTTTTAACTAGTTACTCTGCAGGAGATGCTAACAGCATTAGTGTTGGAGCTGGGACTAGTATCCAGGATAACGCTCTCATCCACGTTGCTAAGTCTAACTTAAGCGGGAAGGTCTTACCTACTGTCATCGGAGACAATGTCACTATTGGTAACTTCTCAATACATTTTTTTGGTTACAAACTCAAGTGTGAATTTTAAAGTCAGGGTAATGGATAAAGCAAATTGAATTTGGAGCAGGTCATAGTGCTGTTTTACATGGCTGCACTGTCGAGGACGAGGCCTATATTAGTGCAAGTGCAACTGTGCTGGATGGAGCTCATGTTGAAAAGCATGCCATGGTTGCTCCAGGAGCTCTTGTTAGGCAGAACACTAGAATTCCCTCCGGCGAGGTTCCTATATTCACACTCTTATGTTAAGCTCTGGTCAAGTTTAAAGTCTCAGTTTTGCTTTGAATCTCTTAACACAGGTTTGGGGAGGAAATCCAGCTGGATTTTTGAGGAAGGTGACAGAAGAAGAAAAGGCCTTCTTCTCCAGTTCGGCTGTGGATAATTCCAAATTAGCTCAAGCTCACGCAGCAGAAAATGCAAAGAACTTGGACGAGACTGATTTCAAGAAGCTTCTTTACAAGAAGAACGCTCGCGATACAGAATATGAATCGCTACTCAATGAACTCAATCTCCCTCTCCCTGAGAGTGTACCAAAAGCAGCTTGAGTCTCTCAACTTTGTGCCGCCTTGAGAATCTTGATTTATGTTGGATTTGAAATAATGTTTACTTGGGCTTAAGTGAGTTCCGTAGGCCAGTGCTTACTGGGAAAGTTTTCGCCTTTAAAGCATTCAATTTTCTGTTAAAGATTGTAACTTGAGAAAGAAAATTGTAACCTTTTCTTCTTATTATGTCTAATAAATTGTTTGATCAGACATTTATCGTATTAGGTTGACTTTTTACTCATATAGAGATTGCTATTAAGGCTTTGCTTCTATGGGTTTGTGTCTGTAGCGATAAGTAAGCCAACGAGTATCGTCGTCTTCAGTTCACATGTTCGTATGTTTGCCTCGTTTGGGTGATGTCACCGGAAAATCCACGAGTTTGCTATTAAGATATGTGTTTGTGCGGAATTTTGTCGCCCATGCAGATAACCTGTTCGACGAATTGCCGCAACGAGACCTCTCATCGCTTAACTCTCAACTCTCGTCTTACCAACGCAGTGGAAACTCAAATGGCACCTTGGCTCTCTTTCTTAACATGCATCGAGCTAGCCCTGATCTCGACTCACACACTTTCACTCCGGTTCTCGGTGCGTGTGCCCAATTATCGTATCCAGAAACGGGACGTCAAGTTCACGCCTTGATGATCAAAAAAGGTGCTGATACAGGAACCATATCTAAAACTGCGCTTATTAACATGTACTCAAAGTACGGACGCTTGGTTGATTCCGTTACTGTGTTCAAGAGCGTTGAGGAGAAAGATGTTGTATCATGGAATGCTCTGCTTTCGGGTTTCCTTAGAAACGGTAAGAGTAAAGAAGCTCTTGGCGTTTTCGCAGCTATGTGTAGTGAAAAAGTAGAAATCAGTGAGTTCACTTTGTGTTCTGTTGTTAAAACTTGTGCCTCTCTCAAGATTTTGCAGCAAGGGAAGCAAGTTCATGCCATGGTGGTGGTCACAGGACGCGATCTCGTGGTTTTAGGAACTGCAATGATTAGTTTTTACTCAAGTGTAGGGTTAATGAGTGAAGCCATGAAGGTTTATATGAGTTTGAATGTTCATACGGACGAGGTGATGTTGAATTCTATGATTTCGGGTTGCATTAGAAACCGAAAATACAAGGAAGCGTTTCTGCTTATGAGTAGGCAGACACCTAATGTGAGAGTGCTCATTAGTTCTCTTGCTGGTTGTTCTGACAACTCTGATATGTGGATTGGTAAACAGATACATTGTGTTGCTTTACGTAATGGGTTTGTTTCAGATTCAAAGTTATGCAATGGCTTATTGGATATGTATGGGAAATGCGGTCAGATTGTACAAGCGCGTACTCTGTTCAGAGCTATTCCATCAAAAAGTGTGGTTTCTTGGACGAGTATGATAGGTGCGTATGCGGTTAATGGAGATGGGGTTAAAGCTCTTGAAATCTTCAGGGAAATGTGTGAAGAAGGAAGCGGAGTTTTGCCTAATTCAGTGACATTTCTGGTTGTTTTATCGGCTTGTGCACACGCGGGACTAGTTGAAGAAGGTAAGCAATGTTTTCGTATGATGAAGGAGAAGTATCGGTTGGTTCCTGGAACAGAACATTACGTATGCTTCATTGACATCTTAAGCAAAGCTGGTGATACAGAAGAGATATGGAGATTAGTTGAGAGAATGATGCAGCAGAACAGTAATCAAAACCTTCCTTGTGCTATATGGGTCGCGGTACTGAGTGCTTGTAGTCTTAATATGGATGTTACGCGAGGCGAATATGCAGTAAGGAAGCTTATGGAAGAGACCGGTGCTGAGAATGCGAGCATCTACGTATTGGTTTCGAATTTCTACGCAGCGATTGGGAAATGGGGTATGGTTGAAGAATTGAGAGGGAAAATGAACAAGAAAGGTTTGGTTAAAGCTGCTGGACACAGCTCATTCATATGAACTACTCTGTTTTTTCATATTATTTAGTTGTTATCTCAAACATTTTATACTACACTTAACTCACTGAGTTTTGATCAGGACAAGTTCAATAAAGACATAGTCAACATAGAGAAGCATTGACTTGCGAATAAAAGTAGTAGTTGAGAGGGCAATGTCATAGATGGGTTTAAGATAAGGGGTGGTTAGGATTAGGACAAGAGAAGTCAAAAGATGTGTCCTTTTCTAACTCTTTCCAATTGGACTCGTTCTTAAAAACACATCACCATAAGAGAGATTGATTAAACTACCATACCAACAGAGACTTGATCAAAAACATGATGATGCTTAGAGCTCTGAGCACAAGGAAGAAGGATCAAGGCAGCTACAAGAAGCTCGGTGACAAAGAAGCAACAGGCGTTGGGCTTCTAGAAGGGAAACCGCAGAGCGTTCCAGCGAGTTCTTCCCATGGAAAATCCCCCGAGGTGGAGAAAACCAGCAGTTCGGTTCACCCGCTACTCAGTTTCTTCGATGTTCGGCTAAAGAGGAAGAAGAAGAAGACAAAGAAGAAGAGCGTTACGACTGCGAAACCAGAGTTTGCTAGGTACTTGGAGTATGTCAAGGAAGGAGGAGTTTGGGATACTTCTTCAAATAGTCCTGCTATATACTACAGATAGATTTATATACTAACTGTATATATGGAGAAAAGACACAACAAAGAGAGCTTGTATATATTTGTTTTCGATTGCAATAAAGCCATGATTTTGCTTCTTCTTTTTTCGTGTGGATCAAACCTTTGTATTAAATCATAAATTTTTAATAAGATAAGTCCATAATTGGCTATAATTAATTACCACAAAACCCTCGTTAAAGAGGGCGCGATTAGCGATTAAAAAAAGCCTTGGAGAAGAGGGGTTTAGGAATTAGGGGTTGTTTGTGAGTAAAAGCCTTGGAGAATAGGTTTCCTTTTTCTCTGTATATATCTAATCTTGGTTTTGCACTTTCTCTCACGATGTCACATCAATGTCTTCTTCCTCCGTCTGAGTGGCTTTTACAATTTCCTCTTTTCCGTTTTGTAGATTTCTCCGTTCGCGAGGTAATCGTCTCTTCTACTTGCTTCTTTTGATTTGATGTTTTAGGTCTTGGTTTAGGTACGTTCACTTAGTCTGCGAAAATCACTTGTTTGATTCGGTTTTAGTTACTTGATGTGATATTTGTAGCCAGTGTGTGTATGATATGGTTTGATATTTGATCTTGATTTAGGATATTTTGTTACTCTCTATGCTAATTGGTAAATCTTCAATGATGCAGAACCATCATGCCTACGTTTTATACTGAACCGTTTCATTCGCAGCCGCCTATTTCAAATGGTGAAAGTAAGCAACTGGAAGATGGTTCATTCACTCGTCATCAGATGTCACCTTCACTCTATGCCACTCCTAAGGATATTCCACTTCCTTATTCCCCAACTTCCTACCCTCCATCTCCTTACATTGTCAATCACAAAGGACGCGGACCGAGGAGCTCCTCCGAGGTCTATGTGCCTCCTCTTCACGGCAATGCAGATATGGAGGCTATTGCAGAGGATCACACGGAAGGCGTTCGTGAACGTGCTGTTTGGGATTGTAGTCCTCCTCATGGGAACTTTTGGAACGAGAAGCAGGGAAGAGATAACAGTAATGGTAGGAATGGAAGCAGTAATGGTGCCAATGGTTTAGAATGGGAAATTTACCTGTTGAAGTCAGTCAGAACAAAAGGAAACAAGGAGCATGAGTTTGAAGATTATTATAATAAACCAGTAAGCTTCACAAGTAACAAAGAGGTGGAAGATGGTGTAGGAGCTGGAAGTTCACATGGATTCTCTTCATCTACAGGAGAGTTTTTTGATGCTCGCGATGGTATGTTTCTATATCTCTTCTTCTTACTTACTATCTCAATATGAAGGAACTGGTCCTTACTTAAAAGTTTTTTTTTTCTTGGCTTCTAGAACTATCAAGCTACAGTGGAACGCCGAGTTCAGTCAACAACATTGAGAACGAGCTAAGAACGATGAGGTCGAGTTTACTATTGGAAACCGAGAGGAGGAAGCAAGCAGAGGAGACTTTAGAGCAAATGCAAGTTCATTGGAGGAGGATTCGAGAGCAGTTGGCTCATGCGGGTCTGTTCGTTCCCCTTGATCCTACCAACAGCCAATACAGCTTGAATATAGCTGATGAACTACGTTGTCAACTCGAGGTCGCTAGGTTTGTCTCTGACTCACTAGCTAATGATTTGGCTAAGGCAGAGATAGAGATGGAGATGGAATCTGAGCTAGAAGCTAAGAACTTTGAAATCACTCGGTTATCTGACCGCCTTCATTATTACGAGACTGTGAACCAAGAAATGTCCCAACGCAACCAAGAGGCCATAGGTAAAGAAGAAACTAAAATTATACATTTGCTAGAATTTTATGTATCTTTTTCTCTTAACTTAATTCTTCAACTTTCTTGATACTAGACGTTGCAAGACGAGACGGGCAAAAGAGAAAGAGAAGGCATAGATGGATTTGGGGATCAATTGTTGCAACCATCTCTCTTGGTGGTGCAGTCTTGGCTTGGTCTTACCTCCCTACCGGAGTTTCATCAACCGATGTAGCTCAACCTCAGCCCTCTGCCCCTCTCCAATAAATGGAGCTCCCTAATTAGATAATGAGAACGAAGCAAAGCTTCAAGCCTTGTAAATCAAAATATGAATATGGTTTTTTGCTTTTTACTTAGTTTCTAGAGAATGTATAGAACATTATGAGGAAATAACTTATACCGATCTCCGGCTGTAAGGATAGATGATCTCATACCGATTTGTTTTGGTTCGTGCAATGTGCGTTTGGTGCTTGCCTACATATGTATCTTGAGGTTCCAGGAGGGTGTAACTGAGCTAGGAAAAATAGTAGAGGCAGAAATTGGCAATTTTATATAACAAGGGATGTAACTATAAGAAGAAAAATAAGAGGTTGAAATTAGCAATTTTATATAACAAGGGGTGAATATGGAAATAAGTAAAGCTAAAAACGTCGTCGTTTGAAGATCACATTTCATTCTTTGGCTAATCACTAAACCAGTCTTCTCCAGTGAGAGAGCTATCAATTTCAAAAACCAAATCCAACAATGGCGGTCTCTCCACATATTTCGCTTTCTCTTTCCCGCTACAAATTCTTCTCTACTTCCGTTGTTGAAAACCCTAATTTCTCTCCATACCGTATCTATACTCGCCGGAGAGTTACCAAATCGCATCTCCATGCGCACAACAGTACCATTAGCTATGGCAGAACGGAACTCGCCTCCTCCTCGAAGAAACTATGGATTAAGCAACGAAGCTTAAGCGAAACTGAGGTTGAACAAGCACAATTAGAAGAAGAAGAGATCGATATCGTTGACGAAGCGAGTCTTCTCTCCCTAAGCATGAAACCAGATAGGAACATGGCTTTACTCGACGATTATGAGATGGAGGAGCTTGGACACACACCTCATACTACTCATCGAAGCGGTTTGTTTTCGATTTCCCCTAAAACCTTACGGATTCGATTTTGTTACTGAGAGGATTGATTTTGTGATTACGATGTTGTAGGATACGTAGCGGTGCTTGGGATGCCGAATGTTGGGAAAAGCACGCTTTCGAATCAAATGATTGGTCAGAAGATTTCGATTGTTACTGATAAACCTCAAACAACGAGGCATCGGATTCTTGGTATATGTTCGAGTCCAGATTATCAGGTTTGATTTTGCTCTTAAAACTGATTTAGAGATTGTATTGGAATGATGTGGAAATGGAAATGAAGAGTGATGTGTTCTTGTGTTGTAGATGATACTTTATGATACTCCTGGTGTTATAGAGAAGAAGATGCACAGGTTAGATACAATGATGATGAAGAATGTTCGAGATGCTGCGGTTAATGCGGATTGTGTAGTGATTCTTGTTGATGCATGTAAAGTGCCTGCAAAAGTATGCTTTCTCTGTTTGATTTTTTACTCTCCTGGAATGTAAGTTTAGTTAGTTATCTGTTATGAATCTGGTGTTTATGTGCTAGATAGAAGAAGTTTTGAAAGAAGGTTTAGGAGACATTGAAAAGAAGCCACCGATGTTGCTTGTTATGAATAAGAAAGATCTGATTAAACCTGGTGAGATTGCGAAGAAACTAGAGGTGAGTGTTTTGTTTGTAGCTAATCCGTGAACCTTGGTTAATGGTTTTTGAAATCCCACCGTTCTAGAATGAACTTGCAGTGGTGGAAGATGCTTCACTATAAAACTTGAGATCAAGATTTGGAGTCATGGTATTGGTATGTTCTTTGCTTAATAGATGATGCAACTCCTTGCAGTGGTATGAAAAATTTACAGATGTTGATGAAGTTATACCTGTGAGTGCAAAGTATGGACATGGAATAGAGGATGTCAAAGAGTGGATACTATCCAAACTTCCTTTTGGACCATCTTATTATCCAAAGGTATATATTCAAAAGTCTCTGCTTCACTATTATGAGCGATTATTTTCCTTAATGTCTTACAGCTATTTGATTTCTAGGATATTGTGAGTGAGCACCCAGAGAGATTCTTTGTCTCTGAGATTGTTAGAGAGAAGATATTTATGCAATACCGAAATGAAGTCCCTTATGCGTGTCAGGTAAAATGACAAGTTTGCTTTTTCTCTTTTGAGTCCTGTAAAAACGTGTTGGCTAAATAATCAGTCATGCTGATTATATCATGTGCTTTGACGAGACAGGTGAACGTGCTGAGCTACAAAACTAGACCAGCTGCAAAAGATTTCATTCAAGTGGAAGTAGTAGTGGATAAAAATTCTCAAAAGGTCATCCTAATAGGAAAAGTAAGTGTATACAACCCTTAAACATCTGAACGACTAAATGTTGTTGCCTTGAGCCATTCCTGAGCTAAAATCCCATTGCTAGGTTTTGTGGACATTCATAAAGTGCATACCATTACCATGTCAATGGTTGATGAAACTGAAAATTGGGTTTACTAGCTGTTCCACTCAAATATTGTCTTAAAGCAATAAAGTCTCAACATAAGACGAGTTGAATTGCTGAATAATTTGGCCGAGTGGGTTTCAATGTGATGCTGTAGGAAGGAAAGGCTTTGAAAACGCTAGCAACTGCTGCTCGACTCGACATTGAAGATTTCCTTCAGAAGAAAGTCTTCCTCGAGGTACATCTATAAATTTGCATAGAGCATGATTGATTTACATCAATAAATTTTCCTAATAAAGTTGCATAGAGCATGATTACATGTATAACTTTGCATAGAGTATGGTTGATTACATATAAAATGGTGAATGAAGGTGGAAGTGAAAGTGAAAGAGAACTGGCGACAAGATGAGGGACTTCTCAAGTACTATGGCTATGGAGGACAGATCAGAGCTATGTAGTAGTCCTACATTTTATGGGCTTCAAATGGGCCTTGAAAGAAGGAAGATGAAAAAGTGCAAAATGGCACGGCTCAGGTTAGCTTTTTCCTCTTTCTTTTTGTTTGTATTTAACCGATACGGCTCAGCCTCATATCTAGCTCTTTTGTCTTTTAATCTCAATCCAACGATTCGTTTGGAAATCAAAACTCTTTCTCCTTTTGGTTTTTTGTCCTTTTGAGTTTATTCCACTAACTAACCCACTGAACATTATTCATTTCATAATTTTAGTAAGTAGACTCTCAACCTTATAATTAAACGATTCCACCATTTTAAAATGCTGAACCGTGATTTATGGCGGGGATTAATAGAGTGACTTGGGTCAGGTTGGGTCAGGTGAAAGTTAGATCCGCCTATTGCGCCTATGCTTCTTATGGTTTGAAAGTGTGTTAGTCAAAATAAACAAAACTTAAGTACCCACTAAAAAGAAGAAAAACCATTTTCCTAATAACAATAAATTTATTGTCCTTGTTTTGTCGTTACCTCAACCGAAAAATCTATGTAGCAACGGCACATGAGTTTCTTTATTATGTCTTTGCCTCTGAATTAAATATATAGAGGCCGACCCATAAAAAGGCAAAGGGGTCAATAAAATAAAGTTAGAGGCTCTGAATGTGTCCATGAGTCGGAATACGCGTCGATTGCTGTCGTAACAACACACATAATGCTGCCACGTGTAGCGTGATCCGATGCCGAAGCAGTGAAGCATGTGTACGGTTACTCTTACGTGTTAAGTGGGTCCCGTGTGCTGGTTTCACGCTTACGACTTCTTACGTTAATTATGGGACCAAATTACCGGAAATCACCTGCTTTGCTTCCTACTTTAAACCCCTTTTTAAAAGTATATAAAGTGTTATTACCACTAACTGATTACTATTTTCCTTGTAATAACGACTAAAATCGTTTTGAAATTTGAGAAAAAAGTACCATTGAAATATTGAATAACCAACCACTCATCATCTAACGACTAATATTGTATAACACTCTCTTAAATGAAAATTATGCTTTAAAACGGTTATAGTTTGAGTCCATAAATACCCACTCAAAGACAAGCGAGACGAGTGTAAGAAAGAGAGTACACACACAACAACAAGAAAAACAACAAGAACACAGAAGAAGAAGAAAAAGATGAAGCTTCTGGGTCTGATTACATTTCTATCGATCGTGATCCAACAAAGCTATTGGGATCTACGAGTAGATGCGTCATCTAGAGATGGGTTCGTGAGGACGAAAGGTGTTCAGTTTACTCTCAACGGTTATCCTTATTACGCTAATGGCTTCAATGCCTATTGGCTCATGTATGTAGCCTCTGATCCTTCCCAAAGGCCTAAGATCTCTGCAGCTTTTCAAGAAGCTTCTAGCCATGGCTTGACTGTGGCTCGAACCTGGGCTTTTAGCGACGGCGGTTACAGGCCTCTTCAGTATTCCCCTGGCTCTTACAATGAAGATATGTTTCAGGTAAGAGTGACTCTGTGTTGTGTGTTTATCCAATTTCTTGTTGATTCTGTGTTTTTGTAATCTCAAGTTGTGTAAGGATCGATGAATAATGGGTTAAGATCGGAATATTGGACACACTCACACAATTCTTATCTGGAAAAGTTAGTGGCTTTTAGATCAAACAAATTTGAGCTGTCATATTTAGTGTTTTGGGATCTTGTGGCATTTTTTGAGACTCTCTGTTTGATGTTTCTCTAAAGATCTGATTTTTTTCTTTTCTTCATTTTGTGGTGAAAAAGGGTTTGGATTTTGCGATAGCTGAAGCAAGAAGACATGGTATAAAGATAATACTAAGCTTTGCTAATAACTACGTGAGCTTCGGAGGGAAGAAAGCATATGTGGATTGGGCTAGAAGCAGAGGCCGTCCTGTATCTTCTGAAGATGACTTCTTCACTGACTCTCTTGTTAAAGAATTCTACAAGAACCATATCACGGTTTCAAATCAAACCTTTAATCTTTCTCTCTTGTTTATATTTAATTCAACACAAAGCAAAAAGTTATGGCTTTCTTAACAAAATTTTGATTTCTCTTGCAGGCTGTGCTAAACAGATTCAATACCTTTACCAAGGTTCATTACAAAGATGACTCAACCATTATGGCTTGGGAGCTCATGAATGAGCCTCGTTGTCCCTCTGATCCATCCGGAAGAACCATTCAGGTTTCACCTAAACACATTTTCACATCATGGCTCTGTTACTTGTGTAGTCTTTCTTTGCGATCTAACTTGTTTGGTTTGTGTTTTCTATTATCACAGGCTTGGATTACTGAAATGGCTGCTCATGTGAAATCACTAGACAGAAACCACTTGCTTGAAGCTGGCCTCGAAGGTTTCTACGGTCAGTTCTCACCTCAAAGCAAGACTCTAAACCCACCTGGCCAGTTTGGAACCGATTTCATAGCCAATAACCGTGTCCCGGGCATTGATTTTGTCACGGCTCACTCTTACCCTGATGAATGGTAATGTCCTTTAACTTCTTCATTTCATCATAGAAGTTACCATCTATATCTTCGGCCGAGTTAGTTAAAAAAGTGTCACTTCTTTAACTTCGTCATTGCTGTTAAGTGTATCATTTGGAGGTTTTGAAGTTCCAAGCTTTCATTTTCTTTTGCAGGTTTGAAAACTCAAGCGAGCAATCCCAAATGGATTTCTTGAACAAATGGATCGATGCACACATCCAAGACGCTCAAAACGTTCTTCACAAACCCATAATCTTAGCAGAATTTGGTAAATCAATGAAGAAACCAGGCTATAGTCCTGCACAGAGAGACATGGTATTCAACACCGTGTACAGCAAGATTTACGGATCTGCGAAACGCGGAGGCGCAGCAGCAGGAGGATTGTTCTGGCAACTACTAGGCAATGGAATGGATAATTTCCAAGATGGATATGGGATTAAACTTAGCGAAAGCTCCTCGACGGTTAATGTCATTGCTCAACAATCGGGGAAGCTGACTTTGATTCGGAAAATATTCGCTAGGATGATCAATGTGGAGAAATGGAAGAGAGCTAGAGCTAGAGGTCATGGACCAGCAAGAAGAAGAAGCCACAAAATTGAAAACTAAAATGGATCTTCCTGCAATATTTTACTTTTACATCTTTGCTTCGTTTAGCTAATTTTCTAGAGATGAGTTTCGAATCTTTGCTCGTCCAAGAAAGTTATAGTGATTTAGATTTAATATTTTGTAGTTTTTCGATCGTAATGAACATTATTTGTGGATGTGAAAGCAACAAAAACTTGGTGTACATCTACTTGTGACAACGTTCAAACATCGCCGACAAATTAGTGCTTGAAGATAAAAACGACTGCGTTTATTAATGGGCTTCAAAATAAAAAGGCCTTATTGGGTCGAGGCAGGGCATAAACTGGACTACGTGCCGTTTTAGTAAAATAGACTGGAACTGTGTGGCGGGCGAGGAAGTTCCGTCGTCTAGTCAATGTTTTCCTCTCCAGTTACCTCCGAGTAAAGTTAAAACATGATTTTGAGTGTGAGAAATGGCGGCAGAGTGCGAAGGTTTTGTACAGCTTCGATTTCATTGCTTGAGAAACCAGTCGAGAAGTTTTTGCAGGAAGCCCATATCTCAAATCAGTCTTCTCAACTTCGAGATCTAATCAATTCCGAGAATTTGCGAGGTGCTCGCCAAGTGTTTGATAAAATGCCTCACAGAGATACTGTTTCATGGACAGCCATCATTAAAGGATACGTAACTGCATTCAACTCTGAAGAAGCTCTGATTTTTTTCTCTGCAATGCGTGTTGATCCTGGTGTCTCAGTCGATTCCTCTGTTCTAAGTGTTACATTCAAGGCTTGTGGTCAGAGTTTCAACATTGCATATGGAGAATGCCTACATGGGTATGCGGTGAAAACTTCTCTGCTGAGGTCTGTATTCGTGGGAAGTGCTTTACTGGATATGTACAAGAGATATGGAAAGATTGAAGAAAGTTGCAGAGTTTTTAGTGAAATGCCTTATAAGAATGCTGTAACATGGACAACAATCATAACGGGGCTGGTTCATGCTGGTCGTCACAAGGAAGGACTTATGTACTTTTCCCAGTTGTCCAGATTGCAAGGACTGTTTGATGATTTTGCATTTCCTACTGCCTTGAAGGCTTGTGCCAGTTTGCGTCAAGTTAAATACGGTAAAGAGATTCATACTCATGTGATAGTGAGAGACTTTGGTGCCATTCTCTGGGTGGCTAACTCGCTCTGTACTATGTATACCGAATGTGGGGAAATGCAAGAGGGGCTGCGTTTCTTTGAAAGTATGAGTGAAAGGGATGTGGGTTCGTGGACAAGCCTTATCACGGCTTATAGTCGAATAGGTCAAGAGGAAAACGCGGTAAAAACATTCTTACGGATGAGAAGAGATACTGAAGTATCTCCTAATGATCAAACTTTTGCATCGATGTTTTCTGCTTGCGCTAGTCTTTCTAGACTTGTGTGGGGTGAGCAGTTACATGGTAATGTATGCTCTCTAGGACTAGGAGATTATTTGTCAGTGAGTAACTCGATGATGAAGATGTATTCAACATGTGGGAAGTTAGACTCGGCTTCTGTTTTGTTTCGAGGAATGAGATGCAGAGACATTATTTCATGGACCACGCTTATCGGAGGGTACTCTCAAGCAGGTCTTGGAGAAGAAAGTTTTAAGTATTTCTCATGGATGAGACAAGCAGGGGCAAAACCTATAGATTTTACTCTTCCTAGTTTGCTGAGTGTTTCAGGAAGCATGGCGGTTCTTGAGCAAGGGAGGCAAGTTCATGCACTTGCACTCTATCTTGGTTTAGACAAGAACCCCACGATTCGTAGTTCTCTGATTAATATGTACTCGAAATGTGGAAGTATCATAGAAGCTTCAAAGGTATTTGAAGAAACAGATAGAGCTGATATTGTTTCTTTGACAGCTATGATCAATGGATATGCAGAACATGGAAAGTGCAAAGAAGCTATTGATCTGTTTGAGAAGAGTCTAAAGAGTTGTTTAAGACCCGACGCTGTAATTTTCATCAGCGTTCTCAATGCCTGCTCTCATTCGGGACAGCTTGGCCTCGGTTTTCACTATTTCAACTTGATGCAAGAGAAGTATAATATGAGACCAGCCAAGGAACACTATGGATGCATGGTTGATCTTTTATGTAGAGCAGGACAGCTAAGTGATGCAGAGAAGATGATCAACGAGATGCCATGGAAGAAGGATGATGTAGTCTGGACCACACTTCTCAAAGCGTGCAAGGACAAAGGGGACACTGAACGTGGAAGAAGGGCCGCCGAGAGGATTCTAGAGCTGGATCCTACTTCTGATATTGCACTTGTAACACTAGCCAATATATATTCAAGCATAGGGAAATGGAAAGAGGCTGCAATTGTAAGGAAAAATATGCAATCGAAAGGCGTAGTCAAAGAGCCCGGATGGTCATCAATCTTGATCAAGGATCAGGTTTCAGCGTTTGTATCTGGTGATCGTCGCCATCCACAAAGTGGAGATATATACAGTATCTTGGAATTAGTAGTATCTGTTGCAGAAGCTCGTATAATTCGATTGTGGAATAAAGACTTAAAGAGAGCTTTTGGGGTTATTGAAATTTGTGATCCTTAGCTCTGACATGTTCCAAACGACCTTGGCCATCAATACAATAACACAAATGGTAATGTTGGTTGCTATATAGCTCAAACAATATGAATGAAAGGAATGCTTTACAAACTCTTTTAATTATCTTTCTTGTTATCTGTCATCTTTAAACCAGTTAAGAAGCACGTGTACTGCAAAACCTAGAGCAGATGCAGCAGCAGCCATAAAGACAGCCACTTGTACTGAGAATGATGAGGCAAAAGCTTCAAGAACAAGTGAGTTCCAAGTAATGTACCATAAGGTGGAGTAAGTAGCACCCAAGATTGCACCTACCACCACTTGACTGGTCGTGTGAAGCTTCTGCGAAACCCTTAACCATGTCTGCATACAATAAACACCAGTTCTCGCGTAAGTTTAACGATTTTGTGAATAAGTTCCTACTCTAATCTTGAACCTGTTCATGCCAGATATGATGACTTACAAAGTAAGTCCCCAATGCGAGGATGAGACCGCTAAGGAACAGAGAGATTCCATTAGTTCCAAGCCACTCCATAACTGCAGAAAGAAGAGAATAAAGTCATCTAAGAGTTTATCAAATGCAAGGAACAGATATCGAAAACGCTTAGCATTTGGACTGCTTACCGGACAAGACAGTAAACACAGAGATGAAAGAAATGGATTGAGCATGAGAAGAAGGCATCCCAGGATCAGAACGCAACGTAGCAACCGGTCTCTCTTGGTTAAGAATACGTTTCAGAGCTACCGAAAGCGCGGAATTTGAAACCGATCCAATCACAGCCCACAAAGCTGCACCGTCGTGTCGTAGAAGCAGAACTGATCCAAACAAAGCAGCTACAACCCATTTGCTCTGCCATTACACAGAAATTTCAATGAATCCTTGCTTTTGTATTTCAATCTTTTATTGAGAGAGCATTACATCAAACAGTTTATGTTCATCAGAGAATTTGAATTACCAACCAGACGATTAGCGACGGCTTCGATCCCACCGGTGACGGAGACCACATCCGATGAACTATTGATGAAAGCGTCTTGCTCTAGCGTCTGAAACCGTTCTTCGCCACCGTCGTTATTATTACCGTCTCTCCAAGCATGGGTTTTGACTGAATCAACCATAGTTTTGGGACCAGAGACAGACCAGATTCCCCTCCGATTCAAAGGGAATTTTGAGCTCGAACTTCGAAATCGAGGGGAATTATTGTAAGCGAGAACAGAGTAAGGACCAAAGTAGAAATTGCAGGTAGATTTGGAGAAGAGAACGAGAGATGAAGCTGCCATATCCAAAGCAAAAGTCAACTTAAAAGTCAAAGCAAACGAATCGCATAATATTATTGAAACCTATTACTTGATCAATTAAACGAAGAAGCAACCGATTACTTGTTCTGTTTCCCGAACATGAAAAATTCTGTTGAAGATCTGTTATACTTTAAACTTGTGGTTATTATTACAAAATATATGTTGATTTTTAGCCATTATTATTGAAGAATTCTAATGGTCAAATCTTATAGAAATTAATCAATGTATATATTGGTTAGGAAAAATAAACACGTACACGACAAAGATGAATGTTTCTTCTTCTGTTGCGAAACGTGTTTACAATTCACACACGTGACAATTTTGCGTCTTTGTTATTAAATGGCCTATAAAAGCCCATATTACTCGTCTTGTTAAATTATATATAGGCCTGTTTTAAAAATAATAGGCCCATTATGAGGTCACGAATACGAGTATACGACTACCCTTCTCGGTTTCTTATGGTTATGGGAAAGAATCTTGTGCTCTTTTGCTTAACCAATGGATATAGGGGAAAAGAATATAAAGTTAAAAGATTAAAATGAAATGGAATATGTTAAAATGTGGAATTGTTGGAAACTCGAATATGATTGAAATAATGCATTAACGGTGAGAAAGCCGTGTACACGTCGTTTATTCTTCTGAATATTAGAAATGTCTCATCGTTTTGGAACATTGTTGCTTATTTTGGTATTTTCTAGACATAGATGTGATAAATAAATTGTGTTTTGGATATTTTATGAAAAGTTCAGGTCTATTGGAGGTCGAATATGCTTTGCAATTTGCAAAGAGGCAAAAATAAAAGAGAGAACAAAAAACTTGACCAATTAAATTACTATACGTATACTTTGAAATATATTCTTGTTTATCTTTTTTAGTTTTTATATATTAAGGCTGATGTGTAAATAGATTCTCGCGCATAAAACTGTTTAGGTATTTGGTGCACTCACGTAAATATATTTATTAGTTCTCTTATTCAAAAACAAGAATTTATTTCGATTTATAGCTTTTGGTTGTGGATAAAAATACACTAAATAGTTCTAAAACCACCGAATATCTCGAACAAACAAAATCCATATGTTTCTTAAAGGACATGGTTCACTCTACAAGAATGTTCTCTTCTCTTTGTAATATATCACTTTTCGTTTCTTTTCGTGATTTTATTTTCTATGTATCTATATAAAATTATGGACCCAAAACTAATATTTTTCTTCACTATAGTCGACAGAAAGTTTGCATTTATTTAATCCACAAGTCAACAAACATGATTCGAACAACAAATCATTTTAGAGATGGGAGTTTTTTTTCACATCAACAAAAAAAACCTCTACAAATATTTAGATAACTAGCGTTGATAATTTAATAAAATTAAAATTAAAAAGGATAAAAAAACACTAAAATTGAATGCACGATGTCATAAACTGAAGTTAGGTTGGAGTGTGGCTTGCAACACGCCAGAGCGTCTTGTCATTAGAGACGAAAACTGAGTGTCGTTTTTTTAATATCTACTACTATTTTTGAAGATGTGAGGATGCGTCTATCACTCTTGTCAAACTCAAACTTCAAAGACTCAAAGTACAGTGTTGTGGCAGACGTTGAATCAAGAAGACTTGAAACCAATTATATAAGAAAAATAATAAAGTTTGAAAGTGAAAAAGGGTTCGTAGTACCAGATAGTCCTGAAATTCATGATGATTTTATCACTGACAAAGGTTCGTAGTATAGCTTTTTACAATATTGGTCAAAGTAATTTGAATCAGGACCCCAACATGGAAACAATCTTCTGCCCTACTTCCTATTCCTATCCTCCTATGATATATACAACACTTTTACCAATTTATTATAGATATAAAAATACATATATACGTAAATATAGTTACGAAGTTTATACGTAGAAATCTACGCATGCGTGCAAGTGTGTCTCTGTGGATATAAGAATGATGCTTCGGAATGGTATTACATGCGCATAAATTTTAAAGAGACCAAATTAAATAAGGAAGCAACGGAAAATATATACATCATGGGTCGAAGCAGCCTGTATTACTTTTTCGAATTAACTACTAATTAATATAATTAACACCATTCAAAAGCTTTTCTCATGATCTTTTGGCCATGAAAATCTTCATGATTTTTTTTGTTTAATTAGATCGGTCTTGCTTAATTTCCTGCATACTATAGAATTAAGCTATACTCGTTGCCTCTTTAGCTATGGAGCCAATTCTGCATGTATACTATTTATTATAATATAGCTTAATCAATCCAACCGAGATATCGTTCTTTAGTCGAAAAGAGAGTGAATGAGAGTCAACAAGAAGTCACAATTGCCATTAAATTCAACAATCGTAAAAGAAATCTTAATCTATACACTATACTACATGTTACCGTCCACAATCATAAAAGAAATCATAATATATTCATGTTATTATAACAATCAGGTTTTAGAACTCCAGTTTTTGTCAATATCTCAATTAAGTTTCATAGTTGTAACGTCGCCTTGAACAAAACTTCTTGTGTTTTCTCTGATCCGGTCAAATTTCCGACCCCCACTTAGTCACCGACATATATTGCTCCTCATTTAATACAAGCTCATGATTAACAATTTATTTAATTTCTTTTAAGAAACCATCATTTTTCCTTTGCTCATTCATCATTATTTATTGTTATGACAAAACAAATAAGTAAAGACAACTGAAAATTAAATAAAGGCCTATATATCAAGTGAAATAATATTTGTATATATATATTTGAGGGAGTTATAAATGAAACGGTGAAATGCACGAGAAAGTGAAAAGAGAGAGTTAAGCAAATACGAAGTGGTACACTCTAAGAGCGGTGGTTATACGGATGCCATACGCCTCACGTGAATATAACGGATTCTCTGTTACATCACTTTACTACAATTTTGCTCGGTCCAAATTATTTTTCGATTTTACATTTTTATTTATTATACTAATTAGCTGTATAATAGTTATAATTTAAAATTTAATTATTTAGTTAGTAAAATACATGGAAAGGAAGAAAAAACATTTAAAAATTTCTTAGTGAAGTTCTTAAAATGTAAACTTGATAAAATACACGGAAAGGAAGAAAAAACACTTAATATTAGTGTTAAGATGTATAACGTCTTAAAGTGTCTTTTTCTTCTTTTTCATATATTATATATTCGAAACTTTTAAGTCTCTTTTTTCTTTTCATGTATTTTATGATTACTTTAATTCCTTATAGTTATATTATACTTTTAGAGTTTCACCATTGTTGATGTTCTAATTATAAGAGCATTCACAACCGTTGGTCTCTCAAAAAGAGATTATAATATATAAAATATTAATATTTGAATACTATTTAGTTATTATTTGAGAAATCCACGTCTTCTTTGGAAAAAAATTGAGTGTGTTTTCTCAAGTTTTGTGATATCCAAACGCATATTTTATTTATTTTTGAGGCTATTATAACATTATTAGTATTTATATTATTTTGAGAATTCTATTAAGATGCTTTGAATCGGATGTTTTAAATTTTCTAAAAAATCTCTCAGATGAGAACTTACTTACTTTTCCTATTTCTTATTTCTTATTTCGAATGTTGAGAACTCCATTGGATTTCTCTCAATAGAGATGGTCTAATATAAGTGGTTGGAACTTGTGTATCATTCACTCTAAATTTAGGAGAATTTGGAAAATTAGGAATCACATGTAAGTAGTTAAACTTATGGTATCTCTGATAAGCAGTTACGAATCTTTCTAAATATGGATTATCAATAATTAAATGTATCACTTTTCTTATTTCTATTAAATGTATCACTGCTAAGTCGTACCTGGATTAAGAGATGTAAATGTACTCACTGACCAAAATTGACGAAATCAAAAATAAAACAGACTAAACATTCAACATGTAGTATAATTCAATTAATCGAAAATAGAGAATAACTTGTTTTTAAAAAGTAGAATTTTTTTACTGGTAAGTATTTTTAATAGGGACAAGTGGTTCTACATTCGGAATAAATTATATATAAGTTAAGATATATGAAAAAAGAGGGAAATAGTAAAATTATTAATCGAAAAAAACAAAAAAGCGAGTCTCTGGTTTGAGAGTGGAGAGTCTATAAAAGAAGGATCTGAGACTAAGGCATGCTCTACTTTTCTTCCTTGTCTCTTTCTCTCCACCACACTCTTCTTCTTACTGGGCAAAATCAATGGATTTGTTCGACTTCGACAACGTCAAAGCAGAGAAAGCCAAGGCCATGCGGCGATACCGGCGAATCGGACGTTTCTTCCGTGCGGCGGAGATTTGCGTCGCTCTCCTCTTCGCCTGTTGGACATTCTCGCTACTTCCTTTCGCCGTTAGAATCTCTGGAGAGTTTCTCCGCCGTATCGCCGCCGTTATCTCCACTCCTCTGTTCGTTTTCCTCCTCGGAAATGCAATCGTCGTCGTTCTTCTCACAAAATCCTCCGATCAAACAACCGGAGACTCCGCCGTAAACGCGGAGAGCCAAGTATACGACGCGTTCGTCAGATCTGTAGAGAATCGATCTAAACCGTCCGATGAAGATTTAACAGAGGAGATTGTTTACGATGATAAACAGGTGATCGTAACTGATTCGAATCCAAATCTAATCGAAAATGAGAATATTCCACACGTTGATTCCGATTCTGTCTCTTATCATCGTAAAGTCTATCGGAGAAGCAAATCCGACGTCGTTTCTGCAAAAATGGTGGTGGTTCAACGTTCTCTGCAGAGATCGGAAACAGACAAGTGCAGAGAAATTGAGGTTAAGAGTAAATATCCACAAGATAAACTAAGCGAGGAAGAGTTTCAGAAAACGGTCGATGCATTTCTAGCAAACAACTCCATGTTTCGTCGGCAACAATCTAATTTAGCCGTCGTTGTTCATAACAAAAGCCTAATTTAAAAAGCATCAGATTCTTCTATATATATATCCAATTCGAATCAAGAAACTAAAAAAAATGAAGCATATGGAATCTTCTTTTTAATTAATTCCAGTATGTGTAATTATAAATCTGCTATATATGTACAGTAAGTTGCTTATTAAGCAAGTTTTATATAATAGATATTTTGACTTCTTCTTAAGACTAATGATATTAACTTGAAGTATAATTGTTCTCTCGTGAGAATTATGTCATTACCAAAACCTTTTTTGAAAAAAGTCATTTGCATAATTGATTTAGGTCTTTCTTTTTGTCTCGGCATGAAACCTATGGGGTTACTTTATCTTAAATAGTCATTTGCATAATTGCATCAATAAATAAACAATTCACACCAGACAATTCAAATACTTATGTATAGGAGCTTCCAAGTTCCAACCCCTAGAAGAATATCTATATAACCTTCGAAAGTTTTATTTCAGACTTGCATGTAGGACTGCTTGAACACGATTAAGCCTAAGCCTCAAGCCAAAAAAGTCATTTTATATATAGTAGAGACAGCCAAAAAAAGTTATACATCGTATTCTTCATATATATTGTGCTCATAATGGCATTTTGGACTTTTACACCGACTAAGCCTCATGTCTGCAATAATTAACTATGCAAAGAATATCTATGCACTCAGAGTGATTTGAAGCGTGAAGAATTATTTGTGCATTAAAGCAATATATTACATGCAAATTTGAATTATAATGGAGCATGTATATAGATACATGCAAACACTAACACACATGGTGTTGTTAATGCAATGAAAATCCAGATGTTATAGATATTGAAACATTGAAATTAACAATGGCAATATTGTAACTGTAAATATAATGGGGGATATTTGGTAACATTTATAAAGTGAGAGGTACTTAATCAATTAACTTTTCACTTTTAATTTTATATTGAAGGAGGCTTAATTTCTAATGCTTCATGGGAATGATTGATGGTCTAGTAAGTCATCTCAGTGATCTCGTAGCCTTCGATTATAAGATTTTTTAAAATGGAATTTCGATTAAAAAATAGGATTAATAATATTGCTGAAGCGGCCGTGTTTCTGATGGGTATTGGCACCAATCATAGTGTAATGATTTTGAATGCAAAAAATATAAAAAATTCACTTTTATGCAGACACCCACGCAGCAAAATTAAGAAGAAAAGTGACTTTATTTTTCACTAAGTCCCGTAATCTCTGCTCAAGAAAAATAAAGGTCGGTTCTTTTGACAGATTTAGATTCTCTGATATTTGAGCCGATCCATCTTTTGCATAATGCTAGTATTTTAAAAGATTTTTCATTGATTTTCGTTTTTTTTGTTGGGTTTAATATGATTATTATGGGCGGACTCTTTAATTAGGATCAATCATGATATTTGCCACCACAAGCAGCAATTGCTATTGGTGTTCTTGGCTTTGTCATTAAGCAACTTATCCATCAAGAGGCTTTTTTCGAACACAACGCAGTATTGTTACGGTGCATATAACTGTGTTCTAATTATATGTTAAATATCTAATAATATCATATAATTATTATGGTAAGTGTTACGGTGCATATAATTTTTCTATTCAATTTGACATAGTTAAAAAAATAGATTTCACACACCTTTATCAAATTGAAGGGAAATATTAATTACCTTTTAGCTTATACTTATTTATCTTGAAGGATGCTTGAGACAAAAGGTCATATATGGATATTGACGTAAAATATATACTTTTATATACACAATGTTCCATATCTATGGACTATATATATCAACGGTCCAGCGAAACGACCTAAAATATATATGCTCATATCAAATACCCATTTAGTGTAATTTCACCTGGTTCCCTAATTTTCAGTATCATCACTTATACATATATGCTACGTGTTTATGCGCCAACGTGCCTCATATTGGACCCTGCCCACGCATTGATACGTTCGATTATTTGTGTGCATATTCAACGCAACTTACAAAGAAGATAAATGTTTTTTGTTAAATAAAACTGAGTGCCTACTTACAGTGTATCGACATGCTTCATACATAGGGTTAAAAGTTATAAAAAAAAAAAACATAATGAAGACAATAAATTGATTGGACATGTCATCTGAGTACTTGCGACTTTTTTTGGATATACCTTAATTAAGCGTAGTCCCGTATAATTGACACTTGACATTGACAACTTTTTTTTATATGTAATAGAATATGATGTTAAGCAATTTTTAAGTTTCGCCTAAGAGCACATTGCTAAATTCAGATCGTTATAGAGTTCACGAAATTACAAATATCTCGTACTATATACAATCTTCAAATAGTTTTTTAAAAAAAATGTTATAAATAGAGCTAGTTGATAAACGATGAGCACAAAATTACTTTATCTTCTAGAAAAAATAGTTTTTTTTTTTTTTGACGTGAAAATAGATTCATATTGTGTTTACCACCCAAATAGATATTTAGCAAAGCAAACCAGAAATTCCTCGTGGGCCAATTTAAATTACCACGGCCCAAAGACCATTAAATTTCTTATGGGCTAATTTGGAAATTATAAGGAACCTAGAAATGCTGTGATCTGGGATGAGCTGAAAGGGCCGATGGTCTGAGCTCTCCGAGGAATCGCTCTATTAGAGCATCAATATAGCTGATACTCACAAGTATCAGAAGCCCATATGTGATTATTATACAATTGTTGGGTTTCTTCTCAGCCCAAATTGTATCAGTTTACTGATACAAAAGCTACAGAAAATATTGCCACGTGTCGTCTCCTCATTGGCGGAGAAAAATTAGGTTTCGGGTAACTCGAATTGTTTCTCATTTTCGCGATTTCAGAGAGAAACCATCGGTGACGGCGACTCCGTTCGCGAAATCGACGGTTCGTTTCTCTTCTCTCTTCTTCGATTCTCTTAGGCTAGGCATGGAGGGAGTGGTCGGCGGCGGCTAGGAAGGGAGGGAGTGGTCGGCGGCGGCTTCGTCGTTGGGTGTGGCGGAGGGATTTGAGGAGGAGAATTGGGGATCTGTGGTGGATAATGAAGCTGGAGAGAGGTTGAGAATGAGAGAAGCAGAGGAAGAGGAAGAGAGGAGGAAGAAGAGAGAGAAATGTGTAGGGAAGAAAGTTAGTTACTCTAGTGATGAGAGGGATGATGAAAATTAGGTGATAGATTCAAGTTTCTTAAGGTATGTGAATATTGAAAGAGCTTGAATCAGAGAAATAGAGATTGATTCTAAACTTTAGATTCTGTGTTTGAGTTGATCTTTGTCTTGAGTGATATGGTGTGTCCAAGAAGATGCATTTTTCAGTAGGAAACGCAATTCTTGTTCAGTTCTTGTTTTGAAGATTACGTTATTGTTCATCAATGCATTTTTTAGCTTCCGATTTAAGATTAAACACTTGAGCTTTGTATACTGCAATGGGTATCTCCTTGGAAAGGAAAAGTGAAAGGTGAGGAGCTGATCAGACAAGGCGAGGACAAGTTGTACATTTGGGAATTCGGGTTAGAGAGCGGTTTCCTACTTTGTTTGAAGAGGATTATCACTCAGGTTGGTGGTTGCTTTTGAATTCTTATGTTTCTGTTTTTGCAAAGCGATATTTGTTAATGTGAACACTAGAATTTGGTTGCAAGTATTGGTTGAGGACATTGATGAATTGTTTGAACTCTATTGGTAGATTCCTCGGACATCTGCAAATGCTGTGGCATTTGGAATGGGGTTATTTCATTAGGTCCCATCTCACTAGCAGTGTGGGATTCCTATTAAATGTTGACCTTTTACTTGTTACAATTATATTGTGCATGAAGTTCAAAATTTATTCAGTTTCTCTTTCGATGATCTGCACCATTGGTTTTCATTATCTGATCATCATGTGTAACTTAATCAACTTTCATTTTGTTATCAGGCAACATATTACTCAGGGTTGTGTGAGCCAATTTCTCAAGGTGGAATGGGATTTGATTATTATGTGAACCTTTCTGCAACAGAAAGGTGGGGTTCTCTCCTTGACAGTGTACCGGATAATGAATGGAGCATGAGCAAGGTCATAGCTTTTAAATTTCATTGTTAGATATAACAGAACAAGTCTTTGGTCCCGTTCTCTGATGTTTAGCCATGTTGCAGTTTGTCAGTACATTGGTCGCTAACAAAGAGTGTGCAGAAAAGATGATCAACTATGCCGAAAACCACAACCAAGTATTTACTTTGTAACTTTATATACTAAAGCTTTTTGATATATATTGTACAATTTTTCTTTTAAGTTGCAGAGCTATAGAAAAGAAATGGAAAATATTTTTCTTTGAATATACTTTATATATTTTTCTTTGAAAAGAAAAGAAATGGAATATACTTTATATATTTTTGTTTGTAACTTTTTTTGATTTGGTAGAACATATTTGGCAAAAATATAGCAGAGCTAGAGAATAGACCCGAACGAATTTATGTTTTAGTTTGTTTTTACGATTTGTAATTTACGTTTGCGAGGTTATGAACCATAATAAATTTGTGTTTTTATAAAATCTTTTATATTTATTCATAATAATTTGATTATTCTTTGATTTTAGTTTTTTAATTTTTTTTTTTTTGTAAACATAATTTTTTTTTTTTCTTATGAACTTTAAGTATCACCAAAAAACAAAAAAAAACAGAAGTATCAGATTGAGTCTCAACTAACAGAATTAATACTAAATAATATTAGTGATACTCAAAAAAGTATCACCAATAATGATGCTCTAAGAGCATCATTATAGGTGATCCAATTAGAGTATCATTAGAATTATTTTAATACTAATTGTGTTAACTGAGACTGAATCTGATACTTGTAGTTTTTAAGTGTTTATTGGTGATACTTATCATAAGAATTAAAAACTAATTTATATTTTTTTTAAAAAGTTTAGAAAAATTAAAATTAAAGAATAATCAAATTAGTATGGATAAATAAAAAATATTTTATAAAAACACAAACACAAATTTATTATGGTTCATAACTTCGCAAAGATGAATTACACATCGTAAAAAGAAAGTAAAACATAAAAAACATAATCTGCTCCAACAACATTCCTTTGAGGCCGAGGTGGAGTTGCGGCTCTGTGCAGGACTCTTGAAAGCCATTGGACAAATGGTCGAAGAGCTCCAGTTTGGTATCTACCAAAATTAACCATGAGTTATTTCAACATAGATCCAAGTAAATAGTTTGTTACTTTAAAATAGAAACAAAGAGAAATCCATTAAAAACCTAACCTTTGCCACTTGAACTTATTCCTAGCCATGTCCAGAATGTAGAGATCTCCGGTAACACCCGGCTGGACCAAGCCCACCCTGAACCAAACAAAACAACATGCTCATGTATCAGATATGGTCTAGAATAGACTCTAAACAAACAACAACCAAAATGTCATCTTTATCAGTAATTTAGTTACGACATGAATCTGTGCACATGCTTTGACAATAAAGTATAAACAAAACCATTCTAAATATATGTTTCACATAATCACAATGACTAATCAGATTAATAGATCATTTCAACCACCTGAATAAAGATCTACATGAAACCAAACATGCTTTGACAATAAAATATCAACAAAATCATTCCAAAATATATGTTTCACATAACCACAATGAGTAATCCTATTACTAGACCATTTCAATCACTATGTTAAAGATCTACATAAAACCGAACAAGGATTAGGGATAGCCATACAACCACTCATCATTACCATCCACGCGATCTAGCTTCTTAGTTATCAAGTCCTCATCTCTCTTGTTACACCAAGTGAATCAATGATCATGGAATCCCAAATCATGCAATGAACAAGCACGAACCAAGACTGAATCGACCATTTGCAGGTTAAAACCACGAACCAAGACTGCAAATGGTCGAGGTCAAGAGGTGAACAGTTCAGTTACTACAAGCTCTACTGCTTCCCCCTCTGTTTCCGTTTCTGTTTCAGTGGCTCCTTCATCTACTTACACAGATAACCCCAAGGTAGAGAGGGAAGAGCTGAAATCACTAAAAAAAAACCAGAACCTTAATGATTTTAAAGTAACAAACGAAGTGGGATAAGATTGTTAGACGCAAGACCAGCGACATGTCCTGCAAATGTATGGACAGGAACCGCATAAATGCCAGCTCCACCATTCATCATATGTTCCTCGTACTGCATTGGATTCAATCCATGAATAAGAGCCGGATTATAGACTGGGTTCATCGGAAAATCACTTCGAAACCCAGAAGAACCTTGAGCCTGAGAAAAAAAAAACACATCTGCGAATCAAAATCGTCTGAAATTAGAATTCCCAATTCGAAAACTCTAATCTGCCATAGAAGGGGTAAGAGCAAATCTTTAATTCGATAACCCTAACCTGCGAATCAATGTCTGTACTCTCGGGTTGTTTATGATCAAATGATTGTTGTGATGTTGAGGAAGACGACACTTTTTCGGATTCCTCCGCCATTGTTAAAGGACCAAGCTAGAAGCGGAGAGAAGAGAATCAAAGAAGAGAGAAGAGAATCGGTGAGAATCGAATCCGATCGAAGAATCCGATCGTCGTGGCCGTCGAGAAAATTGTTTTGTTTCCAAACAAAAACGCGAAAATGAGAAACATTTTTGGTGTTTACACGTGTCTCCGTTTACTGTACCACTTGTATCAATTAAGTGATACATTTTGGGCTGAAAAGAAACCCATAAATTGTATAATATTCAAAATTGGGCCTCTGATACTTGTGAGTATCACCCATAATGATGCTCTTAGTTTTGGTTAGAAAATGTTCTCATAAGCTAGACTCAACGTTAATTTTTCTAACGTTCTGAATATGAAACAACCAAAATTTAAAAATTAAGACCCATTTTAGCATAAAATCACACAGTTATATATATGTATAATATAAATTCAAATATTTTGCATGCCAAGGATTACGTGGCATGGACCATTAGGACAAAACATGAAACGATTCGAAATACAAGATGCATGCATTTACCACAGGTGTTTCGTTCTATCTATAAAGTTCGAAAGCTCGAGTTAACCAACTCAATTGTCGACAATTTTCGTTTCTGTTTGTTTACACAATTAAAATATACTTTTTAGTTTTTTGTATCATATTTTTTATCACGATGATTTAGTAGCCACGATGAGTAAACAATTTAATCTTCCGTCACATTTGGTAGATATACAACACACGGTTCTATATATAATCAATGATCCACGACATATAATTCTAGATTTTTCCCGCACAAATATAATTCTACATACAACACACGGTAGCTATTTGTACCACACAAATTTATCATAAACAATTTTTATCTATATTGCGTTTACAATAAAAAATTTGCTTAATTTAATTAACATATGAGATCACAACGAATCTTTTTATCCATATCGAATTTTTTTTTTTTGTGTGACGAATTTGCTTTTCATAATTTTCAACAATTTGTATTTTTCAGAGAATCAAATCTAAACTAGGTGTACAAATAGACGAAAAAGCTTCCACGAACAATTTTATGTTATTTAATGACGAATTTAATCTCAATGATACACATATTAGGATAAGAATGTTTTACAACCTACTAGGCATGTTTCATTATGCCCCATTCAGATCTCCTACGTCATTCTGGTTGGGCAATGTGGTATTCACTTAACTACTATATTGTCCGATTTACAAAACCTGGACAGTGGATGAGAAAAGTAGTTCTTTAAAATCAATATTTCCAAAGCGAAACAAATTGTAAATTAATATCGATTTTCCGCCAGAGTGTATGGGGTATACATATTCATATATTCAGAAGAAAAAAACATGCCTGAAAATTTAAAAACTAATATTATGATCTTAAGCCAACTCTAATCAATTAAAAGTTGACAAAGACAATTGAAAAGAAAATACGAAGAGAAGTTCCTTTTTTTTTTGTTACTATTATTGTAAAAGTATTTTATGAATTATATATGTTGAAACTCCAATCGAGTTGTAATGATCGATATCCTTGTGGCCACCGTAACGTCATATAATTCTCACCTCTATAAATAAACTTTCTGAAGTACTAGTCTCCCTACAAACCATAACTTGTCTTCTCGAAACGATTTAATAATGGGAGAAGCTGATTCAAGACTCATCCACACCATTAACGATTCCTTGAGGTTCCTATCTATCCAATTCATATTCACTATTTTATATATTGCATGCTTATATATATATTGTGTATATATGTTGAATTGTAATAGATGTATATATACATTTTTTTGTGACAATGAAAAATAAAGTGGGAATGATGAGAGAAGTAGTATGTATGCTTTTGTGAATGCTCTAAGTATGAGTGGTGGAGAAGGAGACAATAGTTACTCCACCAATTCTCTTCTTCAGGTTTCCTCCATAATCAATGATTTTTTTTCATAAATACATACTTTTTTTTACTTCTCAATGTGTGTTCTCTTCATTTGGTTTTCCAGAAAAGAGTTTTATCGAAGGCCAAACCGGTTTTGGTTAAGAACACAAAAGAAATGATGATGAACTTAAACTTTCCTAATTACATTAAAGTAGCTGATTTGGGATGTGCTTCTGGACAAAACACGTTCTTAACGATGTCTGAGATCGTGAACACGATCAATGCGTTATGTCAAGAATGTAACCAAAAGCCACCGGAGATTGATTGTTGTTTGAACGATCTATCAGAAAACGATTTCAACACGACATTCAAGTTCATACCTTTCTTCGACAAGAGGGTCGAAAGCAAAGGATTGTGCTTTGTCTCTGGAGTCCCTGGTTCCTTCTACTCGAGGCTCTTTCCCCGCGAGAGTCTCCATTTCGTACATTCATCCTACAGTCTCCACTGGCTCTCTAAGGTCTTAACTATGAACTTGCATACTCAATATAATTCTGTTAATTAATAAGTAAAAAGGTTATAACGATGAATTGGGATTGTTATAATTAAGGTTCCCGAAGGACTAGAGAAGAATTCTTTGAGTGTGTACATTACAACTTCAAGTCTTCTAAGTGAATACAAGGCTTACTTGAATCAATTCCAAAGAGACTTTACGACATTTCTAGAAATGCGTTCTGAAGAAATTGTTTCTAATGGACGCATGGTCCTCACTTTTATTGGTAGAAGCACTCTTGATGATCCATTGTATAGAGATTGTTGTCATTTTTGGACATTGTTATCCAAATCTCTAGGTGATCTACTCTCTGAGGTAACATATAAAGTACTAATTTTCACATGTTAATTATGTTCATGCAAAAGCATGGTTAGTTTTAAAGATCCCACTTGTTATGATCTACAATATAGGGTCTTCTGAGTGCATCAAAGGTTGATTCTTTTAGAGTGCCGTTTTATGATCCGACCGAAGAAGAAGTGAAGGAGATTATTTGTAACGAAGGCTCCTTTGAGATCGATAACTTGGAGATTCATGGATTTGATCTTGGCCAGAGTAACGAAGACGAAGACTATAGGTTACATTCACATATATCTAAAGCAGGGCAAAAGGAAGCCAAATGTGTAAGAGCAGCGAGTGAATCAATGCTTGTAGCTCACTTCGGAGACGATATTATCGACGCACTGTTTGACAGGTTTGCATACCATGCGTCCCAACATGCTAGCTGCATGAACAAAACGAGTGTTACGGTAGTTGTTTCTTTAGTTCGAAAGTAATTAATTTTACTACTGTAATAAATAAATGGAAAATTCCTGAAAAACTAGAACTCCAAGGCCGTTTTATAATAAATAAAGCTATACGGGTATTTTTGATAATAAACGAAGAGATTGGGTACTTTCAAAATAAGCAAAACCGGCGGGATTTCATGCATGAAATAAATAAAATTACAGGGAATTATTGGTAAATAATACACAAAAAACAAATCTATCACGTGGGCCAATTTAACTGCCAGGTTAAGCTTGGCCCAAATCTCATTTCAGCATGTGTTTCTTTCATATGAGTCTATGACACCTGTCGTCTTTACTTATTTGGGCTAATTTGGAATTTTACATTAATAACGATGTGTCATGTGATATTGAATGGGCCAAAAGGGCCCATGTTCAATCGGTGATCATGTATGTGTAGCGAGGATAATTGAAGTGATAAATCAAAGCTATTTCAGCTGATTTAGAAATTATTGAAGTGATAAATCAAAGATTATTCATTATTTCATCTGATTTTAACATTATTTAGACGATCCATACACACCGTGCACGTAACTCTACTGCGGATAAACTGATTGTACTCATCGTGACTATGAACTCTCAAGTTCTTGATAATTTTTTCGTATTTTAGCCACACACAAAAAAAAAGATTGATGGAATCTGGTTGAGATAAATCTTGCCCACGCGATTGGATAGTTTGTTTCCGACGTAGTTTTCTTCTTTTCGTTTTAATATATAAATTAAATAACAACATTTCACGAAAAAACCGGATGAATCACAGTCATGCATGTCGGATTTATGTGAAAGAAACCGAACGTGGCGTACGATAAATTAAGTGGCTAAAATTCATCAGTACACGATAGATATTTTTTTGTTCTAAACCAGGAATCCTTCTATATATTAGTTTTAGTCAGAAAATCTCTAACCTGCGTTAGTTATTATTCTTATTTTTTGAATAAAATGTGTTAGTTATGTTAAACATTTTGCATGCCACGGACCATTAGGAAACATAAAAACCCATGAAAAGATTCGAAATACAAGGTGCACATTTACCCACTAGATTAGTGTTTTGTTTTTAGTAAGAAAGTTCGAAAATTCGAGTTAACTAACAACACACGTCAACAATTTATTTATTTTCCTTTTTGTCGTCGATTACAAATTAAAAGATTTTTTTTTTTTGAGCAAACCATTTCATTACTTTGAATAATATCTTTACAAAACAGTCCTATTAAAAGACCGAAGGCTAAAAAAAAAAAGACCGAAGGCTTAATTTAGCTTAGAGTAATTTGCATGCTCGTTTACCACTCGAGGGACATACTTAACATAAATAGAAAAAAAACTCATAAGACATCTATTGACAAAAGATATATATGTTTTTAATGTTTTTATCCAATTACAAACGAAATCTAATATATTGTAACATAAAAAAAAAAAATAACAGGAACAATGTTCGTCACAACCAACAAGTAATTCATCCGAGGACCATTTTCAGGAATATGGACAGGGAAATCCGTAACACCATCAATTCCCGTCGGCACATGAAGCATTGGATCAACCTAATGCAACTATGGATTATATAACAACAACAAACCACATCCGAATCTTTCTCAAATTATTGTAGCCAAATTTTTAATTTTTTTTGCCTTGGTTGCTCTTATAAAAGTATTTGCAGTTTGTAATGCCTAAACAATTCATTTCTTAATGATATTTATAATTTAGCAAAACAAAAAAATAAAAAAAAATAACACACAATTCTGCAATCGAAGATGCAATGGACAATTGTACATATACGGATATACCACAAGAATTCACGATAAACGATTTTTTAAGATAGACAACTTTATCCACCACATGAAATCACACGATCATTTTACATACACAATATTAAATTATGTGGTATCAGTGTGGCCTATACTAAATTATGTGGTATCAGTGTGGCCTATACTAAATTATGTGATATCAGTGTGGCCACCGTAAACGTCATCAAATTCCACCTCTATAAATAAATTGTGTAGTGCATGCAATTTTCCCTAAAACAAATAACTTCCATTCTTGAAACAATTTAATAATGGGAGAAGTTGATTCAAGATTTATCCTCACCAGTAATCCTTCCATGAGGTTTTTATGTCTCCCCATTCATTGCATGCATGTATCTCTGTACAAGTGTGTGTTGTATTGTGTATGTTGAATTGACATATAGATGTATGTATATATTGTGATGCAGGTGTGACGGTAAGAGTGATTATAAAAAATATAATGGGGATGATGAGAGAAATAGTAGGTACCCATTTGTGAATGCTCTAAGTATGAGTGGTGGAGAAGGAGACAATAGTTACTCTACCAATTCTCTTCTTCAGGTTTCTTCCATCTTCCACATAATTAAATCTTTTTCATAAAACAAGCATTCATATGTTTTTTACTTCTCAATCTATTTCTCTTCATTTGTTTTTTTCAGAAAAGAGTTTTATGGAAAGCCAAACCGGTTTTGGTTAAGAACACAAAAGGAATAATGATAACCTTAAACTTTCCTAGTTACATTAAAGTAGCTGATTTGGGATGTGCTTCTGGACAAAACACGTTCTTGACGATGTCTGAGATCATCAACACGATCAATGTGTTATATGAACAATGTGACCAAAAGCCACCAGAGATTGATTGTTGTTTGAACGATCTCCCAGAAAGCGATTTCAACACGACATTCAAGTCCATACCTTTCTTCAACAAGAGGGTCGAAAGCAAAGGATTGTGCTTTGTCTCTGGAGTCCCTGGTTCCTTCTACTCGAGGCTCTTTCCTCGCAAGAGTCTCCATTTCGGGCATTCATCTTACAGTCTCCATTTTCTCTCTAAGGTATTACAAATATATATGTACTATACTTGCAAGTTTAATTCTGTTTATAAGCAAAAGGTTATAACGGGAATAGCTTGTAATAGCTTTCTGTCAAATGGAAATTTAAAAAAAAAAAAAAAAAGCGTTATAACGATATGGGCTTGTGGGGGCTTGTAATATAGGTTCCTGAAGGACTTGAGAAGAACTCTTCGAGTGTGTACATAACATCTTCAAGCCTTCCAAGTGAATACAAGGCTTACTTGAATCAATTCCAAATAGACTTTACAACATTTCTGAAAATGCGTTCTGAAGAGATGGTTTCGAATGGACGCATGGTCCTCACTTTTATTGGTAGAAGCACTCTTGACAATCCATTGTATAGGGATTGTTGTCACTTTTGGACATTATTATCCAAATCCCTGCACGACCTAGTCTCCGAGGTAACATATTATATATCAATTTTCGACATTTAAATATATATTTCCATATGGTTTTAAAAGATAACTAAGCTTGTTAATTAATTTGTTATGATCCAATATAGGGTATCGTGAGTGCATCTAAGGTTAATTCTTTCAAAATGCCGTTTTATGATCCAACCAAAGAAGAAGTTAAAGAAATGATTCAAAACGAAGGCTCCTTTGAGATAAATGACTTGGAACTTCATGGATTTGATCTTGGCCAGAGTAACCAGGACAAGGACTATAGGCTACATACACATATATCTAAAGCAGGGCAAAAGGAAGCCAGCTGTATAAGGGCGGTGAGTGAACCGTTACTTGCATCTCACTTTGGAGATGATATTATCGACGCATTGTTTAACAAGTTTGCATACCATGCGTCACAACATGATAGCTGCATGAACAAAACAACTGTTAGTCTAGTTGTTTCCTTGATTCGAAAGTAATTTCTCAATGTATGTGTTTTCTAAATACTGTTGGGAATATCTGTAATTAAAATAAAGTATTTGGGAATTTGTAATAGGAAAAAACTATAGGGCGAATCTGTACTAAATATAAACTATTGGGTATTTCTTGATAAGCAGAAATGAAAGGTCAGATAAATAAAAATTGTAGGGGTTCATTGTAAGAAATAAAACTACTGGGAATTTCCGTTATAAACAGAACTCTACGGCCGTTGTATAATAAATAAAGATACACGTATAGTTTTGTAATTAACAATAATATTTGGTCCTTTCATAACAAACAAAAAAACCGGAGGCCATTCTGTAATAAAAAAATATACAGGGTAAATCTGTTACAGAACAAACCTATAGGCCGAATATGTAAATATACAATAAAATAATCGGAAATCGGAATGCAACAACCGACAAGATATCCGATCTTCCGGTCGCATACGATAGTGTTTGATTTTCACGAAACGGAGGTTTTCAATCCATGGCTGAGAAGACGATGCAATGCGATACTTGTCGAGTCTTCTGTGTCGGAACCGTCGATACGAAGCTTGATGAGCTAAAATTCCTTGCTGGATCAGTCCGATCAAACATCAACGCCTTCTCCAACAACTCATCTTCCAAGGTAAATATCACATGATTGTTGACGAACTCTTTTGACTAGAGAGTGTGAGTGTCGGTGATCTTACTTGGTTGTTATTACTAGATATATGTTTCGTCTGATTTTTTCTAGTCTAATGAGGTGCTTCCATGTTGATACTGTCTCAATTTTGGAGGTATTTGAAGAATTGAGGTTTGGTTGTTTAGTGTTTTGGAAATGGTTAGTGTTTCTGAGCATGTTCATTGGAATAACAGGTTGAGGTTGTGATTGTGGATGTTTCGGCGAGTATTGATCATAAGGAGATCGAGAATGTTGCGGATTTTGCGTTTGTAACAAGAGAAGAAGTTTTGTCAAGCTATGTTGGATCGACGCAGGAGAGAAAACCGGTGAAGCTTCCGGATGATAGAGGCGAGGCAGTTGGTATTATGAGTAAATGTCTTGAGAATTTTCTTAAGCAAGCGCTTGAGGATAATTCTCTTGCTGGAGTAATAGGCCTTGGCGGAAGTGGAGGAACGTCGCTGATATCGTCTGCTTTTAGGTCTCTTCCGATTGGGATTCCTAAGGTCATTGTATCGACTGTGGCCAGTGGTCAGACTGAACCTTATGTTGGGACATCAGATTTGGTTTTAATTCCTTCTGTAGTTGATGTTTGTGGTATCAACAGTGTTAGTAGGGTGGTGTTTTCGAATGCTGGGGCTTCTTTTGCGGGAATGGTAGTCGGGAGGCTTGAGATGTTTAGAAGCTCCCCGAGTGAGAACGGGAAATGTACTGTGGGTATAACTATGTTTGGGGTAACAACTCCCTGTGTAAATGCAGTCCAAGAGATATTATCGAAAGAAGGTTATGAGACACTTGTGTTTCATGCCACGGGTGTTGGTGGCAGAGCAATGGAATCGTTGGTTAAAGAAGGGTTTATACAGGTTTCTCTTTTTTTCTCCATTTGCCAAGATTTGGTTTGCTTATATAGCTTCATGATTTATGCAGTTAGTCCTTCATTTTTTGGTTGTGGCGTAGGTGACTTATAATTTTCCCTTTACCTGTTCTTTTCTTAGGGAGTAATGGATATTACAACAACCGAGGTTGCAGACCATATAGTTGGAGGGGTGATGGCATGCGATAGTTCCCGTTTCGATATTATAATAGAAAAAGGAATACCGTTGGTTCTAAGTGTAGGGGCCTTAGATATGGTGAACTTTGGTAGCAAAGATACAATACCTTCTCATTTCCAAACGAGAAAGATTCATATTCACAATGATCAGGTGAGGAATCAATCGAAAAAGTGCTCGCCCTTGAACAACAGGCATCATACCAAGTTTCCTCTAATAATAGTGTATGTTTCTGTTTTTGACAGGTTTCTCTCATCCGAACAACAGCTGAAGAGAATAAAGAATTTGCAAAGTTTATTGCAGATAAACTGAACAAATCAACATCAAAAGTGAGAGTTTGCCTTCCAGAGAAAGGTGTCTCAGCACTGGATGCTCCAGGGAAGCCTTTCTGCGATCCGGAAGCCAGTGGCGCTCTCATAAATGAACTGCAGAGGCTTATTCAAACAAGTGAAGACAGACAGGTTTTTCCTTATTTCTCGTGTACTTTTCGCATTTTGTTTTGCTTCATCTACTTTTTGGGTATTGAAATGTTGTGTTTTTGACAGGTCAATATTTATCCTCACCACATCAATGACCCTGAGTTTGCACAGGCATTGGTGGCTTCATTTATTGAGATCTGTCCGAAAAACTACGCACAAATCAACCCCCCTGAAACGGCTTCAACAAAACCTAGCACTGGAGAGCCTGATGATGGACATGCGGCTAAGATTGAAAGGATTCCATACAGTCCCAAAGATTTCCCCAATGCAAAACCAGGTTTCTTTTGTTTCCCAAACATAATGATCAGTAAAACCGAATCAATTGGTAGTTCTAGTCATGTTGATTCGGAGTTGCATGTTGGAGTAGAAAGCTTACTTATATTCATTGGCTCCAGAAACCCTGGAACGAACTCAGACCATTTTGGGACGGCTAAGAGATCAAATAGAGAAGGGAATACCAATAATCGGGGGAGGTGCTGGTACTGGAATATCTGCAAAGTTTGAGGAAGCTGGTGGGATTGATTTGATAGTGATATACAACTCTGGACGTTTCCGGATGGCTGGAAGAGGATCATTAGCTGGCTTGCTTCCATTTGCTGATGCCAATGCAGTTGTGCTTGAAATGGCAAATGAAGTTTTGCCCGTCAGTTTCTTACTCATTCCTATAAATCAGTCATTTGCACACCTCTTTGCAGTTGCTCCTGTTACTTATTCATGCATTTTCTCTCTAAGATATGTTTGAATTTAACTTGCAGGTAGTGAAGGCGGTGCCCGTTCTTGCTGGGGTATGCGCAACCGACCCATTTCGACGTATGGACTATTTTCTGAAGCAGTTGGAGTCCATTGGGTTTGTTGGGGTCCAGAACTTTCCAACTGTTGGTCTCTTTGATGGTAATTTTAGACAAAATCTTGAGGAGACTGGAATGGGATATGGGTAAGCTACAAAAAGAAACTCTTTTCAAGAATCATTGTTGTCTGTAGATTGTTTAAATATCCACATGGTAAACTTAATTATCCAATATTGCAGCCTGGAAGTTAAAATGATCTCAGAAGCGCATAAAATGGGGCTATTGACCACACCATATGCTTTCAACCCAAAAGAAGGAGAAGAAATGGCGAAAGCAGGAGCTGATATAATAGTAGCACACATGGGTCTAACAACATCCGGAAATATTGGGGCGAAAACCGCGGTGTCAGTGGAAGAAAGTGTTGTTCGTGTACAAGCTATTGCAGATGCTGCTCGTAGATTCAATCCTGACATCATAGTCCTCTGCCACGGAGGTATAGTAACTTCTCTTATCCAACATTTACTGATTGATGAGAGAATTGTTGTAGTTAAGCTTTTTGGGTATGTAGGTCCGATATCGGGTCCAGAGGAGGCAGAGTTTGTGTTGAAGAGAACACAGGGTTCTGTCCATGGCTTCTATGGAGCATCAAGCATGGAAAGGCTACCTGTAGAGCAGGCTATAACAAGCACTGTTCAGAAATACAAATCCATAGCAATGAAGTGAAGTCAATATAGTAGGTTCTGTTACAAACCTTTCTTGGTTCTGTTACAAACCTTTCTTCTTTTGTTCTTCTTGTATTAATGTGTTGTGTGGGTGCGGCAGATGTTTCCCTTTGTTGTGTTGCATGGTTTTACTATACCAATCATATCAATAAATAATGTAATGAACAACCAGTATCAATAAATATGAATAAAGTTCTTAAGAAAAAATTCTATTGTTTTTCCTATTTTTTGCAAAAAAACACCAAAATCTCATAGGTGTTAGTCCACGGATTTTGTGACTATATTGCATTCATAAATTTTTGTAGAAAAGATGAATTGAACGCTCCTTATGATACCATCGGAGGCCACAATATCACGAATTTTGTTCATCCGATTATGTATATGATAGTACTTTTTATATGGTTAGGACTTAGGACACCATCTAACAACTAATATGCAGAGCTAACAGAGTAGTTTGTATTTTCAAATGAAAGTTAGATAGTGGTTTTTGAGAAATTATAGAACGATTTTTTTCATTAAAAACTTGTATTAAAAGCTTAAGTTTCATACACCAAACAATAGAAAACAGAGCAGCGGCAAAACAAAATACAATAAGCCTCGGAGATCGGCCATGAGAAGAGCTTTGAGATCAATCTGAATCAGAATCGACATTTGCTGAAGACCTAACTGAGCGACGTATGCTTTCTTGATACTCGTAGTCTTCCTCGTCTTCCTCTCTTTTCTTCTCGCTAAGCATCCCTGTTAAAACAAGATTCATTCAGTGACCAAAGCTTTGAACTATTATGTAGCAAAGGCCTAGATGCGAAGAGAGATTGGTTCTACCTTTTTTAACCAGAACGTTCTCCAGCTTCGTCGTGCTGAAATCGTCCTTGGCACCTAGATCTTGAAACCCGACAAGCCTATCCATCGCGATTCCCTTGCTGAAGATTAATGATTTCAACATTCATGTTTTCATTAGTTTAAGACCGAAAAAACAATAAAAAGACCAAAACTGCGTAAAAGCATGAGTGAAAATGTAGAAGTGACCTGAAGAGGATAACACACGGCAAAGTCTTGATTGCAAGCTTAGTGACGAAGAAGGGAGCGTTCTACATTGATGTCTCAAAAGTATTAGAAGAGCCAACACCCGGAAAAAAAGAGTTTCAGAGAAGGGTTAATCAAGTAGTTTTACTAACCTCTGCGTCCATCTTAATGAACTTTGTATCCACATGTCTAGGTGCAAGGGTCTTCAGATGCTTGTCCATTATCCTACAATGATCAAGCGCATAGCTTCAGTTCAGTATATTCACACATCAGAATACCAAAAAAACTGACATGAGCGAGGGCTGTTGCATCTTACTTGCACCGGTAGAATTCCTTATGGTAAAAGTGACATATCACTTTCTCACTCCTTGTGACTTCTCCCAAGAAGTCGCCCTCGCTTACTTCTCGGTATTCACCATGTCCTTGCCTTTTGAATTTTTCTCTCTTTTCCACTTCTCTCTGCACACCCAAATCTTAAAGGGTTAGTCTATACTAATGAAGTGATTCAAGTAGCTAAGACACAATATAGATGCTGAATGAAGTTTTAACCTTGAGTGCTGCAATCCTATCTGCGTGCAATTTTTCTAGCTCCGGATCCTACAGAACATGAGCATGTCAGTCTCCTACAGAAGCATAAATCTCACATATGTATGTACATAGATTGATGAACATTTCAAAGAAGAGAGTAGTAACATTAGACTTACATCCATCAAATCGTCAAAATCAACCTCCTCATTAGCAGGACGTGAAGATTGCGCCTTTTCATTTGCAAGAACTTCCTGCACATCCAAAATCCGGAATGCATACAAGAAAACATCAAATCCCATTTTACATTTGTTAAATTAGAACAATTTATCCGGAATCCAGGATAACACAAAGATCAGACTGAAACACGAGACAAGGACGCAACACATATGTCCTGTTAATTGGCTCACCCAACAACGTCAGAAGCCATAACTAACAATTCTGTGAAATGAAAATCAAGGGTTCCGCAACACAAATCATTTTGGTTCTAATCACAACTAAAATTGTATTCGGGAAACGCCAAATCAAGATCTATGGCAAACACTTTTCCAAGTTCTCTAAAAAAGCAACGATTAATTACCTTCTTATAATCTCTAGCAGCTGCCGCCAATACATTCCCAAATGCCAGATTTGAAAGGGTCGATTTCACCGCATCTGGATCCATCTTTTATCAAAACAAACCCAGAAAGTTATGAATCCCAGTTAGGTAAAGGAATTGGAACACGAGCTCTTGTTAAAGAACAATTTCAAATCTGGTGCAGAGAGAAGAAGAAACTCACTGAAAACCAAAAAGACGAATCAAAACGCAGCGTTTAGTAGTGATAGGGCCTCAGTTTTACTCCATGGGCTTATTATTAGTTCAGCCCAAATTTCTCAGACCCAGGCAAGTTCTTCGAATACATCCAACGCTCGAGTCGCGTTAAAAGGAAGAAGCATCGTTTTCAAGGACAAGTGTTACGTGTCTAAGATCTAACGATAATGTTTAGTAACCGACACAAAGCAAAAGGACAGATTTTTTCCTTTCCACCTATAGATCACTCTGTCATGGGATTGTTATGAACACGTACCCGAGTCTTGACTTTGAAAGCTCGAAATATCCCATCCGAATTATTTAACATTTCGGTTTATCTACGGACACGTGTCACGAAGCACCACGCCGACAATTTCTACTACTGCCACGCGTCACTACCGTAGTAATGATTCACTAATTTAATAGCTGATCCATATCCAAAACCTGACTATAAATGTACCTACCATGCGTTAACGAACCTTCATCGATCAAAAACGTCAAAGTAAAGTCTCATTATCACATACAAAGTGTTTTAGCTATAAACTGAAAGTGTTTACTTAGAAGAAGAAGATGGCGTCTTACCAGGGCAGGCAAGGAGGTCAGGCAACTGACGAGTACGGAAACCCGATCCAGCAGTTGGACCAGTATGGAAACCCCATCGGTGGTGGTGTAGGAGCCACCGGAGGAGGAGGTTACGGAACTGGTGGAGGAACCACCGGCATGACTGGTGATCAAGGATACGGGACTGGCACAGGGACCGGAACCGGAGCCTTTGGCACTGGCGGAGGAGATAGGCACCAGGGACAAGGGCAACTCCATAAGGAAAGTGGAGGTGGCTTGGGAGGAATGCTCCACCGAGGTGGATCCGGATCCAGCTCTAGCTCGGTATGTTACTTGCCAAACAAACGTGCATAAACAAGATTTATGATGATATTCTAATTCGTATACTAAATATAATACAGGAGGATGATGGAATGGGTGGGAGGAGGAAGAAGAAGGGATTGACTGACAAGATTAAGGACAAGTTGCCAGGTCATCATGACCAGTCTGCCCAAGGCCAAGGAATGGGGATGGGATCCGGAACCGGTACTACCGGTTATGATGCCGGAGGTTACGGTGGCGAGCACCATGAGAAGAAGGGAATGATGGACAAGATCAAGGAAAAGCTTCCCGGTGGTGGTGGTCGTTAGCTATATACTATTTGAAGATGGAACAAAACGTGTATACTTATGAATAAAAAAATAAGAAGGGTTTGTAACGCAGTCGCATATGGTCGTTCTATGTGTCCTTTTATGTCTCTACGTCCTGCGATGTGTTGTATGAGTGTAAGAGGTGTGTGTATGAGCATGGCTCTTTTTATGTTTATGAGATGTATGTATCATGTACTTTCTTTTTCTATATATCTACTTTCTGCTTAAATCTTGTTTCTCACCTTGTGTCGCTCAACATTTTAGTTTCTTGTCATGTCTCTTCTGCCTAGAACTTGTTTCTCACCTAGTCACCTTGTGTCACTTGGAACTCGCAAGACTGACGATTGTGGTTGGCTCTATGTCGAGAACATTAGACTGGAATAGGCCCGGTTGCGATCTCGGTGTTTCTCCCATGTATGTATTGGGCTTTAGTTTAAGCGAACTGAGAATTGGTGCTTGGGCCAATCAAAGAACGTGGGCTTATAAAATAGTGGGGTAGTTCAGTTCAAACAAAACCTCAGTTCCAGTACAAAGACAGTTCTATTTTTATTTAGTAGTGTAAAAAATCTAGGCAAATGTATCAACTGAAGCATCATGACAAAGGAGGAGGTATCACTGAAAAGATAAAAAGAAACTATTGTTCTACCTGAATAAAAGACGAAAAAGCCTATAGAAAAGTCTGTGTATATACACATTATTGACCAATTCTTTATGTTAAGTTGTCACGAAAACAAAAGGAACAATTGTTAATTGTTGGTTTGGTTTTGCGAGGGAGAGCAGTTGAAGCTGTTTCTCAATGATTTTGTCATTATCTACCGATTATCATGTCTTTGTCGTACTCCAGAAACCGTATCTATTTGTTAAGCACACAATAAGATTATTAATAGTTTGCTTGCAGTATAATTAGCATTAATTTGTTGACTATTTCATCAATGGTCAACCAAATCTAAACCCCTGCGGACGCAAATGTGTTGCTTAGCTTACTCTGCAGGTTAATATCTACATATTATATCTTAAACCCATAGAAACATCTCCCGCGTGCGTTTGGTATGGATTTGACTAAATGTAAAATTTAACTCAACAAAATACCCATTAAACAACTGCAAATAATCATGATATAATATCAGTTACATGTATAAATTAAAGGTGGCCATACAATCAAGTCTAACAAATCTTGTATTCATACGAAATCCTAAAGATTAATATATCCATCTAATCCAATATCTACAATTAGTTACCAACTCCATCGTCTTTTTCAAATGTCCTCAAAGTCTATCCTATAAATGAGACCGTTTCGTATCACACATAATCACCAAGCCACAAGTAACCGAGTTAAAACGTAACGAGCCATCATCAAGAGAAAGAATTCCCCAAAGAAAAATGGTGAAGTCTTTGAACATTCTCATCGCAGCGATCTCCCTCATCGCTTTACTTCCTCTTTGTTTGTGTTCCAAAGCCTATGGAACTAGCGGCTATCTTTTCCCTCAGTTTTACGACCACTCTTGTCCTCAAGCTCAAGAGATTGTTCAGTCCATTGTCGCTAAAGCACACGCTCAGGATCCACGCATGCCAGCCTCTTTGATCAGACTCCATTTCCATGATTGTTTCGTCAAGGTCTTAATATTAGGAACTTTCTTAACACTCACTAAAACATATATATTACAGTAACTTATATATTTTTTCTTCTCGTGATTGGTATTCCAGGGATGTGATGCTTCAATACTATTGGACAGCAGTGGTACCATAATCAGCGAGAAACGATCAAACCCTAACCGAGACTCAGCCCGTGGTTTCGAACTCATCGAGGAAATCAAACATGCCTTAGAACATGCTTGCCCTGAAACAGTTTCTTGTGCTGATATCTTGGCTCTAGCCGCTAGAGACTCGACTGTTATTGTAAGTCATCACAATTCACTAAACACACAATTATTTGATCATTTGATTAGTTAAAATCCTAATCAATTCTACAAATGGACATATCAATACAGACGGGTGGACCGAGCTGGGAAGTACCTTTAGGAAGAAGAGACTCGAGAGGAGCAAGCTTGAGTGGTTCCAACAATGACATTCCTGCTCCCAACAACACTTTTCAAACCATCCTCACTAAGTTCAAGCGTCAAGGCCTAAATCTTGTCGATCTTGTTTCCCTCTCCGGTATACATCAATCCATCTTAATCAAACAACACATTTCTAACAACTTACATGTTCAAAAATTCCTTAGAAATCTCATAATGTTACATTAAATTAAAAAACGAACATTAATAAATATTTTTATATGATTTGCAGGAAGTCACACCATAGGAAACTCGAGGTGCACAAGTTTCAGGCAAAGATTATACAACCAGAACGGCAACGGAAAGCCTGATCTTACCCTTAACCAGTACTACGCCTCCGTGTTGCGTCAACAATGTCCTAGATCCGGCGGTGACCAAAACCTCTTCTTCCTTGACTTCGCGACACCTTTCAAGTTTGACAACCACTACTTCAAGAACCTGATCATATACAAAGGACTATTGAGCTCCGACGAGATTCTTTTCACGAAGAACAGAGAGTCCAAGGAGCTCGTTAAGCTCTATGCAAAGAATCAAGAGGCCTTCTTCGAGCAGTTTGCTATATCGATGGTAAAGATGGGAAACATCTCTCCACTGACTGGTGCTAAGGGAGAGATCCGAAGAATCTGTCGTAGAGTTAACCATGGTTATTAATACGAACATCTTTTTATAAGATGGACATTTATTTGGTATATGGACGTGTCTTTTGGCTTTGTTTGTATTTTACTATAATCTGATTTTCATCAGAGAAAAAGAGATGGATGTAATATATTTGGTACGATTTTCTTTACTTTCCCGGCTCAAACTTTCAACTTGCATATAACATACAATCATCAAACGTTTTTTGGATGTACATGTGATTTCCAAAAGTTTGGGGCTTTTCTATAGTTAATTCAAAATATAGAAATGTAGATAAGTTGTGAATTAGTGGGCCTGGGCTAGTTTTCGAAATCTCATTGATTTGGGTCTTAAACTTCAACAAGAACAGTGACGATTAAAACGACGCCGTGTTGAAAGCAGGCACAAACCTCGAACGGAAACTCGAAGCCGGAGATCTTATCGGAGGACGGCGAGTCTTTCATCACCTTCAACTTCCGATTACTTTTGTAACCGATCGGATTCATAATGGCGGCGCCGTGGCGGTGGGAAAACGCCACCGCCGGTGCCGTCTCTGGATTCGCCACCGTAGCTGCTATGCATCCTCTTGATGTTGTCCGTACTAGATTCCAAGGTCTGTGTGTTTTTATTTGAACTGATCGGAAACTCGATTATTCACTCATCGATTTGATTATAGTTTGCTTAAATTTGATTGAACAGTCAACGACGGTAGAGGGTCAAGTCCCCCGACGTACAAGAACACAGCTCATGCTGTCTTCACCATTTCTCGTCTTGAGGTTTGCGAGAAGATACTCCATTTAGTCTTTTTGTATTCCATATTGACTCTATGCAATGGGGTTGATGATTCATCTATGTCGACTTGTTAGTTTACTGATTAGAGGATTTTTGGTTTGCTGGGTTTGTGAATTTGGATAGGGAAATGAGTAAATGTGCATGATCCAGCAACATTTATGGTTTATGAGTTTTTGTTAGTTATCACCTTCTATCTCTGCTTTAGCTGATGTAACTTTTCTTTTCTAATGTTGCGTAGGGTTTGCGAGGACTTTATGCAGGTTTCTTCCCTGCTGTTATCGGTTCTACTGTTTCATGGGGATTATACTTCTTTTTGTGAGTGTTACATTTGTTCAGAGTCACATCTTTCTTCTAATGATTTTTTATAATCATTAGAGAGTGTCTGTCTGGCTTAAAAGAACTTGTGATTGAACTTGGAAATATGAGTTCTAGCTTAAAATTTGAAGAAAGGCTTCTCCTCCTTGTCCTACTTGCTCTTTTTTCTTAGTTTGTTGTTGAGGTAATACTACTGTTTTTGATCTCTCCTCTACACATTTATGTTAGGTTGTGGAGTTTCCGGTTATTTTTTCAAGTGGGTATTGTTAAATGATCTCAAAGCTGAAACAAATACGTTAATCCTCTGTAGTTACGGAAGAGCGAAAGAGAGATACTCTAGAGGCAGGGACGATGAGAAACTCAGCCCTGGTCTCCACCTTGCTTCTGCTGCTGAAGCAGGAGGCTTGGTGAGTATCACAGAGACAATAAACATCTCATTTTCTCCTATGTTCTTTCGATCTTGATCTCAAGCTTATGATACTTTCAGGTCTGTTTATGCACAAACCCGATTTGGGTTGTCAAAACAAGACTACAGCTTCAGACACCTCTTCAACAAACCCGATACTCTGGGCTTTTAGGTCTGTACTATACTGCACAAATTCAATATTCATTTTTCTAGTGTTCTTTTCTGAATGTTTCTTTTGTCAACTTCAGATGCCTTTAGAACCATAATCAAAGAGGAAGGACCCAGGGGGCTCTACAAGGGTATTGTCCCTGGTCTTGTACTGGTTAGTAACTATCCTCATCTTTCTCTGATACGATATGTATCTTTGTACAATGAAATCTAAGCAAAACAAGACTGAATAATACCCTTTATTCCTCCTGAATTCAAAGATCCCAAGTACTTAGCAAATTATGGAGTGCTAACTCTCCTTACAACAAAAGTTTGAACAAGCTCTCGATAAAAGATAAACAAGGATAGAGATAGGATCTTTATAGGCAGCCTCCTCCATGTGCATTCACCAACCTCCCATGTGCAGTCAAAGATCCGTTGTAACAGGCACCTGTGACGTGTCTTCTTACCTAGGACCTTCTAGAACCTCTTCAGCATATGTCAGCCCAAGTCAGGCCCACTCGCAGACCTGCCTTGCTTCCCAAACTTCTTCCTTCTCCTGTATTGATGAACCAGAGGTGTTTTCTCACTTATTTCTGTAACAATACCCGCCGCTTTAAAAAGAGCCTTGTCCTCAAGGTCGAATTCTGGAAACTGTTCTTGGATAACTCCCACCCATTCCCACGTGCTATCACACTCAGGTAACCCTTTCCACTTGATGAGAACCTCCTGCTGACCAGAGCGAGAATTGATCCGGACCCCCATATGAGCTTCAGGTTCAGCTTCCAACACATTCTCTGCAGTAAGATGTGGAGGTAAGGCAGCAGGTTGGAAAGAACTGCCTACTGCCAACTTGAGTTGGGAAACATGAAAGGTATCATGAATCTTGGAATCTGCAGGCAGCTTGAGTTGGTATGCCACAACACCAACACGAGCCAGCACCTCATAGGGTCCATAGAAGCGAGCTGCAAGTTTCTCATTGACCCTTCTTGCCAATGACTGCTGTCTGTAAGGCTTCAGCTTGAGGAACACCATATCCCCTACCTTGAATTCAACCTCCCTTCTGTGACCATCAGCACGATGCTTCATCAGTTGCTGAGCTTTCAAAATATTCTGCTTCAAAATGACTATCATAGCGTCCCTTTCCTTTAACTGAGTCTCCAGATTTGCATTAGTGGTTGAGCCATCTTCAAACCTCAAAAGAGAAGGAGGATCTCGGCCATACAGTGCCTTGAAGGGAGTCATCTGAATGGCTGAATGATAAGAAGAGTTGTAGCAGAACTCAGCCCATGGCAGGTATGCTGCCCACTTCTTTGGTTTATCACTTGTGAAGCATCGCAAAATAGTCTCCAAGCCTCGGTTTGTGACCTCTGTCTGACCATCAGTTTGTGGATGGTAGGCAGTGCTGAAGTTGAGAGACGTACCTGCCAACCTAAACAACTCAGTCCAAAACATACCCGTAAAGAGAGTGTCTCTGTCAGAGACCATAGTACTCGGGTACCCATGGAGGCGAACTATCTCCTGAATGAACACTGCTGCAATCTCCTTAGCTCCAAAAGGATGTTGCAATTTGATGAAGTGAGCATACTTGGTAAGACGGTCCACCACCACCAAAATAGCATCAAATCCTTCTGATTTGGGCAAACCTTCAACAAAATCTAGTGAAATGTCCTCCCAAACTTGTGTAGGAATGGGTAAAGGTTGAAGTAACCCCGAGGGAGCCAAAGTTGAGTACTTATGTTTTTGGCACACCACACACTCTGCTACAAAGGTCTTGATGTCAGCCATCATACCCTGCCAGTAAAACAAGGCTCCAAGATGTCTCTGTGTCTTAAGGACGCCTCCGTGACCACCCATCCTGCTGTTGTGGAACTCATGGAGCAAAACCTTGATCAGATATGACTCTTTTGGTAACACAAGCTTCCCATTATACAACAACCTCCCTTGCACCACTGAATAACCCGAATGAGTACTGGCATCCAACAACACTTCCTCTTTAATCTTCTTCGAGACTGGATTGCGATCCACTTCCTCATTGATTTCTTCCAACTGAATAGCTGCAGGTACAGACAACGCATACAGCTGGGGAAGACCCTCCACTCTGGACAGGGCATCTGCAGCTTTATTCTCCAGGCCTGGTTTATAGTGGATATCAAAGTTAAAGCCAAGAATTTTGGTTAACCACTGCTGATATTCCAAGTTGACTTCACGCTGTTCCAGAAGGAACTTTAGACTCTTCTGGTCCGTCCTGACTAGGAACTTCCTCCCCAACAAATAGTGTCTCCATTTCTGAATGGCAAACACGATTGCCATGAGCTCTCTCTCATAGACTGACTTGAGCTTTTGGCGATCTGTGAGTGCCTGGCTGAAGTAAGCCACTGGTTTTTGTTTCTGCAGTAAGACAGCCCCCAGTCCTATCCCTGAAGCATCCGATTCGACCACAAATAGCTCCGAAAAATCCACCAAGGCCAGAACAGGAACTGTGGACATGGCTACCTTCAGCTTTTCAAATGCCACTGTTGCTTCCTCACTCCATTGGAACTTGTCTTTTTTTAACAGGGAGGTTAGGGGTTTGGCTATGCTTCCATAGCCCTGCACAAACCTGCGGTAGTAGCCAGTGAGCCCTAAAAAACCTCTGAGAGCCTTGATGTTTTTGGGCAGTGGCCACGAGACCATGGCTTGTAGCTTGCTTGGGTCTGCAGACACTCCTTCCCCCGAAATCACGTGTCCCAAATACTCAATGGAGCTACTGCCAAACTGACATTTCTTTTTGTTGGCAAACAGTTGTTGCTGGAACAGAATCTGCAACACCACTCTGAGGTGTTCTTGATGCTCCTGGAGACTACTACTGTAGACCAGAATATCGTCAAAAAACACTAAGACGAATTTCCTCAAGTGAGCCCGGAAAACTTCATTCATCAACGCCTGAAAGGTCGTCGGCGCGTTGGTGAGGCCAAAAGGCATAACCAAGAACTCGTAGTGGCCGTCATGTGTCCGGAAAGCTGTTTTAGGCACATTTTGAGGTTTGACCAGAATCTGGTGGTAACCAGACTTGAGGTCGAGCTTGGAAAAGACTGTAGCCCCATGTAATTCGTCCAGCAGCTGATCAATCATAGGGATTGGGAAACTGTCTGGAATAGTTACCTTGTTTAAGGCTCTGTAGTCGATGCAGAATCGCCAACTGCCATCCTTCTTTTTCACTAAGAGAACCGGACTAGAAAATGTGCTTGTACTCTCCTGTATGATCCCAGCTGCCAGCATCGCTGTCACCTGCTTCTCAATCTCTGCCTTCTGCGTCTGCGGGTAGCGAAAAGGTCTGACGCTTACTGCCTTAGCCCCAGACTCCAAATTGATCTCATGGGCGCGACCTCGGGTAGGAGGAAGGCCCTGGGGGTCTTCAAACACTTGTGGAAACTGATCCATGACACTGACCAAAGCTTGAGGAACCTCTGTTGTGAACCCTGCTACCTGGTCCAGCGACTGTAAACCATTATACTCCACCAACAAACCCACACCCTGATCCTTCACTGCGCGCATGAGACTCTTGAGTGAAATCGCTGAACAACCCTGGCCAGGGTCTCCCTGCAACACTGCTGTTTCCCCACCAAGGCTGAACCGCATGTACTGGCGACCCCAGTTAACCTTCATTTCTCCTAAGGAAGAGAGCCACTTAATGCCCAGAATGACATCCGCGCTACCCAGTTCCAATGGCAGGAAATCGTCGCGAATCCGCAACCCCTGTAGCAACAGAACCAACCCACGGCAAACTCCTGCACCTCTCACTGTCATGCCTCCACCGGTAAGGACACCGTAGCTCCCCGTTTTAGCAGACTGGAGACCTAACCGATGAACCAACTGCTCGGACACGAAATTGTGCGACGCACCACTATCAATCAACACTACGACCTCCGTTGTTTGAATCGTACCCATCAACTTCATCGTAGACGGAGAAGATATACCCACCATCGAATTTAACGAAAGCTCGGCCAGTTCAGTGATAGCCTGGTCCGTCGCATCCGTGAAATCGTCGTCCGCTTCCCACAAAATATCCGGACCATCCTCCTGAACCAGTAACACGTTCACCTCCTTCTTTGGACATTGATGGCGAATATGCCATTTCTCGTCACAACGGAAACACAGACCATCAGCCTTGCGCTGCGCCATCTCAATCGGAGTCAAACGTCGATACGGCGGCTTGACACGATTGTGCGTAGTAGGGTTTCGTTTCTCGGTCTGAGAAAACGACTGCGTATTATCCGAAGGGGTAAGTTGAGAATTGGGCTTATTTAGGGCAAGCCCAGTAGTGGATGTTGGGCCTGTATTGTTTGAGAAGCCCAATCCACGAGTAGGTCCATCGCGAGCTGTTTTGGAGGTGGGAAAGTAACTCGCCACCGACGACCCAAACGCCGACTCCGACCAACCATCGACCAATTTCGCCACACTCATCATCTTCTCCAGAGTTTGTGGTTCGAAAGTCTGCACCCTCGATCGGATGTGTGGTTTCAATCCGTTCATGAAGGTCCATTCAAGTATGAACTCCGGAACCTCCGGTGCGTTCGTGGCGAGACCGATAAAATCCCGACAGAAATCCGCCACCGCGCCGTCCTGTTTCAACACCAACAATCGTTTCCCCGCACAAGAGTTGTTATCCGATGCGTATTGAGCCACGATTCGCAGTCGCGGGTCTGGCCAACTCCGGAATGGGTGACGATCCCGTTCCCATCGGTACCAGTCTAACGCTCTATCCACGAAACAAGCGCGGACTGCGTTGAGCTTCTGATGATCAGCAAGATCTTCAATCTCGAAGTATTGTTCAACACGAGAGATCCAACTTTCGGGTTGCTCACCATTAAACGTAGGCAGCTCTAGGCGCCTTGTGAACGGTGTGTGATTGTAATCCGGACGACCCCATTGCTGCGGGATCGGTGGACTATAACCAATGTCTCGATTAGTATCTGTATATTGGGATGGGGACTCAAAGGAGATGCCTTTACCCTCCCGTTGAAGAACAGACGGACCCGCTGTGTTAGGCACTGGAAAAGGACTCAGCGACGGACGTTGATGTTTGAGCAATTCCAGAACTTCTTTCATCTGAGCCTTGAGCTCACTGACGGACATTTCCAACTCCGATTTCTCCGATCCAGCAGTGGCAGCGTTTGTACTAGGAGACTCCATACTTGCAGGTTCGTAAAAATGGTCTCTGATACCAGGTTGATACGATATGTATCCTTGTACAATGAAATCTAAGCAAAACAAGACTGAATAATACCCTTTATTCCTCCTGAATTCAAAGATCCCAAGTACTTAGCAAATTATGGAGTGCTAACTCTCCTTACAACAAAAGCTTGAACAAACTCTCGATAAAAGATAAACAAGGATAGAGATAGGATCTTTATAGGCAGCCTCCTCCATGTGCATTCACCAACCTCCCATGTGCAGTCAAAGATCCGTTGTAACAGGCACCTGTGACGTGTCTTCTTACCTAGGACCTTCTAGAACCTCTTCAGCATATGTCAGCCCAAGTCAGGCCCACTCGCAGACCTGCCTTGCTTCCCAAACTTCTTCCTTCTCCTGTATTGATGAACCAGAGGTGTTTTCTCACTTATTTCTGTAACATTCTCCTGTCATGTCACTTCATGAAACTACCACAAGATCCACAGGGAACTATCGAAAAAGATTTTACAGATTGAATTGATTCTGATTTAATTTCTTCAGCAGGTTTCTCATGGTGCTATTCAGTTCACAGCGTATGAGGAACTCCGTAAAGTCATTGTGGAGTTGAAAGAAAAGAGAAGAAATTCAGAATCCGCTAGCGATTTATTGGTACAAGTTCCTCTTCTTCATAGCCTACATTGCAATTCTTCGGTTATATAGGAACATGAATCTTAATCCCACGCCTTTTTCAGCATCACGGATATACAATTTTAATTTCTAACACTCTCCATTTGCATTTTCCTTTCTCTAGAACTCAGCAGATTATGCTGCACTTGGCGGCTCCTCAAAAGTCGCTGCAGTTCTTCTTACGTATCCATTTCAGGTTATTCGAGCACGATTACAGGTAACGACCGATGATGGCTTAAATCTTGTTATTATTATCAGCTCAAATGTAAATTCCTTTATCATTCCTCGTTTCTTGTTTCAGCAACGACCTAGTACTAACGGGATTCCAAGATATATAGACAGCTTGCATGTCATCAGAGAAGCTGCGAGGTTAGAGCGTATTCTCGGTCTCTAATAATGTCTGAAACAACGATGTTTGGTTGGTATCACTGAGTAATACACTTGTGTTCTGCAGATTCGAGGGTCTGAGAGGTTTCTACAGGGGACTGACCGCTAATCTTTTGAAAAATGTTCCTGCTTCTTCCATTACATTCATTGTCTATGAAAACGTTCTGAAATTACTAAAACAATCTCCAACAAAAGATTAGATTCTTTGATTTGACTTGTATACATTAGAAGGAGGCTTGTCACGCCCAATTTTTATTCATTCTTTTGATATACATGCGACACTAATGTATTGTACTACAGCATTTTAGGTGACTTGGAATAAATTCATTCATGCTCCTAAAAATTACAGCTAAAAACAACATGTAGTTTGATTATATTTAATGGAAACGTCATGGGACTCTCTCACTTCTTCAGGAGCATAGGTCTCGCTGATACGCCCAATAAGTTTAAAACGGGCCAAATGAATAAAAAGACGCGATATTAGGCGCCGACTAAGAGAATAGATTGTTGTAATTAAAGATCCGTATCAAAAATTGATATCATGGAGACTTAAATGTAATACTAATAATATTTTTTCAGTATCTCGTAAATTTTGTGGTGGCAAAACAAATATATACGTTGATGAAAAGGTTATTACGTTTTGAATATTGTGTAAATATATGATTTCATTTCATTAACAAGATTTCATGGTAATTAGTTACTTCAGCTGTGCTCATTTTGTCCGTATCGATCAAAGATATGGATTAAAAATTACCGTATTAGGAATGAAAGGATTTCAACATTAATGAAACCGTTTCCTAATCCGAAAAAACAGTATTGAAAAGGAACATAAATCATTATTACCATGTAAACGAATATCTACAAGACTTGAACCCAAAGGTTCGATCGAAAATCTATGTATAAACGAACGAGACGTTATCATTTTGCAGAACCTTTTCATATTACATATTTCCTAGTGATTGTAGCTTCCTCAAGTTCCAAGAGATATTTATCAAAAATGTTTTCATCAAACAATAATCGCTCTACACGACTGGTTCGTTTTCACTTACTCGTAACATTAAACCATAATTTCATATTTGTTTAATTTTGTCGATGATATCTAAACGTGACATTTCACCTCTCTTTTTTGGCAGACTTGTGGGTTTAAGGTGAACACGAATTCCCCAGAATGGTACAGGAGCATGACAAATATCTTAAAGAAGGTCAAAGGTTGGTTTAGTTAAAATCTCATGCTACAAAATTTGATGTTGTTATTCGTTTCAACATCATCAAATTCCAATTCTTACATTGGTTTTTGTATATATTTTGTGTGTGATTAAAAAGGAGGGAATTTTACGTTAGACGCGGAAGAAGGAGTGGCCTACGTTACCGGTCAAGGAGATCCAAACAAACTTCTGAAACTAATGGGTTCGAAGAAGAGCAGAGCAACTCAAATGGCGTTTGTGAAATCGGGTGGTCCTCATGATCATCATCATCCTCATGATCAATATCCCAATTATTACCATAACAACAACTACGGCAATTCGCACTACGGCCAGTCACCGTCTTACAACAGTTATTGTCCGATGGGAAATGGTTACTCGGGGCAGTATATGCCGTATTATCCTCAGTCACAAGTGATGCAATCCTATCATCACTCCTATCCTTATTATCCTGGATATCAAAGTTACGGCTATTATTAGGGTTTGTATCAGTTATTGAGGTCGAGATCTAGCAAAAATCCGGTTTTTAGGGTTTGTTGCTTGTATCTGACGTTTGTTCTCTGTTTTTTTTGTTCGAGATGAATTTTCTCTCTCTGTCTTCTTCTTTTTGTGAGTTTTTGTAAGAAGCCGGCCGTATTTTGCTATGGCTCTTATGAACTTTTAATAAATGGGAATTGATTTTCTCCAAATATTTTGCATTTTACAGTATTTCATTTACAGATTTAGTTTCAGTTTTTGCCAAGATCCTTTAGTGATTTGGTGGAGGGAATTTCTCACATTCCTAATTTGAATTCTTATATCTTTGCATTAAGTAGCTTTAACTGTTATCTTCCAAATTCTATAGGTCAAATTATTTGATCCAAAGAGATAAAAATCAATAAACAAACTTGCTACATTATTCGTGTAGTAGATCATCCATTTGTGGTAGTGATGAAATATCATGGAAGAAAATGCCAGCTTGGTTAAACAAATAAAGCAAATGTAATAACTCCTCATGAGAAAGCTTCGATGGTCTCTTCTCTTCGAACCCATTTGATCTCACAATCCCAATTACCTTTTCCTTGAACATACTTGCATCTGTATCCAAACACAACAAATGATCTTCCCCATCTTCATCTTCTTCAACATCACTGTCAAAATGACTCATTACTCCAACTTTGGAACCATTCCTACCAGCAGACAAACTCAGCAACTCCATGACCTTCTTCTTCTGTCGAAACATCGAACCAAGCGTCTTATTCTTCTTCCCGAAACACGTCCGAGTAAATGCCAACCATTCTTGAACATTAACATCTGGTTTTACCTCCTTTGGTCTGATCATAACCACTGATGAATCAACTTTAGGTGGTGGAACAAACTCTCTTTTACTCACATCCATTACGAATTTAACATCAGCTACTAGCTTCACATTCACCGCCAATCTGTTGAAATCGGAATCTCCTGGATTCGCCAAGAGCCGCCTCGAGAATTCCTTTTGAAGCAAGAGTGTTGCACTGCGAAATGTGTTGGAGCCGTATACAAGCTTTGCTATAAGAGGTGAAGATATGTTGTATGGAATATTTGCCACCACGAGATCAAATTCAGGGAAATCTGTCTTCAAAACATCTTTTTGAATAATCTATAGAACCCAACAACAACAAAAGAAGTGAAAACTAGTTAGAATATAGTTCCGAATTTTCTCTTGGACATTTCATCGAACAGGTTGTGTGCACTAAAAAAACTAAACGTTATCAAACGTGTATATCAAGAAATTAGCAAGTTTTACCGTAAGTTTATCTGCAAAGCCATGATCAGAAACCCTTTTGCGAAGAATCTCAACCATACGCTTATCTAACTCGACGGCTACAACATTATGAGCAGCTTCTAAAAGCTTCATAGTGAGATTTCCAGTACCAGGTCCAATCTCCAACACTGTATCAGTCGGTTTGATATCAGAGCTTCGGACAATAGCGTCGAGGATTCTGGTGTTGGTAAGAAGATGTTGGCCTTTGCTCTTTTGCAGAAACAACCCATCGTGTTCCTTCTTCTTCCTCTCGACTACAGTGTTCCTCTCGTACCCTCTTTTCCGACGATCGTAATCGGGTTTCTGCGAGTGAGAATCTCGTCGGAAAACTAAAGAAGATAAGTATGAACGAGTTGGTTTGATTTTGTCTAGCGTTTGCTTCTTCAATCGAAAAATCATAACTTTCGTTAAGACAGAAAATGTAACATTGCGTTTTATGTCGTCTTATACAAACATTAGAGAATACTTGCCAAACAAAATACACATTTACTAAGAATTTTAAAAACTATAAAATGCAAGAAAATTTGTAGAATTAATTCATCAAACACTACCTTATGGTATAGAATATGATTTTGTTAAGTAATTCAACAAGCGTATCGAAATTCTACTAATCTCAACTAAAATTAGGAAGAAAGTAAAAGTTGAACAAGAGAAGATGGTGGTTTATGAGTATGGTTATTGTCTTCATCAGCAATGTGTTGGTGAAGAGCTTGGCTCTCCCAACTCTTGCCCATCACAACCAAATACAGTCCACATATGATTAGTATGGCACCAATCAATCTGACAAAAACAAACATAAACCAATGTGAAGAAGTTCATTATAAGATAAAGAAACATTAAGTGTAACATGATACATACCCTCCAAGGAAGAAGTGTTCACCAAGAGCAAAAGTTGCTAAAAGAGCAGCAATTAAAGTTTGAAGAGGCAAATAAGCTGATACAAAGAGTGGTCCTCCTTTCTCCACTACATATATTTGTATCGCAAACACCATCGCCGAACCCACCACTCCCTGTAAATATTTACGCACTCACTCGCATCAAATTTAAACACAGCTCAGAAACATTCTTAATCTGAAAAGATAAAACACTTACAGTGTATAGTAACGCGTACAAAACGCCTAGTGAGCTTATCTTCCACCTCTCGATATCTCTCTCGAAACAAGCAGAGATTCCAAAGAACTGGATCACTGCAAAAAAGCAAGAATAGGACACGAAGGAGAAGCGAGCTGGATACTTCTTAAGCAATGGTGACTGCAACACAATCCAGCTTGACCAACATAAGCAATGACCCATCAAACAGAGACATCCCAACGTCCAGTTCTTGTTTGGTTCCTCTGCTTTTATTGGTTTGTCCATTAAAGTCAAACTCGGTTGGTAAATGGTTGGTCCTTGATATAGTGTTATAACCAAAGAACCTACTACAGATACAAATGTTCCAACCACTTTGGCTATACCATCTCTCCTCTTTAATTCCACCTTCTCTATTCTACATTGGTGTGTGTGGTGTTAATGAGATACGAGTCATGAAATTTAGATTCAAGAATCAAGGAATATACCCGAGCAAGACAGCCATTAGGAATGAAACAGCAGGAACAACATTTTCAGTTACTGATGCGAATGTTGGTGAAGTATTGTCCAATCCAAAGATGTAAAATCCTTGATTTAACGTTATGCTGTAAATTAAAAAAAAATCATTTCTTGGAATCAAAAGAGTGTGTTTTTTATCTACAATTCCAAAGCCAAAGTAGTAAACAATATCGATCGTACCCAATAAGTCCAAGAAGGAAGAACTGAATTAGAAAACTCGTGTTTATCGCCGGTCTTTCGTTTCTGTTGGAAAATACAAGTGGTGATGTTACTAATCAAGATTGTGAACTGAGCTAAAATATTGGTTTTTGGACTCAAGAAGTGTGTGTGTATACTTTTCAAGGAAGAAAGCAGAGGGAGCAAGAACACAGAGAGCGATGATGGTGCGATAAAGTGGGAAGACGAGTTTGCTTACTCCCCAGTTAAGAGCGAATCTCATGACCACCGGATTCCCTGCGTAGCCTGTCTGAAACACGACCATCGCTATGTGAAGCTTTGCTCTTTCCGGTACCGGAGACATCTTGGTCCACCGTAGAAGATCTGTTTCTTGTTTTTGTTTTAGAGTAAACTCTTCTTGGAGACTTAGACTTTCTTTGAGAAACGACAAGAACGAGATAAGACTGTCATGTGCAAGTTGCACGTGAGATGCATGTGGGATCGTCTACAATTTGCCAAAGACAACGCAACGTTTGAGCTATGAATGCGAAAACGGCAGGCTGTTTCTTTCTACAACGTTTTAATAGTTTTCTCGAATCTAAAGTAGATTTGCAAAGTTGATAATGAGAAGATCAAGGAATCTTTGGATCAACTCTTCAGCCAGACCGCAATAAACTAGTTATAATCAGAATTTTAGTGGAAATTTACTTTGATGGTTTTTTATTTAGGGTTCTTCTATTGGGAAAAACTAAAGTTGATTGTGAAATCAAAAGAAAGAAAAAGGATGGTTATAGAATTTTGGGCCACGCTAGTGGACTATGTACTCGAACGAGAACGTGAAAGCCATGAGTGGTCTAATTAGTTGGATAAAAACATAAAAGTCTGAAAAAAATCACAAAATGTTAAGGCCAAAAAGCATGGACGTTGCAGAGTTACTATTTATGGTCGGTGTAATTACTCTCTCTTTTCTACATGATCGGACGGTGTATATGCTTCTGCCTGTCTCTTCTATACAAAATTTGCTGGATTTTATTTATTTGAGTTGATTTTTATCGTTATCAACTTCTGCCAACACTATCTACTTAACAAAATGTCACTTCAACCACACTCTACTTTTTTTCATAATTAATTTCATTTTAGTATAATGTAATTTTACGATCCCTCATATTAGATATTAGTAAACTACATGAATGCATGAGATGCTACTTTGCAATATAATTTTCTTTCTATAGAAAATCTCAAAAAAAAGGTTATGCTCAGTTTATTTAATTATCTTGAATTTTTTTCCATGGTTAAATAGAAATTCAAGAGAATGTTTATAGATAGAGTAGCTGGCCCCCAATATTATAAATTTATAATTAGGTTTGCGACTTCGCAATAAAGTATTAACACGGTAGACAGTAATAGAGTAATTAAGATTAAGAAAATTAGGCGTGAAAAATAGTGGTCCTTTTTTTCAGCAGCCTCTATATTAACTTTGATCCCACCCCTTGTTTCTAGTGTGGGGACTGGGGACTTTCTGTAACAACGATCCCCGACTCGATCGATCCAACAATTTATTTTGCCATTTTCTCAACAATTCTCCGGTCCAGTCTTTTATAATCTCTCAGGTTGGCTAACAATTGATTTGGCCAGGATCATAGTATTTGTATTCAAACAGATTTGGTGGAGTTTCTGAGGTTATTTGATTAACGTTTAGGTTAGTTATTATTTGTGTAAAAGCAAGTCGAGTTTGTCGCATCCAGTAGCACGATTGATACAGCAGTTTAGAAACAGTATAGATGCGAGTCTGCAACTCTGCATGTGCATGAGCATGACATTTGGAGGAACCATGACTCCACTTCACCGGGACCCACATGAACCAAATCTAGCTATACTCAGTTTTTGTTCTTTTTAGATGAGAAAAATCTATTTTGAGTAATGGAGATATATAAGCATTTGTATGCATATATATATACAAAGGGGATTCTGAAGGTGAAATGGGATCCATGTGGAACACACAATATATGAAATCTATTGAGTATGACATATATACATATATCATATACGTTATGCATGAATTTTACAGAATGTGATGAGATATTGTGGTGCTTATCAATATCATTAGGAAAACTACTATTGAGCAAAAGACATTAATGTAGGAAATCGATCGAAGCTCCGTTATTGGCTTTCTACCTTTGAAACAAAAGAAGCATAACCCATCAAATCTTTAATGTCTTTCTTTTTTCAGCTTCACAGCCGAAGCGAGAAAAGGGATTAATTTATTAAAAAAAAGATTCATTGATTATGATTTATGCTTTTTCCTTTAGAAAACCTAAAACGAGTGTAGATGAGCAATGAATGGGTGAAAGTAAAACCAAACTAGTGCGTGCCTCTTCTGTAGTAAACACTCTTCTCTTTTTGCCTATGTAAGAAAAAGATCTTTCAAAGCAGAAGGGATTTTACTTTACATTTATTTTCTTAGTATAGTGTACAAGTCATGATATTAAGAACCAAACAAACACTATACTCCAAACCCACTTTTTCTTTATTCTCTAGTTTGAAAAGTTTTTTCCATATTTATACCCTTTTTTAAAATTACTCATGTGCATAGTATACAATAAAGCTCCTAATTAAAGATGATGCCGAATCAAGTAGAAGAATGGTAGATGCGTTTGAAGTGCCGTTAAAATGGCGAAAAACGTAAATTGCTAGGACATGAAGCGGATACATATAAATATTTTTCTACATTTTTGTACTATATTTGATGGTATCATGGTAGTAACTCGCAACTTTAATTAAATTTGTTTACATTATTATGACATTCAGAGCTAAAAAAGGATCACAGGGCTCGAGAAGAGGCAATAAATACTCTTCGCCTTTAAACCTTTTCCTTTTGGAGAAAACTCTTCTATTCGTACTATTTTCAAGATTCACATTCCGACATAAAGAAGTACTATTATAGTTTTTGGATTAATCGAGTCTTTCATTATGCGAGTTTGTTGTTATTTGCATAGATAATCGATGTTATAAGATGTTTGGAATTTATGGATTTGTAATTTAGTATTACACAAGAATAAAATCTGAGAAAATGTCACTTTCCCTTTAACCCACTCCCTCTCTTAAGTTCTCGTACCTAAATGATTGATGAATCTCTCCATCAAATTTAATTTTCCTTTCTTCTCCTCCTTTTCGTTCACTCGACAACAAAATCCATTAAAGTTATCAAATTAGTCTTGCATCCATTTCATAGATACATTTACATATTTGTTTTCTTTAAAATAATCAAGTAGTATATGGTGATATGATTAATCGACTAACGTTAAAATTTGAACTTTCATCCATTCCATAAATAGTTAAATACATACATCCTTTTCATGCCTCACTCTCTCACATTCATTCAATGCATTTTTTTCTTTTATACGACTGTGGGTATTTCTTCCGAGAAACGACTTATATTAACCCTCTTCACATTAGTCAACTCTCTCCATCCTCTCGGGAAATATCTAAACTATCCTTCAAATTTTGTTTTTGTTTTCCTCTCCCGGATATGATTATCCTCCAGCCATCGAAATATGTGTAACGTACTAGACCAGTAGGAAATTCGTTATGATATACTCTGATCCATTGATAAGTTGGGGCACAGGGGACAATGATATCTATGTGTATCATTGTATGTCATGAATGTATAAATAAAAACATAGATACCACTACACTTATCATCAAAAATAATTGAGAACTTAACACGTGTTCGTTATCATTTTTTGTATTATACAAATGATGAACTTCAGTTGTGTATTTATAATAATAGAATAAACATAATGGAGATAATTTGCTTCATTAGAAACATGGATAATAATCATCTGATTTCGAGCTAACCTTTATGCACTATGCAACCACCAAAACAGCATTTCAGTAATAAAAGTATTTAAAATTGCATCGAATCTATAACCTGAGAATCTAGATACAACGATACTGATAATTGGTGTTCCTCAGTCCTCAAATTTGTTATAAAGGTTATAGTTCGATTTTAAAATTTAAATTTCTTAGTAGTATAGAATTATTCACGTAAAGGTATTGTTCACACACATTTTACAAAAATTAAATTGTAGTATGTTGTAAACAAAGACAAAAAGGGCGAAGAGGCAGCGTGTTTTCCGGAAAAAAAGATGAAGAGAGTAAAAGCGGAAGGTGCAAACGTGGCAACATAATAACCGCAGGATCATGAACACGTGATGATCAACGGTGAGATATATCTTGTCCGAGAGAAGAAGTGTTTTGTGATAAAATCTGGAAAACAAACAAAAACAAGAGTAAGGAGACAAAGAATTTAATTATAAGAGAGAGAGAGAGAGTATTAAGGTCATGGCGGCGTTGCAGAGCGCAAGACAGAGAAAGAGACCTCTCTCTCTCTTCTTCTGATAATCCTTCTCTCTTAAATACTCCCTTACCGACAATCCAACTTTTCCTCAGTCCTAAAAAGCTTTTTCGTTTTCTAAACTAACCCTAGAAACTCTACATTCCTCCCTCTTATCAAGATCATCTTTCTTAACAAATCAAAGAAAGATCTCACTCTGATTGGCTAGAGTAGAAGATATCATGTTGTGGGAATTGGGGAAAAGGAATAAGAGAAGCCCTTGAAATTGGTAATATATGGCTGGTGGTGTTGGAAAATGGCAAGCTTTTTCTCTCTAGGCAACGGCGGAGGAGGAAGAGGAGGAAGCAACCACGAGCACCACACACCCAACACTAGTAACCCTTCACCATCCGCAGCTGAATCTTGGCTCTGGTGCAGAAACCCTAATCCAAACGCAAACGCAAACGCTAATCCAAACGCTGCTGGTGGTGGAGATATAGCTTCGTCTTACAAAGGAAGCCTTGAGCTATGGCAACACCCAAACAACCAAGACATCATTTACCAACAACAACAACAGCAACAAAGGTTGGATCTTTACACTTCCGCTGCAGGTTTAGGAGTTGGACCAAGCAACCGGAGCTTGATTGAAACTTCCGCGGCAGCGTTGATGATGATGAGAAGTGACAGTGGTAGCGGCGGACCAAGCTGCCAAGACTGTGGAAACCAAGCTAAGAAAGATTGTTCTCACATGAGGTGTAGGACTTGTTGCAAGAGCCGAGGCCTTGAGTGTGCTACTCACGTGAAGAGCACGTGGGTTCCTGCCGCTAAACGCCGGGAACGCCAACAGCAACTTGCCTCCGGTCAGCAGCAAACGCAAACGCCATGTGAGAGCGTTCCTAAACGGCAGAGAGAGCATATTCCAGCGAGATCGACTTCCCTTGTGTGCACTCGTATACCTAGTAACAACAATTCAGGTATCTCAAAATCTATCTTTAATAAGTGTTTTGGTTTGGTTATTCAAACCTGAAAATAAAAGTAGTGATGGATATAAATGGTGAAATGAAATGAAAGGCTTTGTATAATTGAGTTGATTTCAATACAAACCATATTGTGAACTGATCAGCTTTTTTGTTCTTTCTTTTTTCATTTTCGAGAAAGAAAAAAAAGTTTTATGGTTTTGTTTTTTTTTTATAATTATGAGAACACTACTGTGTATGAGTAAAACTGACTCTTGGATTGACAGCAAGAAACTGTTCTCTCTAGCCTATTGATTGATATATGTGTTTAATTACTTATTGTAATCACCCATACATTAAATGTCTTTCTTCTTTACTAATCAAACATTTGATTATTGTTTTTTATTTGTTATTTTGATTTTTTTACCTTTATTAGGGTTGGATGTTGGGAACTTTCCACCGGAAGTTAGCTCTCCGGCAGTTTTCCGGTGTGTCCGTGTAAGTTCGGTGGATGATGGAGAAGACGAGTATGCATACAAGACAGCTGTAAGTATCGGAGGTCATGTTTTCAAAGGTATTCTCTACGATCAAGGTCCGGTCACGGAGAGAACCTCCTCAGGCGGTGGACTGAATCTCATAACCACAGGCCCATCTGCATCTTCGTCAAGCCCAAACTTGAGCTGCAACAATGGAGTCGTTGGTTCTACTTCTGATCATTACATTGATCCTGCCTCACTTAGTTATCCTACTCCCATCAATAGTTTCGTGACTGGTACACACTTCTTCTCCAACCCAGGATCTTGAATTATTCCACACAGAGAGAACAAAGAAATATTCATAATCTTTTTTAGATTCTTACGGTAGAATTAGGGGTTAAAAACATCTTCAAGAAGAGGAGATTATTATAACGTTAATTATTAATCCGTGTTGTTATAAGTAGTTAATCTCTAAAATCATGAGGATATGTTTCTATTCTAAATGTAGTTGTTAACTGATCTTTTGTTATTCAATTTTTTCTAAAAGAAAGTTACGGTTCTTAATTTGTTTAGCAAACAAAAAAAAAATTATTTTAGTTTACTAGTATTTTTTATTTGAAATTCTAGAGATATTGTTTTGTTTGGAAGTATTTGAATCGTGTAATATACTCCAGTTTTTTCAACTGTAAAAAGGTCAACGAGTCTGTCTCTGTGAAAGCTCACATCAAGAGTTTCCCAGCTGGCAGTGGTTAATTGTGATCGTTAATCTCAGACTTGTTCTTGTCAGCTTTTCACATCTCGCTAACTTTTATTTTTGACGTGTAATTAAAACATAAATTAACCTTGTCTAATTCAAAATTTTGATGCTGAATTAGTTAATTTCAGATGTGATTTGCGTGGAAAATATGTCTAATGTCCAGTACAAGTTTTTTTTTTTTTTTAAATAGTTACTTCTTGGAATTTCGATGAAGACATATGTCTTGAGGAGGTAACTTGTGGGTTTGTACAAAAATTTACAGCCACACTTGCATAGGCATATCTGTCTGCAATTACTATTTGGCGATATGGCCTTATTTATTCGATTTATCTGTCTAACTAATTTTTAAAGTTATGCTATGATTTGCGTGGTAATAGAAATGTCAGTGAATTTATATTTGAAAAGAGAGATAGAGATGTATAGATGTGACGTTCTAGTCTCCTGTAAAACCAAAATATTCACATGGCTAGCTTGTATATATCTCATTCTCACTTGAACATCTGAATATTTTCACATGTTTTTTTCTTCCCTAACTTCGCCTTAGTCATACAAAGTTTGTTTTCACAGCATGTGTTAATATGTGCATTGTTTGGTAGAATATTAAGGGCTTGCTTACAAAATACTCCAAAAGTATAAATGTATATACTTGCACGTCAAATATTATTTGTATAATGTATATGTGGATTCTTTAGTTAAGACACAATCCCCTTAGGCTATAGAGAGAGAGAGAGAGAGAGAGAGAGAGAGAGAGAGAGAGAGAGAGAGAAAGGTTGATTTTGCAGATTATGAGGGTGAGTGGGAGGAACAGAAAAAGGAATAAAAATTGGTCTGCGTCTTCGTTTCTGCAGGTGCATATGTTTGGCCCTAAAAACTATCTTTCCCAAATTTAATTATTTCTTATGCTCTCCTTTTCTTTTCATCATTCAATATACGTCACCTCAACTACGCCATGATGATAACGAGATGCTATAAGAATCGAAAGAAGAGCTAATATAGTATTAGTGTGTAATACAAATCCAGATGAATTATTTGTTAAGAAGAAATGGTGCATGGGGATGTGAAGACCGTCCAAAACATTAAAAAATCATGCGTTATTGTTAATTAGTTTTGTAATTTGCGTTTAAATAAACATAATATAATTGAATTGGTCCCTCCCACTAAAACACCAAGATTTCCTCCGTACCACCTCGCACCTTGTCTTCCAAAGTCTCTTATGAGAAACTTAAGTACTTTTTTGTTAATATTCTTTGTCAATAATTTGATGTTATTGCACGTAGAAAGGATTTTTAATACGGATGGTCATAAAAGCAGCAACTTCAATATCAGAACGCAAGTGGGTCCGTGAGAATTTTCTTTGTAAACCAATAACAGAATGACACGTAGACGAGACAATTTGCAATTGTATCATTGCATTTCAGGGAGACAAAATAGAAGCCTAGGTCCACAACATCAAGTTTTTAGTGTCTTGAGCATAAAAAGAAAAGACAAATACTATAGAGCCCATTATCTACCCTTATAATTCATGATCACCAAATCCAATTTTTAACTTGATCCCATTCCCTCATTATTGCAACTTGCAAGCACAGACCGAATCCAATTATTTTGAAAGTAATGTGCAGATTCTAAATCAAAATAAGATGATTCTTGTATAAGAAACTAAAATCTCATATTCCGAAGACTATAATGCATTAAAAAATTAATAAGGTTTTAACCAAACAAAAATTACCGAAATGAAAAGGAGAAGGGAAATGATTTGGTTGAGTCTATATAGGTCAAACAAAGGTACAAAACCAAGACACACAGGACATCTTCACATATAACTAGATTTAGACACATGAAGCTTAAATTCGCTTTTGTCCGACTCTTTTGGTTCTTTTCTTGATCCACTATTCTCTCCTTGTCCATTTTTGTTTTGTTGTCTCTTTTGTCGTCGTGATTCAATTTCTCATATTTTCCCCTCCATACTTAAGGACCAAAGGAAGAAACAAGAGCAGGACATGGAACAAGGAACGAAACAAGGGCACAAAGTAGATTCAAACAGAGATGATTTTAACAGACTCGACGAAAGAAAGCTAGCTTATGGTATGGAGCCAAGGGTTTTAAAGAGGCAGGGAAAAGTGAGACGAAAGAGAAGAGAAACAAGGAACATGGACAACAACGGGAGGAGCCAGGTACTGGGAAGGAGGAGAAACGCAAAGAGACAGACGCAGTTAATGAAGAAAACGTGAAAACGTAAACAGTCAAGGAGAAGAACAGAACGCAACAGAGAATGGAAACGAGAGCCGAGAGGCAGAACACAAGCAAGGAAGATAACGTGACTGATGAAAAGACGGTGAAAGGTGAAGAGAGCCAAGCAAGAGGGTTTCGGTCTGGTAAATGAAAAGACTCAGAGGAACCATTTAAGTCATGGAAGACGCAAGCAACATATGAGAAAGAAAGACAGATGGATGCATGAATCAGATAACGCAGAGAGCATGATGGATGAAAGGGCATGGGGCTGCTCTGCAACATCACAATTCCTATACTTCCTACTCTTTCCGGATTCGATCTTATCGTACCTAACTATTCACTACGGCACACAACTATTGAAGAAACAATCATCAGAGAAATGGTAACGGAAGATTAAGATTTTATCAATGCCATGATAACTAGTATAAGGAGCAATTAAGTCAGTCAACAACACAACACATACCAATTCTTTTATTCAGTCTACTACTACAGTACTACGAAAGATCCCTATTCCACTAAATCACATTAATTCCACTTTCGAGATTATCAAAATCAACTAGCAGCAAGAAGCTTTTGCAACTGACCATTCTCCACTGCATCTGCAAGATCTGAAGCAAGATAAACAATAGCCAAGGCAATGAGTTGAAACTTGAAAGGAGAAGTTGATTCCACATTTTGGTTAAAAGATTAGATTAGAGAGCTGAATACCATCTGATCCACCAATGTGCTTGCCATTTACAAAAACTTGAGGGACAGTACGACGACCAACGAATTCAAGAAGCTCATACTGAATCTGATCTCCGTCCTCTGCAAAACCAAACAAGTCTTAAGACAAATCAAATCCTCTCAGAAGGAAACATTGAACAAAGGCATACCTCTCTGATCAAGCTCTACAACAAATGGCTGTTCCTTAAGTTCGCTGAAAATACGTTTCGAACGCAAGCAATACCTAGCAAGTCACGGACACTTTTACTTATCAATCTTAATCTCAATCGATTAAAGGATATAGCGACTGAATGAAGAAAGAGGAGGAATTGAAATTACGGGCAATAAGATTTGGAGAAGATGACAATCTTGTTGGACAAGATGGCGTTCTGCACAAAAGCCGACACCGAATTCGCAGCTCCGGCTGAATCAGACAGATCGCCGAGAACCACAAGTAATAGAAGGAGTGGAACCACCGCAACACTGCGACGCCGCTGGCCAACCATCGCCGTTTCGATCACAATGGATTCCCAGCAAAAACAATTCTCTTTCTTTTTTTGGGTTTGGACTATATTTATGTAAACGACACATATTTGACATTTCTTGTTGGGCCTATAATCTATAGTCATTAATTACTTAACTCTGAGATTTTTTATATTTATTTCGCTTCATTACCATTAACCGAACCATTAATACAAGTCCAATTGCAAGAGAGTAAGCCAATCAGCGACCAAGCCAAATTAAACCTTTTTTCTGATTTTAGTATTTGTCCATTCGCATTTTCTTCTAATGGTCTCTTCTTCTTGGTTCGAATACGCAATGACATGATGGTTATCAGAATTTGATGCTATACCAGAACATGTTTTGCAAGACTTGGATTTGATGGGTGGGAATAAACGAGATCGAAATTTTATATTTTCTAATTTTTAAAAAATTCAAAGGGATTAATCGAAAAAATAGATAGTTTTGGCGTTAGTACCAAATATGAAATATGAATGACATATGTATGGCATATAAATTTAACTATTTTATTATATATAAGATAAAAATGTTTTAACCAAGTGGTAGTGGTCTAGTGGTTCCCACTTGAGGAAGAGTTGCCCTATTGGTCCAGGCCAGGGATCGATTCTCTTCAAACGTGGAATTATCTAATCATTTCCATTTGGCCACCGGAGCATTCACATGGCTCTCCGGGCCCCGAAATTAGTCGGATCTCATGGTCCGTTGACCCGAGAATTAGCTAGGGAGTAAACATCCCCGCGACCTAACTCGGAGCTCATGGTAAAAAAAAAAGATAAAAATGTTTTTCATGAAGCCTTCAAATCAAATTTTATATTTTTAAAAGTTTATAAAACTCAAAAAGTTAGCCTATCAATTTCGAAAAACTAATACATTTTAGCGTTAATACGGAAAAAAAATGTGTACAACATGAATATTGAAATATTTCAACCATATAATTTTTGTTCCTACATTCATTTGTTTTATATGATGTTGATGTCTACTCTAAAAAAACTTTAAATTTATGAGGTCATGATCGAATGATCATCAACTTTGATATGAGACATTAATTTCCACCTTCAGCTTTTGTGCTTATGTCAATTAGGTATGATATGATTATGAAATTAGGTAAGCATGGGCAAATTTTATTCAAAACTTTTTGTTTTGTTTTGTTTTGAATGTTCTTTAAACCATTCTATATTAACTTTTAGAGGTCAAAACTTTAAAACATGATATTGTGCATATAACAACAAAAGTTAAACCATACTTCTCTTCTACTTTTCTTTTTGAAAGAAACTGTGTATAACAAACAATATATTCATGTGATAATTTCTTACTATACGGTAGAGCTGATAACATATATCATATACATATATGGAGTTAAAGTAACAAAACTATATTTGCATTTCCCACATATTGATACTTGTAAGGACTTACAGGCTTATCATAATTCTCACTATCTAATTACCAACATTGGCGAAAACATTTGTGGTTATGAAGAAACAAATACATTTGTCAAAATTTTGCAATCATATCTACGAGGTTGTCTAATTTTTGTGACACTCATAGTATACTAGTCCTAGTTACATAAATTATTTTGATTTGATGATTTGAAAGAAAAGAATTCTAGAATATTGTTGTCTACTACTACTAGAGTACTACCAAAGATCCCTATTCTTCTATTTCAAATTATTTTTCACTTTCGAGATTATCAAAATCAACTAGCAGCAAGAAGCTTTTGCGACTGACCATTCTCCACTGCATCTGCAAGATAAACAACAGCCAAGTCAGGGAATTAAAAAGGAGAAGTTGCATCCACATTTTGGGTTAATAAATTTGAAAAGAAGGAAACAATTCGGAGAAAAGAGCAAGCTCAATAACATCTGATCCATTTTTTGTATTTATTTCGCTTGATTACCATTAACCAAGTCAAATGATCAAATTTGACCGTATTTTGAGTTTAAAAGCCAAATTATTACAGTAATATACAAAAATCTGTATGAATGCTCCAAAAGAAATAGTACATGGTTTTTTTCATCAATACATCAAACAAATCGGCAAATGCTTATGTGAAAATAATTTATGAGTAGACGCAAATTCATTCAATTTGATTTGTTTTCAGCAGATTTTGGACTAATGAGCTTGTTGTATTCTTCGAGTTCGTCATAATACACATCCCAAACGCATCGGACGCATCCGCTACCGCAACAATCGCCAGCCTCTGGTTTCTCCGGCGGCGGAGGAAGCGAAACCTCCTCCTCCTTCTTCTTATCCTTCTCCTCCGTCGCAGTTTCTACAAGATTATCGTTCTTCGTCGCCATGGTGACCGGCGATTTCGAATTTTGTTGACGAGATCCGGAAGAATTGATGGCAGTGATTGAATTGTAGGCGAAAGATCGTTTGAGAAGGAGATCTCGCGTCAATCCAAATCTCATGCTCAGAAGCACATCGTGGAGGATTTCCCGGCGATGATTCGCGGTCGAGATTCGAGGATTGAGATGAAGACGATGATGAAACAGAGCGGCGGCTACCATAAGCGATTTGGTCTCTCTTTTCTTGCGTTTGAGAATTGATTTCTTTATGAGTATGGGTAGGACACGTGGCGTGCTATAATTGCAGATAGGAAGCCAATCAGCGAACAAAAACGTGCATCTACTCACACAACCAAGTAGACGGCGCGCATTCCTATCTTCTAAACATAAAATGGCGCGACGTTTTTTCCCTCGCCGTTTTGATGGAAATTTCATGACGGATGTTAAACACAGCGACCAACTTTCGCGACGGAAACAAGAGAATTTCGGAGCGAAATGGAAGCTCCGCCGAGGATTCGAGAATCTGAAGAGAAGGACTTCGTTGTGCGTCTCTCTATTCATCTCTATTTCCTTTTTTGTGGTGTAGAAATGAATCGATGTCTAAAAAATGTGATAATCTCATTTCACGACAAATGTATATATGCTTTTTCGATTTTGCTACACAAAACCCTAAACGATCCTCTTCTGTGGTTTAGTAATCTTTATGGTTGACTATTGCATTACATGGGTGTTTTTGTGTGGAGAATTGCAGCAGAGCACTGACCTTGACCCTTTTCTGATTTTGGTCTTTCTCGATTCGCATGACAGGATGGTTATCTCCTTCCTCATCTTGTTTTCTCGGCTGGTGTCGTTGACTTCAACATTTCCGGCAAAGATACATCGGAGAGTTCCAATGCCAAGAGGAAAGTTGAAAGCTCTTATGGTCTTTTCTGTGTCATGAGAAAGAGAAATCGTAGGCACAAGTATGTTGATGATATGTTTCCGGATTTCGAAGATAGTGCAGATAAATTTCTTTTGGATGAGGAAGGTATGATTGTAGATGACTGCTTCAGCAGTGGCAGTGATAGTGACACAGACCAGTCTGAATTTTCAGAATTTGATGTTATAACACAAGATGTTCTAGAAGACATGGACTTGATGGAGGAATCAACCGGAATGAAATCGCTGGCTATATGCAACTTTCCTTGGCCAAATGCTGATGAGGGAACTCTGGTTAGTACTGAAACTCAGAATTCTATCTTGTTGTTATCTCCTGATGAAGTTAACGAGGAGAATGCTATAAGGTCTAAAGAAGATGAGGTGCTACACCCCAAGGAATTGCAGCATATCATTTGTTCTGGTCATACTAATGACATCTCTCTCTTCCATTTACAACCGAAAAGAGATAAAATTTCTTGCATCCCTGGGGTTTGTGAAGACACATTGAGGTGCAGGATCAACAAAGGAAATCTAGAAATCCAATGCAATTCTGATATCTTCAAGAATGATAGCGACAAATCATCTGAAACTGGAGTTAGAAATGGAGATGTGGTCAAAATGCAGGTGTCTTTGAAGCAAACGAGCAGCGACAATGAGCTAAGACTGGGGAATAAAGACGATTACCCAATACCAATTTGCAGTGCTCCTCCTGATGGAGATTCAAGCATATTGCTAGAGACATGTTCACTTCAGCAGAATGCCAGGTGTATAGATGGAAACAGCATTCATGGTGATGTAAGACTGTGGAACAAAGGCGATGATCAAACACTGATCAGCATTGTTCCCCCTGCTGGTGAGTTAAGTATATTGCTAGAGACTTGTTCACTTCATCAGAATGTCAGTTTTAGTAATGAATACAACGTTCATGGTGATCATAGTGGCCTTGAAATCACTCCAATATCCCTTACGAAAACCCTTGAAGGACCTAGCAGGTCGTTGTCAGTTTGTGGCTCTCTAGCTGCAGGTAGAAACTTACCTGTATTGGAAGATAGCTCAGGTGCTTGTAGTTCCTTGGATGAAAAATTATATGTAAATGTTAGTAGCTCCGAGAACAGGGATGCAGAACTTGCTCAAATCCCATCAACTCTATATCAGGAAGAAGTTGATGGTGAAGATGAGATTTGCTTTTCTGACATTGATGCAATGGTAAACCTTGATTACTCATTACACAAGCATACCTTTATCCTTAAATGTTTTTTAGGATCTCTGACTACATATGAAAACATCTCCAGATTCGCAGATTGAATCTAATCCCGGATGATTTAGACTCATGCTTAAACAGGGAAGGTAACTCATAGTTTTTGATATACTAGTTCTCTCTGTTACAGCGACAACCATTGTGTATGGAACCATTATATATCTCTCAAGCTAGAGCTGCCTCAATAATGCTTCGCTTTATAATTACTAGAATGGAATATGTCGAAGCATCCAAGACATACATTACTTGGATTGGAACACTGCACAAGAACTTCAATGCGAAGAGCAATTATGTTTCAAGGGGCAATTGCCATCCTCCATTGTCGTGATACAAAGCATTTTATCAGAAAACACGAGGTATGTAAGACAAAACAAATTCCACTGTCATTGAGCTTCGATGTCGTATCATCTAGTCTCATCAGTTATATGTTAAAAGATCATTTATCTGTCGTAGGTAATTATTGGGTAATCATTACAAGATCATTTATCTATCATAGGTAATGGTTGGGTACTCATTACAAGATCATTTATCTGTCATAGGTAATTATTGGGAGATCATCTCATGGCCTGAAAGTTGACATTGACTTGGGTAAAGACGGTTATGGGAGAAAGATATCTCGGCGACAGGTGATCCTCTTTCCCTTTCTCAAAGTTAAATTAGTTCACTGATCAAGTTCTTAATCTCCACCTTGCTAATTTGTTGCTATGCACTATACTTCTCTATCTCCATATATTTCGTAGGCATTGGTGAAGCTAGAGAACAACGGATCATTCTCTCTAAAGAACCTTGGAAAGCAACACATCCTTGTAAATGGAGAAAGACTCAATACAGGACAGATTGGAGCTCTCACAACTTGCAGTTCAATCAAAGTAAGCTCTAGCTTATGCTTTGTAAAAGCGCTTTTTTATGCATCTTTATATAATCAGAACTCCAATCTTTGCAGTTTAAAGGAATAGTTTTTGAGTTCAATATAAACAAAGAAGCAGTTAGACAGTTCTTGAAGAACAATACAGGGAGAAACAGCAAGGACGACCCCAAATTCAGATTTTGCGAATAAATCCTCTGTTGGTACATTTTGCTCTTCTACTCTCTGCACAGTCTTAGTTATCCATAATCATAATTTAAACATCCCATCTGGCTTATGTTTAGAGTTTAGACACCTAACGCCAATGAGTTATTTGAACATTTTCGTCTTCTTCTCATAGATGCAAAGTTTAAGTTAGTTAGAGCCAATGATTTCGAGTTTTGCTTGCAACAGGTACGCATTAACTCACCTAAGGCTATAATAATTACTCATTCAATGGTTTTTCTTTTTGTGTCACCAACCAAGAGTTTAATTTAGATTATGACATTTTATGGTCAAATGAGTACGTCATATTTAGGGGAAAATGAACAAAATTTATAAATGTTCTTATCAATATTGTCTTTATATGACTTGTGAATTCGTAAGTATACGTAGTAATCAGAATAAATCACGAGTTGTTGTGCTTTGGAATCACAATAGAATCTAAAGCTCCTTTACCTCTGAGTTATGGTGGATGTTGATAGGGCCAACCACTCCTCACTATACAGATGTTGTTGTCTTCACTCATATGTCTGATGGACCATCATCACTCATATGATATAAATATACATTATACTATATATTATTAATACCTATATATATAAATTCTTATGTCTTTCAAGTTTCAGAGTTAGATCTATCACACGTCTTGCTTCTCTCATCATCCAACGGTCATTATCTCATTCCAAACTCTCTCTTCTTTAAAGTAGCTCAGAGTTTTTCTTTGAAGCCAAACATGGCTTCTCTTCTTGTCCTTGTCCTTGTTCTTGTTTTGCTCACTTTTACTTCAACAGAGTCCAAGACTTTCTCTGCTGACGTGGCAGCTCTTCAAGATTTCAAGAAGTCCATTGATGCCAAATCCATTACTCCTGGCTCTTGTATCAGTTCATGGGACTTCTCACTCGATCCCTGCGACAGTTCATTCAGCGACAAGTTCACTTGCGGCTTCCGTTGCGACACCGTCATTTCCGGGTCGGGTCGGGTCACAGAGATCAGTCTTGACCATCCCGGTTACTCCGGCTCTCTCTCCTCCATCTCCTTTAACCTCCCTTATCTTCAGACACTCGATCTCTCCGGCAACTACTTCTCCGGTCCACTTCCCGACTCCTTCTCCAATCTCACCCGCTTAACCCGCCTCACCGTATCCGGAAACTCCTTCTCAGGATCCATACCCGATTCAATCGGGTCAATGCCAGCTCTCGAGGAGCTCCAACTTGACAACAACCGTCTTGACGGCTCGGTTCCGGCGAGTTTAAACGGCATTTACAACCTCAAAAAGCTAGAAATCCAGCTCAACAACATCTCCGGCGAATTCCCCGATCTGAACAAGCTCATAAACCTTAATTACCTCGACGTTAGCGATAACCGGATCTCGGGTTTGGTCCCGTCTTCTCTACCCGAATCAATAGTTCAAATCTCTATGAGAAACAACCTCATCGAAGGAACAATCCCACAAAGCTTCAAATTCTTGAACTCTTTAGAAGTTGTGGATCTTAGCAACAACAAACTCAGTGGCTCAATCCCATCGTTTATCTTCAATCATCAAACTCTGCAACAGCTAACACTCTCTTTCAATGGCTTCACTTCTTTAGATTCACCTTACTATTCACCATTGGGTCTTCCTAGTGAGCTAATATCCGTAGATCTTAGCAACAACCAGATCCAAGGAGTGTTACCTCTGTTCATGGGTTTATTACCAAAGCTCTCAGCTTTGTCTTTAGAGAACAATAGGTTTTACGGTATGATTCCGACACAGTATGTTTGGAAAATCGTATCGCCGGGATCCGATTTTGCCGGGTTTCAGAGATTATTACTAGGAGGTAATTTCTTGTTCGGAGTTGTTCCGGGTCCTTTGATGGGGCTTAAACCTGGATCAGCGAATTTGCAGCTCGCCGGAAACTGCTTCTCGTGGTGTCCGGCGACGTTTTTCTTCTGCCAAGGGCAAGAACAGAGATCTGTTACGGAATGCAGAAAGTTTGGCCGTGTAATTCCTTGATTCAGTTTACTTTTTGTTTTTCTTCTTTTCCATGTTTTGTTTGGTCCGGTCGGGTCGGATCTTTTGTGATCCGAGTCTTGTTAAGGTTTTGGGGCTTCTGCCCGCCTGGCAAAAATGCTTAGTCCGATAATTGTATCGGATAAAATGTGATTAAATAATAAAGATTGCCGTTGGGAGAGACAACAACTAGACGATGATATCATATACTAGTACTTGTCTTGATGACAATTAACTTTTGGGTAATAACAAAAAATGGATAAGATACATTCGTGTATATCCTACGTTATGGTGAGCAAGCATGCTCAATTTCACATGATATGTTCTTAGGCTAGTGGCCCAGTTCATAATTAGATGAGATAAGTCTCTCTTGGTTGATGAAATTGGAGTAGTTATAGAGTAGTTATAAACAAAACTATCTATCAACCAATATGTCATCGAAAGAGACTTTGGGAGATTTCGAATGCATTTTTCGGATGTTCCATTCTGGGCAAAGGGTTAATGAGTGGCCCATATCATAACATAAACAAAAGAGAGAGTAAAGGTTGGATTCTCTAAGACCCAATAATGGCCATGATTTGGGCCCATTCATCTCTAAGAAAAAGATGGCAAGGATAATTAAAGCATTTGTTCTCAACCATAGCAGTCCTTCCTTTGTATTGTATAATTATCTCCCAAGTCGGAGCCTACTTCGTTTTCACTTTGATCCTTCTCTTGTGTTGTTGGATTATCTCCCAAGTCACTTTGATCCTTCTCCATAATCGAGACTAACCCTAAAACTCATTTTTTCTTTCGAAACCTAAAACTGGTTGTGTAATGTAAAAGAAACCCTTTATATGTTGAATTAGCTTTTCATTTACCGGGCCTTTTCATTTTATTGGGCCGATTATCGGTTGTATTTTTGAATCGTGAAGTGAGACAAAGAAAGATTTGTTTTTGTAATATAAAAATTGTAATATGCTTGTATCAAATTCAAATATAAGCTAAATTTAAATATAAGGAGAAGACTTTGTAAGGTGAGAGGTAGTTTTACAAGTCTAGACCACGGACATGAGCACTCAGTATGTGACAAAATTGAATGACTTTCCCGCTCCAAATGCATATGTGGGCCGCTCCAATTTTCAAATTTCTCAATCATTTATTTTTTTGTATGTACTCCTAAAGTCCTAATGCATAAAGTGATAAAACAAAACAAGTGTTTCTAATCAAAGATTAACAAATTCGCGCTCATATTATAGTTTTTTTTGTTCAAGATTATGAAAATTATTGGTACGGTCCTTGATAAGAAAAGTTGGGAGATGCAAGATTCAAAAGTGGCTAACAAGTCTCGTGGGACGTAGTAGCTCCTTTCACTCTCTGTCACAGATTCTCTACTTTATTTCTTCTTCTTATTAATTTGACATTTCAAAATTTAATCACCAAAAAGACATTTCAATTTTTTTTTAAAGGAAAACGAAATAAAACACAAGACCCCATCATAGAAGAAATGCAGCTCTGCCGACGGATACGTCCAGGGCAATTTAGTCCATTTAGTTTTAAACTTTTTTATAAATATTTTACAATCAATATGGTTGAAAAAATAGAGGGATTTTTTTATGACCCCGCATACAAATGAATATACAGTAAAAATTCTATAAAACACAATTTAAACCATTAATAAAACAATTTAATAAATATAAATGGTTAAAAAATAAAAAATTAATTAATTCTCTACTAAAAACTGAAAATATAATATATTTTTAAAAAAATTGTTTATTCAAAAACATCACATACTATGAAATGAAAAAATATATAACAGTTATTATTTTATGATATTAATGAGACCATATATTTGTATAGGATTTTAAAAAAGTTATTATCTTATCATATTATCGATTTGTGATAAATTTTGCACTGCCCCGATTCGGGATCCGCAAAATTTTATTACTTTATCAAATTTATTACTTTATCGAATTTTATTTTATAGAGTTTTTACTATACTTATTTTAAGCAGAGATTAGGCCAGAGCGTGATTTCCTAAAATAAATTTTGTGAACAAAACAAAAAAGGAGAGTTATTATGATGGAAACAAAGATAGATTAGCCGTCGGGGAATTCTGATTGGTCGACTCACGTCAAACGCATGAGACTCAACCAATTAGAGCACGGCACGTCAGCATTATACGTGGCTTCTTCTTCTTAAGCCGCCAGCTCGGCTCCTCATTTATTTTTCCTTTTATTACGTCACCAAAATAAATCAAATTTCTTTCAAATATGCCATATTCATAATTCGGGAAATAAGTACTATATGCCAATTGAAATTTATTGAATAAAATTAGATAAGGTTGCCTTAGTTTGGGTTTTGTAATCAACTAATCATCACGCATTTTCCAAATTTGGGGAGATTTCAATTGCCATAAAATTCAACAGATTTACACAACATGCAGATTCTATATTGAATACAAATACAATGCAAAATGCCAAAAGTATTGTTCAACTAAACAAAACAATTAAAAAATTAATAATATTTTGTCCAACTAGGATAATGCTAAACATACAAAAATCTCCACTGACACTCAATGGTGATAAGTGGTAACTATAGTGATAATTACAAAAAATAAACTAGAAGAGAATCTACACAATGTGAATAAGGGCATTTCGTACAGAGAAACAAAATAAAAAGGAATCTACAGAGATATTTTTCTTTCTGAATAGTAGATTTTATTTTAATTTTTGAAAGAATAATGCATTTTTTTAAATAATGTGGTTATAGTAGAGTTTTTATTTGAAGGAGGGATAATGAGAGAGAATCATTTTCTCGTGGTGTGTTAGAAGGACAAAAGCTGGCCCGCCATTTGTCTTCGGTTTCTGCATCATCTCAGTTCTCACTTTCCCTTTACTCCGAAGACATGCTTATCTCCATTATTACTCTTTTACGAGGACATTTTCGTCATTGCACTATACCTTAATCAAATAATAATGACCACATTTACCTTTTGATTAAACTAAGGAACTGCAAAATCAAAACCACTGAGCGGGAAGGATAATTTTTTCCCACGATGAGCGGCGACCAACGCGCTTAAGGACAAAGTGGGAATTTCGTATCTCTTTCTTTTTTATAAAATCACAAAATCTACACAAAATAAATGAAAACGAAAAAGGAAAGAAAATGCCAGAATGGATAAATAGTCTGACTCATTGTGAAAGATCTTATTTACTGCCTTTGAACAGTGCCGTTTTTTAATTTAATTTTCTGTATCTCTCTTTCCTTAACTTAAGAAAATACGCGTAAGAAGAATTTTGATAAATAAAGAATCTACTGATACACAAATTTACAAGATTTATTGCCGGTTGAATATATTTCCATAATTAAGAAAATACTCTTATGCCCCCTTTTAATATTTAAAGAGAGAGTTAAAAAGCGTAGAGAGATAAGAAAAAAGGAGTTTTTAGTAGAGAGGCTAAAAGATTACCCAATTGAATGCTTTACCAAACTCTTAAAACCTTCTCTTGACCCATTTTTTTTTATCTCCTTCTCCTTACCACCACCGGTTCTTCTTCTTCTTCATTCTCTCTTCTTCTTCTTCTTTTTCTTCCTCTGTCTCAGGTAATTTTTTCTCTTAATTTCCGTTCATTTGTAGAGGGTTTCTTTTAGGGTTTACGTATGTGTTTGTCTGAATTTGCTTGGTTTGTTGTGGGTTTTGGTCAGTCTCGTGACTAATTCTGGTCGTGGGTCGTTTTCGGAATTGAGTTTTCCGGGAGTCTGATTTTTTGGTATTCGTGTATTTTTCCTTTTTCTCTCTCTTGAAATTAGGAAAAAAAGGGAACGTTTTTTTGACGTTTCGTTTAAAAAGAAAGTGAATATATTTGGTGTGTTTCGATGTTAAGGAAAAATAAAAGTTTGAATTGTTCTCTCTGGTTATTTGTTTTAGGTTTTAGGTTAATGGAAAATAAGTTTGAACGTGTTGAAGCCGCCTTTATCAGGAAAGAGATGGCTTTGAAAACTACTCCTCCGGTTTACGATGAGTTTCTCTCTGTCTCCACCGTTCAGAATGGTTTTTCCGGCGACGATTTCTTCGTCGACGACTTGCTTGACTTGTCAAACGACGACGTTTTCGCTGACGAAGAGACTGAACCAAAGTCTCAACAAGACATGATGCTCTGTGTTTCCTCTGAGGAACCACACGACGGAGACGGTGACGTTCTTCGCCGGAGCAATGAATTCTCCGGTTGTGACGACTTTGGGTCTCTACCAACAAGCGAACTCTCCGTTCCGGTAATTAAATTCTCCCGAAAATTATTCATTTATTTTGGTCCATAATTTGTTTGTGAATTTTCTTTTTATTTACTGTTTTTGGTTTTTGTTTTAAAGAATGATGATATAGAGGACCTTGAGTGGCTTTCTCATTTCGTAGAGGACTCCTTCACGGAACATTCGGCTCCTAGCCTAACCGTAGCTCCGGCTGAGAAATCTGCTTGGTTAACCGCTGACCGGAAACACCCTGTGGCTCCTGCAACAGAAGATTCCTGTTTCAAATCCCCTGTTCCGGCTAAAGCTCGTAGCGCTCGTGTCAAGCGTAACCGGAACAACGGAGTCAGAGCTTGGTCGTCCTCTTCTGGTCCTTCGTCCTCTGGTTCGACCTCCTCGTCCTCCTCTTCGGGTCTTTCAAGCCCGTGGTACTCCGGTGCTGAGCTGCTCGAGCAGAGACCTCGTGTTCCCAAGAAGCATAAGAAACGCTCTGCAGAGTCTGTTTTCAGCGGTCAGCTGGAACCAATGACTCGACGGTGCAGCCACTGCGGTGTTCAGAAAACGCCGCAGTGGCGAGCTGGACCAATGGGAGCCAAGACGCTTTGCAATGCGTGTGGTGTCCGGTTTAAGTCGGGTCGGTTATTGCCTGAATACAGACCAGCTTGTAGCCCGACGTTCTCGAGTGAGCTCCACTCGAACCACCACCGGAAAGTCATGGAAATGCGGAAGAAGAAGGAGCCGACTGATGACAATGAGACCGGCTTAAACCAGATGGTTCAGTCGCCAAGAGCTGTACCGAGTTTTTGAAGAAATAGGGCTTAATTATAAACAGAGATTTAGGATCCGACCCGGTTCAGTCATTTTAGCCCAAAGTTAGTTTCTCATTGACTGGTTCCTTTTTTTTTGTATATTACTTCCATTTTTTTTAGCTTTTACTTTCTTTTCGTTACCGTAATTTGATTTTTCATGGTAGGAGTCTAGGTCAGTTCTTAGTAACCGATTAGGTCAAAAACTCATTGTATTATTATGCACTCTTTGGCGTTAGCTTTTTCAGTTTAAGTTTTTCTCATTTCAATGTTCTGCGTTATAGCATGATGTTTCTTTTCATGTGTGTTTGGTACGTTACATTTTGAATATTTCAAACTGTTAGAAATGCGTAGTTAATTTGAAACCGTTCGAATTGGTTTATAAATTTAATTTGGAAGAGAACGCTGCAAACCATAACCATCGCATTGATGAATGGACCAAACCAAAAGTGACACCATTATATTGTGCATCATTGCCAAGCGACATGTGGCGTTGTCCCTTTCTTATTCCTTTTTTTAGCCTTGAAATTTTGAATTGAAACTAAAATGTTTTTTTAATATTTGTTTGAACTCCGTATATACATATTTCACAATATTATTCTTTCGTTATTAAGCTAATTTCTTTTAGTCGTTATTTAGCAACGTGCCTATCGACTAACGTCCAAATGGTATCGCTTTTTTGAAATTTATATTTCGTTATATGTATATAGTAAATTCGTAATCATCTTTTTTTTTTAATAAAAAATACAAAAATAGAATACGCGATTAAATGAGAGGCCTTCTTTGACGGCCAAAATGGTTGACTATAGTCTATAGCTTAACATTGACTCGGTAACATCAATTTCGTAAATGGGTTTTCAATTTTCACGAATTTTAATAGAGAGATCAAACCCTTACTACTCAAACTGCTTATTGACACTTTAATTCTGTTTGGTAAGTTATTAATCGTGCTTCATCACTTCAAGACTAATACGTAATCAACTGATTATAGTCAAATTTTATATACTTATCTCTCAAAACGTAATATAATAAAATTAGTTTTGGTTGATTTATTAGAATAATGCTCTTAACGTAAGTCATATTACTGTCTTTATAGTTTATTTACGTCTATGGAAAATATGGAATGGGCCAATTTTTGTTTGAACGTTCAAGAACAGCTATATATCATTTTATCTTATGGAGAAAACACCGACAATGTCAGATGATAATTAATTATTGTTTCTACAAAATTGTTACAAACTAGATTGAGAATTGTAGTCTTTAATTAATCGAATATACGGATTGGATTTTTTTTAATGTAATTATCATTTGTATAGAATATACTCGTTGACCGTTAGTTGGGATTAGCACAAGGCGCCATAGCTCGTGTAGTGTATACATGACTCTTAAATTCAAAAATCCTTTAAGGGAGTTTATTTTAAAAATTTAAGACGACTAAGGGAGTGTTGCATATATAAGAATATGAAATTAATTATGTGTTGCAAAAAATCATATAATAAGTTCTTTCAATCAGAATATATACAACTATTTGGATAGTGTTTTTCTGATTTGTATACTATATACTGTTAAACGACTTTGGTATTGACTTCCAACATGGTCATCGGCTAAAAACGATTAGGCAGAAAACAATAAACCTAATGATAGTGAATGAAAATTCCAAAGAGGGGAAATCCGAAGAAATATTGTCGTATAGATTAGAAAAACATTGTTGCATAACGGAATTTTGTTTAAGAAGAAAAAAAGATGACATGGAAGCTTGGGAGTCACGTGATTGACATAGCCTACCCGCTCCATCCAACTACTTTCCCTTGCCCCAAAGTCTCTTAAATTTGCTTAACCATTTCAATAATTGGTTATTTGGTATATATCTATATCGTTATGGCCCATATTATCATTGTTATTTGTTAATATCACAAAATTCAACAACGCTACTCATGCCATTTTCCATATGGTTGAAGTAAAAAACTTCAGAGATATATGGTTGAAAATGGATAAGGAAAAGTTATTGTGTTCATGGGAATTTAATTTTGAGGTGTGTGCCCACATTAGGAGGTCAGCGAGGCCGAACAAGACATGTGATGGAGCAACACTCTTATCGTCACATTGTTTCTCTTCGTTCGTTTTACGCTTCGTCTAGTAGAATTACCACTTAACCCATCTTTGATGATATCATTGCAACGGCGTTTGTTGAGACCGAAGATGTGAAAGAACGTGAGTCCATTATTCATCAAATATCTCTTAATTCTCAGCCCTTTTACCGTAATGGATTTGATTTCGGTTAGTTACGGATTGTGTTAATGTGTGTATATTGGTGTACGAGTGCATAACAACAAAATGGTTAATTTTTTTAATGGATTTCTTCTATCTATGATACGTGTCTGTGTTACTACGTAGAGAATTATATGTTTGTCAATGTTTGTGGACATGACTATAGAGGTCACGTGAACCTAACATGCATTTTGGATTAACAATGTATATCTAGGTTAGGGTTGGTCAATTACGGCATTTTATATACAATACATGGAGTTAGAATCAAATTGTTTGGTTTATATGTGACCCACCTTTCTTTCTTCAGTATGTCATATGTTACCTACCTTATTCATTAATAGTAGTATCTAAGACAAAGGTCATCAAAATCAACTTTCTAATGGAATCATGAAGTCTAGTATCTAAGACATGTTTAACGACTCAATTATTTTGTAAGACATGGTTTCAAAAATCGTTTCACTGTTTCAGATGAATATTAGCACGTTAGTTCTAAATTTTTTAATAGAAGAAAAAAGAATCTTCATATTCTGTTTGAGTTTGTAAAAAGAATGGTGTAGAGAGACTAGAGACAAGCAAACTCGCCTAACTCATTGACTTGAGAAGGTCGTACGTAGAGTGTCGTTCTAGTTCCACCCACGTGTTTGGCTACTTTCTATCCTTTTCATTCCCATCACTTTCGGTAATTACCTCTCATATGTGCTTCGGCTCCAAACCCATTAACGAAACAAACAAAGACAGGAGAGCATTTTATGGGCCGACGAGTGGATCCTTAAAAAGTTCCAAACATGCTGATGTAAGAACAAAAGAGTAAGAAAGCAAAAAAAGGCTCCGTTGCCGGGACTCGAACCCGGGTCTCTCGGGTGAGAGCCGAGTATCCTAACCAGCTAGACTACAACGGATTTGATGTTCAAGGTGTAGTACAACAATATTAATTTATATCAATTAGCATCATTTGCTTGGTGACATCTTTGGTTGGTGTGGGTCTTCTCGTCTTTTATCAGTTGCGAGCAGCTATTCTGGATGGTTAGGAGAGAAATTGGAATGTTTTTTTATTCATATGCGATTCGTTTGGCAACTTTGGTATGTGGATGCTCTTTTCGTGCCTCTGATTTTGATTCGAATAAAATGTTAGGAGTAAAGAAAGGAACTATAAACAATTGCATCAACTAGTTCATGTGGTCTACAAGAGAGTATTGATAACTTTTGTATCGGTCAGTCCTGGGTCTCATTCATCGGTATGAACATTCGCATTGAGGCCCAACATTTGGGCTTTTTTGCTCTTAAACATGGGCTTTTATGACGAGAGGCAAGCCATCTGTGACAATTAGCTGTATTCAGAAAAGGTTAAACAAGAAGTAGAAGCGTTGACTTGTCCGTATCATCATGTGACATCTCATAATTGATACTTTTTGGTTTTGTCCACATCCACATCCACATCATGTGCATGGCCCTCTAACTTTTTTTTTTTTGTCGTCAGCCCTCTAACTTAAGTACATGTTTGTATCCCCCCCACAAAAAGATCGACTTTGACATTAATTTTGTAATGTACAATCACGGAATTATAGAACGATATTGAAATAATGCCCATCATATAATTTAAATTATTGACTGTTTCCTATATAAAATGATACAAAAAACACTAGTCTCTTCAATACTTCAACTACCGACCACGCTATATAGTAGTATAACATTCATGCATGAGCCAACATGTGCATCCAATTAAATCTTTCCTTACGTTTTTTGACATTTACCCTGGTTTATATGTACCCTTTCTTTTTATCTATCCGATTTCAGCAAGACATGCAAAAATATGAAAGTGTTACTTTCATATATATATAGAGCATGGTTTTTAATTTGTTCCTCTACGTAAATGTTAAACTATAATTATGGAGAAAAACATCTTACTTTTACGTAATTATGCATATTTATACTTGTGAGATATATAGGCATCGAAGCCCTTTATGTACTTAGGGTGTAAGTAAGAAAAAGAGCAAAGCACATGCATTGCTTCAGCATCAGCGATATATATTATTCAAATGCACTAAAGAGGACAGCGGTTTTACAACACCCATGTGCTGTGTGTGTTTTCTTTATAAAATTTGTTTGAAGACCTTTTTATAATACGAATTGATTAGTAACGATCGTTATATAACTCCTTAAACGATACTTAAAACAACAACGTATATGAAATGAAAGAAAAAGTAACATGTTTGTTGGTAAAAGCAAGAAACATATTGCTTGCAAAAGCATTTACAAGTCTCTTTATGACTGTGACGTGCCACTTAGATCGATGGTTGTGAAAATGATGAGATTAGCCGTTACAAAATACAAAGCAAACAACCTTAATTCTTGATTATTTACGAGTTGATTAATGGTGGTTATAGAATGATGAGGGGTAAAAGGGTAATTTAAGAATGACAATATCAGCTTTCTTTAGCGCGGCAGTTTCTATGAGTCGAAAGGTAAATAATAATAATAGAAATTCACGAAACGACGAACGCAGAAGAACGATTCCAGCTCTGCAAATGCGATTTTCCAACCTCTGATTTTCAAATCCAGAGAAAGAGAGAGAGATTCGGATAATTCGTAGCTTCCCTGGATCTCCTCTTTCAGATTCTTCTTCTTCTCCAACAATTTCCCCATCTTCTGCTTCTTCTCGGGGTTTATAGGTCTCCGGAGTTACGGAGGTAACAAACTCCTTGAATGTAGCTACTTTACGCTTTCCGATTTTGTTTAATCGAAGTTCCATTGTGAGTGTGTGAGCCACTCATTCGGTGTTCAATTCAATCTCACAATTTCCGATGATTCATATATTTCTGTTCAATATCGCGCTTTTATTTGTTTGTTTTGGATTTTGTTATTGGATTGTTGTTTTTTGGGGTGTAATTAACTAGTCTTTGAAACAAGAAGGAAATAATTGGGGTCGTCTTCACTGCACATGGAGTTACAAAAGATTCGTTGAGAGCCAGATCGAACATTCTGTAGAAGCGGCTGTGAGATCTTAAGACCATTCAGGTAATTGATTTCATTCATAAGTATTTTTGTTTCTACCAAATATTATATTTAGTAGCCTTTGGGCTTGCAACATGCTACTTACACTTTTGACAGACTGCTAAAAAGGGGACCATTTACAGAAAACTCCAAATCCTCTCCTCAAATATTATATGAATCTTTGTGTTTTGTCTCTGTCTTGAGATTGAAGAGTGAAGAATCTTGGTTTTTTGACTTTGCTTTGCATTCTCTGTAACATTACTTTATTATTAAATGGATAGAGACATGGAATTTTAAGAGAAGATGATTTGGACTTTAGAGTTACAATGATTGAGTTGTTGAGACAATAATTTGACTTTGTCTCTGCCTATAATACAGACTTTACCTCTGTCTATATATAATGTTGTTATTGTTGTTTTCATGGTTTCTTAGTTTTGCGCTAGTGGTGGGATAGAAGATGATTACTCAAGAGGATCAGATGCAAGGATCAAGCGGCAGTGAAGAAAAGATTTATGTTTCTGTTCGTCTGCGACCTTTAAATGACAAGGAACGGTTAAGGAATGATGTGCCGGATTGGGAGTGCATCAATAATACAACAATCATTTACAGGAGCCATCTTTCTATCTCTGAGCGTTCAATGTACCCTTCTGCTTACACATTTGGTAAGGGGAATTAGTCTTTTATTGGTCAGAGCTCATCCTTCTTTCTATCTTACTGAGCCTTTTTCTCTGCCTCTAGACAGAGTGTTTGGCCCTGATTGCTGTACGAGGCAGGTGTATGACCAAGGGGCGAAACAAGTGGCTTTCTCCGTTGTCAGTGGCGTCAATGGTATGTCATCCTTCCTTTTGCGTTTTACCCTCTTTCTCCTTCTCTTGCATATATTTGACATGCATGTTTTCAGCTAGTGTCTTCGCATATGGGCAAACAAGCAGTGGAAAGACATACACCATGAGTGGAATTACTGACTGCACCTTAGTTGATATATATGACTACATTGACAAGGTAAAGAAAGCAATGCATTATCCTAATATCTTATTACTTCATTTATAGTTGCTGCTGTGTAGTTAATGTATTTACTTTTTCCAGCACAAGGAAAGAGAATTCATTCTAAAGTTCTCTGCAATGGAGATCTATAATGAGTCTGTAAGAGATCTCTTAAGTACAGATAGTAGTCCACTCAGACTTCTTGATGACCCTGAGGTAAATATGATCCTTACATTTCTAGAACTGATATTTTTGCAATCTCTCATGCCGGGCATTTCCTTTCCGACAGAAAGGGACAGTTGTTGAGAAACTCACGGAGGAAACTCTGCGAGACTGGATTCATTTCAAGGAGCTCCTTTCTGTCTGCGAAGGTAAATATAATTCAAAAAGCTATCTCTAATGTATATCAGTGATGCTTTGCAATTTTTTTTGACAAATGTCTTTAACTATTTACAGCTCAGCGGCAAATTGGAGAGACAGCTTTAAATGAAGTTAGCTCTCGGTCTCATCAGATTTTGAGATTGGTAAGGCATCTTGTTGATCTGTATTATGGTTCAACATTGCATTCTTCATGATGTTTTTTGAAGTTATATCTTAGTCCTGCTACCTTCTTACAGACAGTTGAAAGCACAGCTCGTGAATTTTCCACCAATGATAAATTTAGTACACTAACAGCAACGGTGGTACATATCTTTGAACCTTCTATCACATTATTTACTAAAAACCAGTTGGAAGGGGATCCATTGAGTAAATACTGTCATGCAGAACTTCATCGATCTTGCTGGAAGTGAACGTGCATCTCAATCACTATCAGCCGGCACAAGGCTAAAAGAAGGTTGTCATATAAACCGAAGTTTGTTAACGTTGGGAACTGTGATCCGTAAACTAAGGTAAGTTTGTTAGCACTTAGCTTCCACAAAGTTTTTTGTTCTGTGCCACCTGAGATCAATATATGTTCTTTGAGCTTACAAGTAAATTCCTGGTCTATTGATATTGTTGAGCAGCATATGTTGTACTTGAATTTCAAATTCTCTGGATCAAACATAGGCTTGCACCTGTTATCAGCTTTTTACCAAGTTTATGTTAGTTTACTGTATTTGTTCTCCTTTTACCTTTTGTCAGTTCTTGCGAACAAGGCTCTTTTTTTCTCTTAATTCACTAGCTTATGTGATTTACTTCATGCAGTAAAGGAAAAACTGGGCACATTCCATTCAGAGATTCAAAACTGACACGCATACTTCAGTCTTCCTTGGGAGGAAATGCCAGAACTGCCATAATTTGCACTATGAGTCCTGCAAGAATCCATGTTGAGCAATCAAGAAACACGTTGTTATTTGCGAGCTGCGCAAAGGAGGTGACAACAAATGCACAAGTCAATGTTGTCATGTCTGATAAAGCTTTAGTAAAACACTTGCAGAGGGAGTTGGCTAAACTAGAAAGTGAGTTAAGAAGCCCTGGTCAGGCTTTGGTTGCTTCTGACACAACTGCATTATTGACGGAGAGGGACCTCGAGGTTGAAAAGGTACCTGCATATACTCCAATGATCTTAGGAAATAGGTTGTACGATGAACTCACTAGTATAAATAGCATCTTCTTTGGTACTGCAGCTACACATATACTTTTTCCCTGCGTTTATTGATTTGTATTCTTCACTATCCAATTGCCATTTCTTACAGCTGAAGAAAGAGGTAGTCCAACTAGCACAACAACTAGAGCAAGCTCGTTCCGAGATTGAGGATCTTCGACGAATGGTTGGAGAAGAGAAAAAATCACAAAAAGAGACACTACCAACAGAATCAGTAGACTTAGATGTATGTTATTTTCACTTTTTAGAGAAAGCTCGGATATACTTTCACTGCTAATTATTATTTTGTCTTTGTCCAGGTTTTGCTGGAACAGCAATACCCCAAGCTGCGGGTGCGCAGGACATGGGACTCTGAGAATACAACACCACTAAGCCCTATATCAGCTCACCGTTCCAGTTTGTCTCCACGATCAACTGAATACAGTTATGATGAGAATGTCTTTCAGCTTTCAGATTTCAGGATAGATTCTGCATCAAGTAGTCCGCTTCAGATTGCGTTTGTAACTCCTTATCCTAGAGTTCCACTTCCACTTGATATTCACAGGACAGAAACTAAAGACCAATCTCATGTTCACATAGAGGAAACTGCAGATCAACCTCATGTTCAGGAGGAGCACCATTCTCATGTTTACATAGAAGAAATTACAGATCAACCTCATGTTCAGGAGGAGCGGTTTAATGAAATGACTGAACAGACTGATGGGACATCTGAGGATGACTGCAGGGAAGTTCGATGCATAGAGACTGAGAAGTCAGATATCACTATCCATCCAGAAGTATATATGCGGGAGAGCAGTCCAGATACATACGAGGCTGCGGATGCAGAAGAACCAGTATGTGTGACAGAGCCAAAGAACTTACGACCACGCACAGAAGCGAAAGACGAAGAGGAAGTAGAAGAAGAAGAAGAAAGAGTAAAGGAAGTCAGTGGTGCCTTTAGTCAACCAAAACAAGAGCAAAAGAACTTAAAACAACCAACAGAATCCGAATACGAAGAAGAAGAAGAAGAAGAAGAAGAAGAAGAAGAAGAAGAAAGAAGAAGAAGAAGAAGAAGAAGAAGAAGAAGAAGAAGAAGAAGAAGAAGAAGAAGAAGAAGAAGAAGAAGAAGAAGAAGAAGAAGAAGAAGAAGAAGAAGAAGAAGAAGAGAAGAAGAAGAAGAAGAAGAAGAAGAAGAAGAAGAAGAAGAAGAAGAAGAAGAAGAAGAAAGAAGAAGAAAGAAGAAGAAGAAGAAGAAGAAGAAGAAGAAGAAGAAGAAGAAGAAGAAGAAGAAGAAGAAGAAGAAGAAGAAGAAGAAGAAAGAAGAAGAAGAAGAAGAAGAAGAAGAAGAAAGAAGAAGAAGAAGAAGAAGAAAAGAAAGAAGAAGAAGAAGAAGAAGAAGAAGAAGAAGAAGAAGAAAGAAGAAGAAGAAGAAGAAGAAGAAGAAGAAGAAGAAAGAAAGAAGAAGAAGAAAAGAGAAGAAGAAGAAGAAGAAGAAGAAGAAAGAAGAAGAAGAAGAAGAAAGAAGAAGAAGAAGAAGAAGAAGAAGAAGAAGAAGAAGAAGAAGAAAGAAAGAAAGAAGAAGAAGAAGAAGAAGAAGAAGAAGAAGAAGAAGAAGAAGAAGAAAAAGAAGAAGAAGAAGAAGAAGAAGAAGAAGAAGAAGAAGAAGAAGAAGAAGAAGAAGAAGAAGAAGAAGAAGAAGAAGAAGAAGAAGAAGAAGAAGAAGAAGAAGAAGAAGAAGAAGAAGAAGAAGAAAGAAGAAGAAGAAGAAGAAGAAGAAAGAAGAAGAAAAGAAGAAGAAGAAGAAGAAGAAGAAGAAGAAGAAGAAAGAAGAAGAAGAAGAAGAAGAAGAAGAAGAAGAAGAAGAAGAAGAAGAAGAAGAAGAAGAAGAAGAAGAAGAAGAAGAAAGAAGAAGAAGAAGAAGAAGAAGAAGAAGAAGAAGAAGAAGAAGAAGAAGAAGAAGAAGAAGAAGAAGAAAGATTAAAGGAAGTCGTGTGTGCCTCTCCTCAACCAAAACAAGAGGTAAAGAACTTACAACAACCCACAGAAGCCGAAGACGAAGAAGTAGAAAAAGATAGAGTAGAGGAAGTCACTGGTGCCTCTCCTCAACCAAAGCAAGAGCAAAAAAAGCAAGAGCAAAAGAACTTACGAGCACCAACAGAAACTGAAGACGAAGAAGAAGAAGAAAGAGTAAAGGAAGTCAGTTGTGCCTCTCCTCAACCAAGACAAGAAAGCACACTAATAGAAACTCCTCCACACTTTAATTTCGATTGTTCTCCTAATGAGTTTGATACAAACATGTCCAACCTTAGAACAAACCCAATGCCTTCAGCAGTTATCACTCCCTCTCCTGAAAAGCCTTTCTCTTGGTATAAAGAGAGAGATTCTCAACCGTTCAGAGGCATGAAGCTGACTAGAAGTCAAAGCTGCAGAGCAAGCGTATTATCGAGTTCTTCCTCCTCTTGGTTTGAGAAAGATGCTGATACACCACCAAGCTGGTACGACAAAGAATTTGTCAAAAAAGCTGAGAGACACCTGGTAATGTCCGACACCAAGAATGAGAGGTTGTTGCAGGATGAGTTAAGCAGGACAAGCATGCCAACAACTTGGTTCGAGAGAAGCTTGAGTGATACTGAAACGGCGCTTGCTGCCTTGCATGGTGTCAGTAACGAAATGTCATCACCAAATGAATCACCGTCCCGGCCCTCTGATGCTTCTGTGTTTGAGTTCCAGACAAGTAGTAGAGCCTCAATAAGCCAAGAAAAAAAAGAGGAGACTGCTGCTCAAAAAGACAAGCGAATCATTCATCGCTCGGTTAGTTTTGTTTACTCAGTTCAACCAAAAGTTGCTTTCCATTTGCCCGATATCATAAATCGTCTAAGTCTGTGTCATTTATCTGTCTTGTGGGCAGATGGAGGAAATAGAACAGAAGTTCTTGGCCTTGAATACGATTAAGAGTTTCAAAGACGCTGCAATGGACCCAATACAAGACTACTTAGACACGCCTTTGAATTGGCCGGAGGAGTTCAAGAGGCTACAAAGGGAGATAATAGAGCTATGGCACGTGTGTAATGTCTCCATGGCCCATAGAAGCTACTTCTTCCTTCTGTTCAGAGGAGATCAGAAAGATTGCTTGTACTTGGAGGTAGAACTCCGTAGACTTAAGTACATCAGAGAATCTTTTACCCAAAATAGCAAAGCCAACGACGAAGGACACAATCTGACCCTTATCTCCAGGTAAACTCACATTGTTTTATCTCGTATTTCGGTTTTAAGTACAAGGCACTGATGACTTCATAATGTAATGTAAACAAGCAGCACAAGGGCGTTGACGAGGGAGAGGTATAAGCTGAGCAAGCTGATGCAGAGGAAACTGTCTACAGAAGAAAGGGAGAATTTGTTCTTAAGATGGGGCATTGGGCTCAACACGAGGCACAGGCGCGTCCAGCTAGCGCACAAACTCTGGTCGGATTACAAGGACATGGGTCATGTCCGAGAGAGCGCTTCCCTCGTAGGTAAGCTCCATGGGTTTGTGGACATGAATTTGACATCCACGGAGATGTTTGGCATCAACTTCGCATTCAGACCACCTCGTCCCAAGAAATCCAGTCTTTGGAAACGTAGCGTTATGTCCCTCTCCTTCTTGTAAATAAAGTAGACACACGAAAAAAACAGGTTCACAATCCAAGCAGCAATTTTCCCATTTGACACTCAAAGTACATCTAAAGTTCTGTTTTATTGGAAATTCATATCTACATGCCTCAAACATTAAAAAATAAGTTACTTGGAAAAGGAAATTAAAAGCTTGGTGCCTTCAACAACATCAAGCCCAAAGGCAAGAACAGAGTCCTTTGGGAAAGAAACACAATTCATATTTTTTATCGTAATCACAGATAGAATTTTAAGCCGGGCCAATTCCTAATTAGTACCTCCCAACAGAAAGTAGAAATCAAAAACGCGTAAATATATTCTTCAGGGATCATCATTCTCAGATATATATATAGCAGCGGCGAAAGTCAAAACACCACTAACACTAGATGTTTTCATCCATCGGGGTTAGGAGTGTATATAGAGTGAATGATTTTCAATCATGTAATCCTTGATAATGGTTATTTTGAAATTATCATTTGAATATTTAGCAAAAGAATAGATATTACTTCCTTTAAACCAGAGCATGATTAATAAATCACGTTTATTTGTCAATGCGTTGGTCCATCATATTTTATCTAATGTTTATTTGCTAGTCTCTCCATTCAAAATCTTCGCCTTGTTTGCCTTCTACGTAAAGAGCATAACCGTTTAACCAATAAGATTCCGCCACGTGTGTTCCACTTCACCTCCCAGCATTCTTGGCATTGTTTTCAGCAGCTGCATTTGAAGTGACAAAAATACCCCTAGCTAGTAGTAGTTGACTCCCAAGGGTCCATAGATCATGAAAGCCATGCGCAACGGAAGGGCTCCACGTTTTTCCAATGTCCAATTCATCAAAGCGAGTCTAAGACCATATACTATGCTAATTATATGTAATCTATATGAATATAATCCTCATATAATTCTTTAAATGTTTTTGTCACAACGACCCGATCGACGACCTTTCAAACACATATATATCCCTTGCTTAATGCATAGCTTGTACTGGTATAAGAGGAGATATATCCATGTAAGTCTTGTCCCTCGTCCAAAATCCTAGTCTCTCTCTTTATTCTAAATCATATTTCATATCTAATTTATTCGGGTGAAAAAAATACAAAAGAAACTCACGGATATGTACATTGATTAAGTTATTTACTCGATCGGATCATCGGTAATTCCCCCGGCTAGCTTTATAGGTAAAATACACCATATATTTTTATAGTATATAGTATTGTAGGCGTGACACTGAGTGCTAGAGACAAACATGTAGTTGTTTTGACGAACACTGAGGTCAGAGTGTTGAAACGACAATTAACGACAAACAGACAAAAAAAGGTTTTTACATCAGCACACATAAACTTCAGTTTGTAATTGAAAAGGTTGCACTACGACATCGATCTTCAGTAATTCCAGTAGTCATTCTTTTCATAACTTGAAGATTTAAATATATAAAGACGAAAATGAAAAAGAAATGATGATATATAAAAATATATATAGAGAATACAGGATTGAACAAGAAGACATCATTTGGAGCATGAAGTAACACAAAGCAAAATGATGATATTTTACAGCTTCTCTCTCCCGTTTCTCTCAAAACGGAGCCACCCACCTTTTTTAATTTCTTTTTTCCTGTATCCCCATTCTAAGTTCTAACATAATCATTACTTTCGTTTCATATATTAGTTAATATATAGATTCATATATTCAAATATATATATATACGTATACACACGCGTAGACGGTTGATAAGGAGTGATGGTGAATTACGCCAACGCGAAATGAGCATATGATTACGCTCTGAAGTCTAAACACACTCGTCTACGTTCGAGTGGACGGTCCATATCTCTCTTTTTCTATACCTAATTAACATCTTCACTAAGACTTTCATTCTAGCTATTTTTATTCATAGAGTCCGTCGGGTTTCTTCTATGATCGATCTCTCCAAGATCAAGAAGAAACCTCAGCAAAACAAACCCTTGAAGATATTATCAAGATGATGAGCTTGGATCAAGAATCGTCTAGTATACCGCCTGGATTTAGGTTTCATCCCACAGATGAAGAGCTTGTCGGATACTATCTCAAAAAGAAAGTCGCCTCTCAGAGGATCGATCTTGACGTTATCAGAGAAATTGATCTTTACAAGATCGAACCGTGGGATCTACAAGGTATATATCTCTCTCTCGTGTTTATCCATATATACACATGAATTAATATGTATATATATTTTATATGCGTGTGATCGATCGTTTATTGAATATATATAGATACAAACTAGTTAAAGATCGCTGGTTTTGGCCCTTCATCTATGCAATTTATGAACTCGACCTCTTCTCTATACATAGTTCAACTACTTCTAGAGAAGTCAAAAGTGAAACTAGGGTTTTGATAACATCATAACTAATTAATAAATAAACCAACATCAAATACATATGTAAGCAAACCATATCATTTATGTTAATGTTTATCAATTATTATTTTGTTAGAATGTAAGTGGAAAGATTTATATGAAACAAATAAATGATATTGGTTTATATGTGTAGAGAGATGTAGGATCGGGTACGAGGAGCAAAAGGAATGGTACTTCTTCAGCCACAAAGACAAGAAGTATCCAACTGGAACTAGGACTAATCGAGCCACAATGGCTGGTTTTTGGAAAGCTACGGGCAGGGACAAGGCCGTTTACCTCAACTCCAAACTCATAGGTATGAGAAAGACTCTTGTCTTTTACCGTGGTCGAGCTCCTAACGGCCAAAAATCAGATTGGATCATTCACGAATACTACAGTCTCGAGTCACACCAGAACGCTCCTTCACAGGTACTTAATATTCTATTCACACATAGAGCCACACATTCTAAATTGACTGCCCACTTTTTTCTTTCAAGTTGGAAGTTTCACCTTAACATATTAAAAACACGGCCCCCACTATATACAAAGCACAATCAAGTGTTTTAAATACACATGTAGACTCTAATGTTTTTGTGTCTCTTTTCTTGGTCTGAAAATAAAAAAGTATCAATTATGTGTATATTGATCTGGACTAAAATGGTGAATCAGGAAGAAGGATGGGTAGTGTGTAGAGCATTCAAGAAACGAACCACAGTCCCGAGCAAAAGAAGACAGCTTTGGGATCAAAATTGCTATTTATACGACGCCACTGCTCTCTTGGAACCTCTCGACAAGAGCGTCCCTAAGCGAGCCAGACATAACACTGATTTCTCCGGGATAACACCTTTCAAGCAAGAACTACTCTGCGAGTCAAATCACGTGGTGGAAGATGGAGATATCTGCTCTATGTACCTCAACTCCATCGACGATGATCAATTCTCTCAGCTTCCTCAGCTCGAGAGCCCCTCTCTGCCCTCGGAAATCACTTTGCAGGAACACAGTCGACCGGAAGATGACATGAGCGTCGAGAAGAGGATCACTGATTGGAGATCGCTTGACAAGTTCGTGGCGTCTCAATTGTTGATGAGTGGAGAAGACTAAATGCCTTTCTTTGAGGTCTTATAGCGTACCGTTCTATGCATGCATGCATAAGAAACGTGGTCGTGTTTTGGATTTATATATATGGTCGTAATAAATTCAACGAATGAATTGATTTTGGATGAATACATTGAAGGTGAGAAACGAACAAGATATATATAAATGGTACTTACCGAGTTTTCGTATTATGATCAGTGACTCAAAATAGATTCGAATGCAAACACAAATTCCGATATTTTTAAAAGGGTTTTTAGTAAAGTGGGCTCGAGGTGGGCCCATTTAAAATGGGCTTTGTCTACCATGCGCGATGAAGCATGGTTTGTGTTCACTCATGCTTTGTCTCCCGAGGTGGCGTTTCGTAGATCTGTTTGAAAACATATTGTCGTCTGCATAAGGGTTTAAAAACGGCAAGCTGTTTGATTGTAAATGCGTGAAACGTCATCTCGCACTCTCTTCCTCAGTCGCAGGATCGGAAAGTTGAAACAGTTGTCTCCTTGCTTGATTCGTTTTCTACTGATTCTGTGAACAACAATGGGAGCATCAGATTCAACGCTCTTAGGCGGCCAGGTGATTGATATTTGGCGATTTGATTCTTCAGGTTAATCCTCCGATACATGTGAAATTAATTTTGGTTTTTCAGGAAAATCGAGGTGGAGATGTGATTACGACCATCTCTCATCGATCCGAAATAGTCGATCCTGTTCTCGAGAAGCTTAAATCCCTCACAGTGGTGAGTTACTGTTTTTGTTGTTTTGCGTTTTCCAATTCGTCAACAAATCGAAATCAGTATTGATGTTTTTCCTGCAGAGTACGCCAATACTGAAGTCACCTCCCACGGAAAGTAGCTTAACGGACATATTAGTGAGAAAAGCTCTATCGAGTTCCTCTTCCAGTGAGTTTCATTACCTATTTGTGTTGAAACCAGTTATTGTATTGAGATGTTTAAGAAGAGGATATGTTGTTTTTGTGTAACATATTGGTGAACAATAGCTTGATATTTTTGCTTTTTGTCTGGTAAAAGCTAAATGGTGATACAGCTTGTTTTTTTTGCCAAGCAAGCTCTACTTCATCATACAACTTTCCTGTTCCAACTCTAATACCTTGCTCTTCTTGTCAACTGTTTTCCAGATACTGTGGATCCTAAAATACTTCTGGAGCTCTTCTCCATTTACCGAGAATGGCAAGAGAGCAAAGCTAAAGAAATTACCAACAAACAGGTCTGCCTTTCCGCCTTTTTTGCTCCTTTTCAATGAACATTGAATCCTTAGTCTTACTAGTCCTTGGGATTCATGCAATGTGGAAATTTCTCCCCTTTTAGTAGTGAAGTAGAAGACTAAAGTAGTAAAGTTGGAGACTCAATGGTCCCCTTAAATTGAAAGATATAGTAGGATTATGTAAGTTGTGAGCTTCTGGTTCACAAGTGTGATTCCAAAGGAATTCTATCCTTTCGTAGGCTCTATGTTTGAGTGAATTGAAACTGCAGATACCGCGTGCCTCTTTGTTCTGAAATCTTGGTTTGCATCACTGTGATGGCTGTAGATGTAGCAATTCAAGGGAAATGAATACTAACATGTTGCATCATGTTTCTAGGAAGATATAGAAAACAAGATAGAAGTGGCAGATGCTTTGGCGAGTAAACTTCTACAGAGGTTTAACCACTCTGTTTCTGCAATGAGGACGACTTCCCAGCATTTATCTCAAGGTACATATTACCTAATATTGTAGAAAATAGAGATGGTTTTGACACTGGACTGGATTATCCACTAATTTTCTATGTGGAACATATCTTTAGTTCATGGTTTGCAGGTGGAGCTCGGAGAGCTTAAAGGAAGGTTAACAGAGGTGATAAGCAACTGTGATACATTATGTAAGAGAATTAATTCTGAGGGACCTGAATCTCTAAGGTCAACAGTGACGCCTTTTGCTCTTGCATCACCCGATTCAGTCAGTATAAACACTACTACTACTCTGTCTTCAAAACAAGATGGGTGAGTAAATACTCTTAACGCTAGATAGATTGGTGGAACGGAGTACATCTAATTCTACACTGTTCTCTGCTCACCTTGAATTTTACATAGCTACACATGATGCTTTTGATCAATCTCCTTTGTTGTTAATCTTTGTTTTTTTTTGTCATTTCATCTTTAGGCTTTCATACTTTTACGGTTGTTAGTTTCTGAGTTTTATCATTGTTTGTGAATAGTAAACCATTGTTGTGAAATGGGAAAATTCATATATTATTGCGTTTTGTCTGCCTTTGATACATTATAATCCACAAATGGATGATACAGTTCATCGAGTTGAACAACTTAAAACAACAAAAGTGAAGACAACAAATGGAAAAACTTGAAAGAAAACTAGATGCAATAAAAAAGGTACAGATAATAATGACTCCTCTTCAGACAGCTCCAGATCAAGGCTGCTGCTTAGCGTCCATGTAACCAGCATCAACAAGCACTTTCTCCCTCTTGGCCAGCTCAAGGTCTTCGTCAACCATCATTTTCACCAGCTGCTCGAACCCGACCTTCGGCTTCCACCCCAACATCTCCTTTGTCTTGCTGGCGTCTCCTTTCAGATTGTCAACCTCCGTCGGCCTGAAGTACCTCTTGTCGATCTCGACATGATCTTTCCAGTTCAGCCCGAGGTAACCGAATGACACATCCAGAAACTCCTCGACGGTGTGTGATTCCTCAGTTGCAACCACGTAATCATCTGGTTTGTCCTGCTGGAGCATCAGCCACATTGCCTCCACATAGTCTCCTGCGAAGCCCCAGTCTCTTGACGCCTGAATGTTTCCGAGGAAGAGCTTCGTCTGCAATCCAACCTTGATCCTTCCCAAGGCCCGAGTAATCTTCCTGGTCACAAAGTTCTCACCTCGACGAGGCGACTCATGGTTGAACAGAATTCCGTTGCAGGCGTACAGACCGTAGGCTTCTCTGTAGTTGACGGTGTACCAGTGAGCCGCGACTTTGGACGCGGCATAGGGAGATCTTGGGTGAAACGGAGTCGTCTCAGACTGCGGAGGAGGAGTTGACCCGAACATCTCAGAAGATCCAGCCTGGTAGTACTTGACGGTGCGGCCACTGTCGACGATGTGAGATCTGACAGCTTCCAGGAGACGCAGAGCTCCAGTAGCGACAACATCAGCAGTGTAGTCAGGGATCTCGAAAGAGACAGCAACGTGCGACTGAGCAGCAAGGTTGTAAACCTCGTCAGGCTTGATCTCATCGAGCCAACGGCGAAGCGAGGAGGCATCAGCGAGATCTCCGTAATGGAGCTTCATGCGAGCTTTGTTGACATTGTGAGGATCAACGTAGATATGGTTGATTCGTTGAGTGTTGAAATTTGAGGAACGTCGGATCAGACCGTGAACTTCGTACCCTTTTCCCAGCAGGAACTCGGTCAGGTATGATCCGTCCTGGCCAGTGATTCCGGTAACGAGTGCAATCTTCCTCGGGACAATCTCAGAATTGCCATTGCCATTGGGAGTGGTGGTGGAATCGGATCTGGGGACGTTGTCTTGGGACGCCATTGGAGTGAGATCGGATCGGAAGAAATGAGAGAGGTGCTCGGCACGACGCTTGCTCTGTTTGATTTTTTTAAAGCTCAGACTGGTTTCTTGGAGTTTATATAGAGGCCATGGAATGGACAAAGGTGACAGAGAGATTGAAGCCAAAAGGAAGGTTAATATGGTAACTTGATAAAGAGAATCTGTAAAGGCTACGTAAAGAGGTTCTGATTGGCAAATCACCGGCAAGCGTTGACCCTATTATTTGGTAACTTCATCAAGTTATGCTTACTACCAATATTAATATTAATATTGGCCTTACCAAATACAAGTGTGCTTATCAAAAATGTTGACCCGATTATTTGGTAACTTCATCAACTTGTGCTTACTATTAATATTAATATGGGCCTTACCAAATAAAAGTGTGGTTATTAAAAATGTTGACCCGATTATTTGGTAACTTCATCAAGTGTACTTAATCCTTAATATTAATATGGGCTTTACCAAATACTAGTGTACTAATATGGGCTGGCGTTTCAGGCATAATAGCATTATGGATAGACTTTAGTAATTGTCCGAAGCCATTTTCTTAATAAACACCATTGATTAGGATTTATTTCAAGTCCTATTTTCTATTTTCACAATTTTTATCCTAGTTTCAAAATTCAATTTTTAAAAATTTAAAATCTTAAAAGTGAGTGGATTAAACAAAAACGTAACGTAAAAAAGAGAATAATATTGGGTAACTGAGTCCGTTATTTGAGAGTATAATTAAAATATGTTTAGGAATGGATGGGCCCAGGCAGCCTATCAAGGCCTTTATTTATATAAATATCTTCACTGCAAAGTTAGAAAGTCTGTCTTTTAGGGTTTTCTCTCCCACACAAATCGAATCGTATCGCCGACGTCTCTTCTTCTCCCCTCTCTTGACTTGGGAGTGTTGGTCTCTAGACGAATCGGATTTTGCTTTTGAAGCTGAGTAAAGTTTGACTGAAAACATTCGATAGAGATATTTTGGCTAATAATATGAAGAAAACGAAGAAATCAAGGGTTTCATGGCCATCAGATAGTATGCTTTGTCAGGTATAGCCACCGTCATCTTCCATTACCACTAACTACTATGTGTCCCCCAGACATTCTCTTCTTACTTTTTACTATTTTATTTGATTAACTATCAATCGGACATAGCAGTTATTCAAGTTAGAATCGGACATTAAATCTCAGTTTTGTTAATAATAGTCAACAAAGGAATTGATTTGTGATTTGCTTGTTTTAATATTGTAATTTAAACGAAGATAAACCTATACAAGTCACTGTCAATATTTGTTAATTAGTTTCTGATGATGGGGAATCTCACAATATTTGTTAATTAGTTTCATAAAATCTGTATGTACTTTTGCTTATCAGAGAAGTTTTGATCAAAGATTAAATAAAGTGATGACACAACAATGTTACTTATGGAAACCTTGTGAATATCTTGAAATAGACTGAAATAGATACCCAAAAAAGGACTTTGTGGAACATATAAAAAGAGGTTTGGTTACTAACTAAGAAAAGAATCTCATCTAACAGGTAAAGATGTTTCTTAGTGAAGATTGTCCAGCAAAAGTTGCATCTCAATCATCAACAAAACCAAAGGCATCTAATTCGAATCTTCCACCTGGTTTTGAAGCAATTAAGTATGCCACTAAGATGCCTAACATCTCTCACATTCCCCGGATTAAATGGAAACGCCCTCCAAAGGTATAACAATCCTTTCTTGAACTGCAAACAATAGTACAATCTATGTGAAAATGTTTTAATTCGTCTTTATTTGCCAAAAAAACAGTATATTCTGAGTGATGCTCTGCTTGTTGCAAGTGGTGGAGAGAGCACAGAAACTCGTTCTGAGAATTTGAGGATTTCTAAAGTCTTTGAAGCTTTCTATCCTCATCGCTCTGTTATCCCTACTAGGTAATCTTTCATTTGATATTTCCTGCTCCATTAAGCTGCTTTGTGTCATGTTTTACCACTTACTTAAACCACATTCTCTCTGTTTTTCTTTTTTGTAGTCCTTCGGTTTCACAGGCTGTAAAAGAGGAAAGCTCTGACGATAACAAAACGCCTAACATCACTCCCTTTGAGGACGAGCATGAGGTTGCTTCACAATCTTCCAAAGCTCCTGCAGCTCTTGCTGGACTTGGACCAGATTTGAACCTTGCTGTATCCGCTGCTCTGTCTGCATTGATGAAAACCAAGGAACAGGGGAGTATGGTCGATGCTGATTTACTTGTCAAACTTCTCAGTGACCCAAATATCGTCAAGAACCTGATGAATGAAATGGCATGTAAACCACTCCAAACTGCCAATAACACTCTAAACACCAAACCTAGAGTTTCTCCTCAACATGTCACTACCTCGTCCATGGATAGAAACCAACCTCCTAATCCTACAACCCCACATGTGCCACATGTTGTGCCTGTTTCGGTCCAGTCCACTGTTTCTGTAGCTACAGATCAGCCACTCTCCAAACCCACTCAGCCCGTGTCTAGTGCTCTATCGATGAGCCTTAACATCCAGAAACCTCCCCCGGGTTTTCACACTTATCCGTTGTCTTCCGGGCTTAGTTCATTGCCTAGACTTCAAGATTCTTACCCAACCGCTTCCTTGAAACCAATCACCGTTGATGCTGTTGTAGTCTCACCACAAGTGACAGTACCGAAACCACAATCCCAGTCCTTTAACATTTCTACTTCCGGCACTTGGAATATGAATAAGGTATCGGAATCAGGGCAAAATGGAACTAGTCCTCAAATCGGTAATGGTCCGTATCCAATGAACATAAACCGTGATGATCATGTTTCTGCAAAACCCCCTGTGAAAAATCTAGACTATTTCAAGAGCCTTATTAGGGAACATGGGGTGGTTACTCCGGCAACAAATGAAAGTAAGAATTACAAAGGAAGGGTTGATAATAATAATAATGTGAAAGTAGTAAAGGCTAAGTCTAAGAAACCGTGCATGTATTTTGGTCGAGCCAGAGGTTGTAAGCTTGGTGAGAGTTGCTTATATCTTCACGACCTCTCAAAAAGACCGTGGACCGCTGATATTGCATCCGAGTTCCCCAGAGCTAAGAGACTCAAGTTTGGTACGTAGCGACGAATGGTTTATCAAATTTTGGTACATGTGAAATTTTGGTAAATAGCTTAATCCGAATTCAGATTAGTTGTTTAACAATTTTCCAAAAATCAGTAATCCATGTTTCTTAGGCCTTTACATTTCTTCAACCTAAAGTCATCGAGTTTTGAATTTCTCAACCATTTTTTTGCCGAATTTTTTTAGATCGGTTATTGAGATAAGCACATTGATTATGGTTTATTTCATCAGCTTTCTTGATGTACACTTTTTAAAGTTTTTTTTATTACCAAATTGATTCTTTTGCCCGGCAACATCAAATAAAATTATGTAATGAATAATTATGGGAACTCATACTATTATATGTTTCAAACGATACACATGGACTACTAACTATAAAAATATCATAAATTTAAGCTTAATGTCCGTGGACTAACTATGAGTATTCAATGTTTTTCAAAAATGTATCTGTGATAATTAAAATTATATGAAGAGAGGAAACAATGGGCAAAACCACTAGAGTACTAGCCCACACAAGAACACCCGACATGTGAACCCTACGCCTCCGCTCAACTAAAACTGACAAGCTCTTGTGATTTGTTTTTATTTCTGAACAAATAGTCATACCAATAATATGTGTTTTATGACTGGTGTTACCAAATATATAAATAAATAATGACGCCAAAAAAATAAAATATATAATAATAATGTTTTTCGAGATTATTCAAAACTTGTTTTGTGTTATTCGAGATTATAAATAATTAAAGTTAAGGCATAACGCTTAACTAAAACGGCTATGTCAAATTGTTGTTGTTAGTATTTCTATTTGATCAATATCCATTGTTAAAACATTTGATCGTTGCCACATCAATTACGTCACCACCACTAATACGACTCTCAAATTATACCAATTGTTAATATCATGATGAAATCATACTTAGGAAGCCAAGTGTCCAAAACTTATGCGCCGTAGAAGACGTTTACTAGTATAAAAGTATTGTTTTGCGAATTAAAATGACTTTTTGTGGTGGTGGTGAGACATACCACCTCCTAGATTTGTTTAACACTAAATGAATCCCAAATCTTATAACATTATCTTCTTTGTGACTAGGGCTTATTGTGACACAATCATGAATAAAGTCTACTTTCATGGAAGGTTTTGTGTCGTGTGTGTGTACACATATTCCGCGTTTACTTGGGAGTGAGGTAGATTATCTATGAAGATAATAAAATTCTCAAAACAGTATGTGATTACATATCTTCGAATAATAATTAGTTAAACATTGACAATTTTGGTCGTGTGTTGAGAGCAATACGTGACCCGATCTCCATCTGGTGAACAAGGGTCCATGAGTGTCGAGGGCGAAAATCTGTTGATGTTAGAGATATTTATATAATTGCAAGAGGACAAAAATTTGGGGGTCCAATCAGAATATACAAAAAGTTTTAAGACATAGGCAATGTGAGCTCTGGCCTTGTTCAGCTTCCGTCCATTGGTTTAGAAATTATCCACGAAAATGAAGTTAAAAAATGAAGTACGTACATACGTATAACGTAACGTAAATTCTACTTCTCTCAAACAATGACATGCACTATTAAATAATACATGAGAACTAAGGAAGAAAATATATACACTCACAAGTAGGTAGATAGACATAAATTTATGATCCGAGAATGGAATATAATCTTCTTCGTCTCTTCTTCATATTTGTCTAGTCAAGGATTAATGGACGAAATGAGAGATTGAAAGAAGTGTTCATCACAAGGGATGACTAGGCCACTGTCTTGGCAGAACCCAAACTCTTCCTCTGATTGTTGCAGCAAAATCTGATTCATGAATATAACCTAATTATCATGACATAAATAGATGCAAGAAGGAGATGCATGGTTTATATGATATATACCTGGAAGATGGGGTGCGTGAGGAAGGAGATGGGGATGACGTGTCGAGACCTTGAGTGACCAACGTAGACAACGAAGTGACCTTTGGGGACGCCGTTAAAGTTAACGTCGACGTTGCTCTTCTTCCCTAAACTCGAACATCTCTTTAGCATCTTCTTCAGACCCTTACCACTACTTAACCTTTCTACTCCCATCTCAAAGATCCTCTCTTCTTTGACCTCTCTGTGTTTTTTTTAATTTCTTTTTGCTTATAGATAAAGAGATAGTGGGTGAATCATATTTATATGCACAAACACATACATATGTATATGTAGTATAAGTGATGAGGAATAATAATATAATACATTTTGACATGTTAATTGCACCCACACATAAGATACATAGAGAATTAACATGATGTTTCAACGTTATGGGACTCACCATGTGCAACACTTTTCCTATTAGAATACCATGGATAAGAGATATCTAAAATCAAATGCCACTACACTCTTGGCATCTTCATCAATCTATGTGACAAAACGAAGCAGGAGTTCCCCATGTTTTCTATTCATTAATGTTAAAGATCGTGTAATTCAATTCACAGTGATGACTAAAGAAGTTACATGTACCACATGATAATATATAAAAATATATATCAATGTCAGTGAATTTCAAATTGCGCAAAGAGAACATGGGCTACGACGGCTATTCATGTTCTGTGGATGAAAGAAATAGTGCAATCATGTATTACAGACAAAACACCATTAACGGAAACATAACAGAACGCCCATACAGTCTCGTGCACCCTCCAATCATTACCGTTGCTATTCAAGCTTAAAACCCTAAACCCCTGAAGCAAGCTAAGGTTAAGCCAAACCAAACCACAATGGAATTTCATGAGCAGAGGATGTAATGTACATTTACATATAGAGAGTCTCCCTTTGTTTTTGTTTCCAAGACCCAATATTTTCTTGGTATCAACAAACATGGAAGAAAACGGGACTTGTTGTGTATCAAATGAGGGTTTCTTTATGTTACATATATGTGGAAGAAAGATTAGGTTGCAAATCTCTTAATCATTTCATCTCTTCTAACCATTATATGGAGCTTAGGGCCATCATTTTGCACTGCTCATTCATGGCCAGAAGCTGTGCCTCTTTCTTGTCCACAAGAGCTGTTAGTCTTACATTCTCTTCCATTAGTTTCTGAACCTCTGCTTCTTTTTGCACTTTCTCGCTTTCCAACTGTGTTGTCTTTGCAACTAGCCTGTTTTGAAACTCCGTTAACTAACAATTACAATAGAACAGGATATATGCAAGTATGAAGGTTTTGGGACTACACATTATCAAAACCTAGCTAAAAATAAACATCATGAGAATTTCCATAGCAATCTTATCCCCAAACCCAAGAATGACTTGTGTTTATAACCCATAAAGCAGCTAGCCATGAATGGAGACTTGGAAACTGTAGATGAATCTGTTCTGTAATCGTGATCAACTACCCCAGACAAGTGTTCTCATGCTGACAACGGAAAGCAAAATCCTCTTGGACAGAGAATTAATGCTAAGGTAATAGCCACGATTGTGGAGTCAAAAGTTAAAAGCTTTATGGCTTAATGATGATCAAAATTCTTAGTTCTAGAGCCCTACACAAATTAATGGAGCAATGATCAAAGTTCCTCAATCTAGAGCCTACACAATGAGTAGGCAAATGAACGGAACAAAAAATTGTCAATAAACCAAGAAAGAACTAGAAGATATGCTTTTTCAGAAGAGATGGAAAGTGCAGGAAACTCACCGTTCAAAAAGTCTCTCGATTGTTTGGAACTGCTTCTCTGAAGATACGAGAGTTTCTCTGACGTTGATGAGACTTGTAACATAGGATTTAAGCGACTCAAAGTCTCTCCTGACACGACTGAGTTCATGCTCATTTTCCGTAGCTCTTTGCTTCTGTCTAGACGTCTCTTCGACCAAATCATCAACCCTCTGCCGCATTTCACAGAGAATACTACTGGTCCCAAGAGCAAACTTTTCCATGTCCTGTAATTTCATGGACATGTTCTCGATTTGGCCAACCTTCCTTTGAATTTCCTCTTGACTTAACATAACTTTCCCTTTCTCAATTGCGGCTTCTGATTCAGCGATTATAGCACGCCTAGCCAGAGACTCCATTACACCTGTAACCGTCTCTACATGATTTAGCATCTCAGTAACATAACTCCCATCATGTTCATCTACTGATCCTTGTCTCCTATCAATCTCCATCTTTAGTAGAGCTTCACATGCCGAGAGAGAAATGGTCTCAAACAATCCAGAACCGGGCAAGCAACTAGTATTGACAATCCCATCACCCTCGAGCTGGTCAGTTCCAAGTGATAGATGTGCCATATCCGCAGCAGCCACAGTGGTTGCTTTTGATTTCAGGTAGGTCAATAACGCTGTTGCAGTTTTCACTCGTTTCCATAGAATCTCAATCTCCTTTTCTGAAACTTCCTTGGAAACCAGAGCAGATTCTTGGACATTTATGAATCTGTCTTGCAGAATATCGATGTTGGAGCGGCTCCTTTCCATAGCTTGCATCCAGATTTCATGATCCTCAATGATATTAGATTCTACACTTGAAGCAGAAACATCTTCCTTTGCAGCCATATGCCTACCTACTTAATGCAAGAAAGCTGAAATCTGTAAGAAGTCGGTAACAAGTGACAAACACCGAAACTCACTAAAAATAAGAAGAGAGCTTAGGCTAATAAGCCACAAACAGAATGCAACACAGTAAGACAATAATGAACATTATGGGAAGAAGAAAAGAATGAAATCTCTATCACATTTTTCGACAATATGCATACGAAACTGGAGAAATTTCACAAGTCAACAAACAAGGATACACAATTCCTACAAGAAAAAGTAAAAAAGCCAGCCAAGTCAAAGTACCTTCAAGAAACAGCGATTGACTTAAACAAAATTCAAGATTTCAATTGCAAATACGTTTCGTAATCGTAATCAGAATAAGCAACCAAATCGCAGCAAAAACTCGGAATATCAAATGAAATACCCAGAAATGGATCAACTTTTTGCCGGAGATTTCACGAGGCAACACGCCAATCTCGATCAACGAATAAGACAAGGTGAGCGAAGTCGGGTCGGGTTGATGAGTCGGGTGTAGAAAACGGGTCGAATATTAGTTGGAGGAGAATCACAATTAGTTTCCCTAAACAGGTTTTCTTGAAGTAACACCTTTCTTTCTTTCCGAGTTTGGGCCTACTTGAGCTCCACTAAATTATTAAGCCGGCCCAGTTATTTTTTTACTCCGAGCCCATGATCCCAGCTCGAGACAGAATCAGTGACAGTTTGTTTTCACTTTTATGTACTTGTAGATGACATACATAACCTTAGAGAAAGACTTGGGATTCATCTATCAAGGTACAAGAATGTTAATAATCGTTAGAATACAAACACACATTCGGAGTTTAAGTAATAAGTTACCAGCTGCATGACTCCTCACAACACAGTGCAAAAAGAGGCGTTGAAGAGAGGAGCAACTTTCAGCAGAGAAGCGAAGGCAGAGCGTAGAGCTTGTGATCACATTACAGTGGAAGTCTATCTGCTAGCTCCTATTTCCGAATGGCATAAGCAGGCAATTTAGATAAGTCAGGGATAACAAAGTCAAGTTCTGTAGAGCCAGTGACGAACATCGGACTTCCTGGTGCCCATTTTATCACTGGGGGTTCACTGGCTTGACCCATCCAACTATGAACCTACATTCAAGAATCCAATTATAGTAAATACAAACAATTCAAGTTTCCAGGGAACAACTACGGTTTGGATTGCTAGTTCAACCTGTTTTCCGCTTCTCACACCCCACGCATGGGTGCTTCCATCTCCTGAACCTACCAAGATATAGAAAGAGTTGGTTTTACAGGGAGGAAGTATAGTGTGTATGCATACAGCATCCAAATCTGGTAAAAGTCAGAGATACCTGAAACAACAAACATCCCTTCAGGACTGAAAGTCGCATCCAATGTAGATTCTCCACCTACTGGTTTCACACTATACGTTGAGAGCTGCAATGTACCACAACAAAAAAACCAGTTTACTTATGTATGCTGGTCATGTGTGTGAAAATGAGAAACCATAAGAATTGAATTGCAAGGAAAGCTGAAGGCATACGAGTGTTCCGCGAAACGAGTCAAGCACATGAATATGACCATCCATGGTTGTAAGCAGCATCAGCCTTCCATCATTACTAAACTTCACAACGTTAGCCTCAGAAAGATCACCACCAACGGAAAATATTTCAAAAGGACCCTACGCAAGCAACTTGTCTAAATCAGAAAAAATATATATGTTCAATGTAAAATAAGAAAATGTGAATACAGGAGGTCCAAGCTGCAAAAGACAGAGCAGGAACATCGGGTAACTTATGTTAAAAACAGACCTTTTCGTACATACGGGCATCAAACATTCTTATGTAGCCACCAAAGGCAATTGCAAAAACTAACCCTTGATCATCATATGCTGCAGCAGGCCTTCCTTGAACTCGTAAGAGACCCTATAGTTAAACCAAATGACCAATTATCTAAGACTGTGACTGACTCAAGACCAGCATAAGCACCTAGGGTAAAAAATGGTAATGTACCTGACATTTCTCCACCCTTTGATCCCAGAGCAAAACCGTTCGATCAAGAGAACCAGAGATGAAGCAGTCCCCACCAGAACACAAGCTAAGCGAAACAACTCTGCGTAAAACAGAAGCTTGTTAACACCAATTAGTTGTGAAGAAGAATATGAGTTGATGAACGAAATCAGAGGGAAAAAAAGAGATAAACCTGTCATGATGTCCTTTGAAGTAGCGCAAGTACTTGTTATCGTGCAAAGAGAGAAGCCGCAGAGAGTCTATCCAGAAATCGACGTAAATCAGTTTATGAGGAATCAACAAAGTATAGAGATGAATACGGTGTAAGAAGGCTCACCGTCCCATCCGTTTCTAGAAGAGTAGATGACAGTAGTAGGATGAGAAGTGAAGCAAACAAGATCAACCCCATACTTCTTGCTATTTATTGTCTTCAGACATCTAACACAAAGAAAACGAACACAGACTTATATATATATATACTGAAACCCAAGTTGGAATGTCATTGTCTAGAGAAATTCTGAAAAAACTCACGTAGCGGATGCAACATCATAGAGACGAATTGAGTCATCGTCGCTAGCCGTCACCATACAACTCGAAGTTTTGTGAAAGTCAATCGAGCTAATCCTACAATTCTGTAACACCAAAACAGTGATGAAACTGAGCGAGAGATGACACAAATCAAGCTTCAATTTCAAGTTGAGAGAAAGTACATAGTCTCTGAAAACAGCGCCAGGTTCCATGCTCTGTACAATTTCATCGGTGAGTTCCAAAGAAACTCTGTCCTCTCTCTCCCCTGCAAATTCCACCATAGATAATCGATTAAAACCACGTTAAACCGCGCGACATTAAATCTGATGACACTCACCAACCATCTCTCGGACCGACCAATATCGCCGGAGATGAAGCCCTATCAGTTGATCGTCGTCTTCCACCTCCTTATAGGAGAAAAAAAAAAAACCCAAATAATGTTGATTTGGGCCGAACTTTTGAGTGTGGGCTCAAATTTAATATATGAGGCCCATACACTTTCCAAAATTAGTGGGTAAATCGGTAGACCGTGGATCGGTCTTCACAGTAAACCGGTTACATGTAGTCGAACATATTGATTTTTGTATAGATGTAAAATAAGAATTAAGGAAGGCATATATGCATACACGGTAAAACTTTTATTCAACCTTGGCTAATTAACCACTACAACCGACAATCCAAAACACAAACCGGTAACGGTTAAACATCTACCGAGATACAAACTATACCAAAACAATACATAGTAACGGATTCAACGGCCGTGGTCCAAGTCGATGGCCTTGTTGGTTCTGATAAATTCGATACAGTCGGCCACTGCTTCGTTGTGATAAGCATCGGCGGGGTTATAGTTCTTTTGACACCGGACTGTAGTCACCGGCTGTTTGCTACGGCGGCGAGACGGTGACTTGGCGACGGCAGAGATCATGATGAGTCGGAGAACGGCCTCGCGAAAACGGTCGAGGAGAGTTACACTAATCTCCCGGTCACTAGTGGTTCTTGAGTTGTTCTTTACACGGGGGACACAAAATCCGACTCCGGAGTTCTTCGTCTTCATCTACAAACTTTTTATGATTGTGTGTTGTCTTCTTCGGCTGTCGCATGTGGGATTTTATAATTTATACACGAGGATCTAATGATGGAAGAGAGGCGCAGTTACATTTTTATATTATGAAATGGTTTTGTCTTGTGCTTATATTACTATATCCTTTGGTTCCAAGTTCCAATATTAAAGATATAAAATTCGTTTTAAGGCAGGTCAAGATCAAGTTTTGGTGAATAGTACATTTAATGTGTGCGTTTTATAACATGGTCGGGACATTTTAAGACCATATCTCATTCGCATGCAGATATCCATTTAAAGCATTGTTTTTGTTAGGTGGCTCAATTTGTTCTTCTTCTTTGTTTCTCGGTAATCGCAAAAACATAAATACTTGTATGATCGAATGGGCAAAACAGAATTGTGTCTATAAATGGATTGCAAGATGGGACAGAGTCGAAGAAATTGTCTTAAGACGTTGCTACATACTCATAAATAGAGAAGGCGGGTCATTGTCTTTACTGACCTTTGGGGCTCTGGGGGTTTTCACATGGTCACATGTGCAAGTTTTCACCAATATACATGCATGTCTAAATCACATAATCGTATAGAAATGAATCGTTGTATATACTATACATGAACATATTTATACATTTCATGGAGCCGACTCACCGGCCATGCCAAAATTGAGAGGGATATAATTGATTTGATCATCCTAGATATAGACAAATTTTGATGGTTTACTATATAGACACTCAAGTTTGTTAATTGAGTGATGTTTATGTCGACAAGTACAGCTCACGGATAGCCAATACTTAATCAAATAGATTCATTTTGTATTTATTTGGAATTGACCAAGTACAGTGGTTAAGTGATAAGAACCGAAGACTCAGATGAACAGTCATCATAAGCAGACAAAACTTAGCTTTGACTAATCATCAAGACATGAGTTAATACAATAATGTTTAAATGCTACTTTCTAATCTTGATTTCGTTTGTGTCCAGGTTTAATTCTGGAATTCAGGGCTTTTTTACAGAACTAGGTCATAGTTTGTGTTCACACAAAAGCAATCTGTTTCACACAATCTCGTTGGCACAACAAAACAAAGAGAGGATAAAAATAGAAAACGTCATATTCCGATTAGTTATTAAAGAATAACAGAGCGTGTATAGGCCCAAGAATCAGAAATGAGAATCATGAAACAACAAGAACAACTAAAAAAAGAGTTATATGGAGAGTAGAGACATTTGAGGTTTTGTCACAACTCCAAAACGAATTTCATATGAATGAATGAATCATTGGTCACCATAAAATCTGACATGTTTTCCTCTTGGTGTAGGAAGACCTTTCAAATGCAACACCTCTTTGGCCTCAACAATCTCTTCATCCTCACTGTCGTACACAAATCGAGTGTGTTTCCCTTCAAAGTCCATCTTCCTCATTCCATCACACAAATCATCCACAATCCCTCCCTCTTCTTCGTAGTATTCATCCTCATCATCATCATCTTCCTCTCTGTAAGAAAACACGTCGTCTTCATCATCATCTTCCTCGTCTTTAGTACTTGCATTGACCTGCATCGACCACACCGATGAGTTATCATCCTCTGTGTTCAGAGTCACCACCGAGGAGCAGTCTGAGCTCTCCCATATCTCTGATTTATCACTAAAGTCCAACATCAACGACCGAGTTATGCTTGGACTCTTCTCTAACTCCAAGATCTCCTCTTTCTCCACCAAGATGTTGCTTTCCTCTAACACCTAGAATAACAAATCATTTAACTTTGATCAAAACCCACCAATCTTATATCTCAATATGATTAAACCCACAAACAAAAGATTAGTTTTTTTACCTGAGATGGTGCTCTGAATAGTCCTGCAACAACCGGAGATGTGAACACGACCTGAACACCATCGTTATCACCTGAGAAACCATGAACTTGAGGCGTGTTGGCAGGAGTCGGAGCGAGAAGTCCCATGGGAGAAGTAACGAGATGGATGAAGGGACGAGATTGGACTGGAATCTTGGTAAGATCTGCTTCTTCTTCAACCTTTTGCAACAGAGTCTTGACTTGGCCTCTCAATAAAGCCTCACCAGATCCAGGAGTGTTCTTGATTCTACTCATATTCCTCTTCCCAATCACTCCTGAAGATGGAGTCTGCATCGCCAGTCCTACGATTGGTGAGTCGTTGGTTATGTCGAACAAAGCTGATCGGTCTTGATGCGGGTTGGCTCCGTTTCTCTGTCTTGGTTTCGATTGAAATTTATCTGACTCCTCTGCTTTCTCTGAAGGAAGATACAAAAGAAACCAGGTTTAGAAACAAGATATACAAGAGGATCGTGTGAAAAAGGAAACAGAATCAGAAAGACAAATCAAGATTTCAAATAAAGAAACTCATATTAATTGGGGAAATCAATTCCGCATAATAACTCATTAAGGAAAGAGAAACACGGAGACTTACTTGATGATAAGAGGTGATTCGTGGCAGAGCTTTTAATGGCGGATAGGGTTTGAGACCTCGTGACTCTTCTTGTTGATGATGGTGTCTCCATCTCGCTAGATCTGAAAGAAAGACTAGTGTTTTTTTTTTGTGTGAGATTGATCTGTGAAGAAGAATAGAAAACGCAGGCAATAAGACAAGTGATGGTGGCGTTTGCAGTGATGTTAGTATTTAAAGGCATAAAACGTATAGGTTTTTCAAAGGATATAGCCGTTGGGGCTACACAAATGGAAGGAGCCGTTTCCGAAAACTAGCCGTTGTGAGTTGTGACTGTCCTTGGATGAGCCATTATGGGCCTTTTGCTTCCCTATATAGAAAAGCCCATCAGTCTCTTGAAATAATACTTTCATGGAGATTTCAAATATTTTCTTTATGATTGGTTGCTTTTAGCAGATAAGAGTGATAGAAAAGCCATGGAATACTTCATTTTGTAACATTTGCTATATACATCTACGAATTAGACTCATAATACTACATTTTGTTTCTAAAAACTAAAGAAAAATAAATGATGGTTTTCATTCATTTTTACGGGAACACATTGTGTAGATAAATGATGGCATTCAACCAGGTCAAGTGATAAGAAAACCCAGCATTTAAAAAACATTTAAAATTACAGAGCTACTTTTGAAGCATCTCTTTTATATAAAAGGGGAAGATTTCTAGCCCTCTAAGCTATGCCACATGGGCAAAAACCTGAATTTCCTAAACCAATCAATTTGACATGTCATTAATCTCATATCTCATTAATCTCATTTCATAAAATATTTTCTTTCTAAACAAAATATTATATACACATTTAATAACCACAAATTCGTTTCTTAATTATATATGCACATGATGATTCAAACCAAAACATAAAAATTTCGCTGGGCCTCGGAAACACTTTGATTAAAATAAAGCCCAATAGACCAACAAGTCATGTTATTCCCAGCCCACAAGAAATTAGGGATTCTCGACTCTTCTTTGCAAACAAAACATCGTCGTCGGAGAACCTTCAAATCTCAGTCGCCGTTACCATCAGTTGTAACCACATACACGATTCCCATCCTCCTACCCTTCAATTGACACCTTCATCTTCCATAACGGCTAAACCCACGACCCTCCATCACTTTAATGGCTCCATAATCACCATGGCCAAACGCTTCTCGCTCTCATGGTCTTCATTTCTATCCTCCAAATGCTTTCATCTCCGTCCTTTAATGGCCTTCAATTCTGACACCTCCATCTCCCCTAACCTCCACCATCGCTATGGCCACACCTCTTCTTTATATACCACCAGACCCTCAAGTACACTCTTCCCAAACCTTCTTCTCCTTCTTCTCCACATTAAACAATGGCACAGAACAACAACGGCCCAATTCCCATCTTCTTCAACGATGTCCAATCCGGCTTACGCACTGACGAGTTGGTGTTCAGGCTCATCCACTTTTGGGAGGCACGAAACCCAAACAAAGGCGGACTACTCATTGGTCTCGAGTTGCTATTTATTGATGAACATGTATGCAATTCCTATCTATCTCCTACTTCTTCATCATCCCACCGAATCGTAACCTTAACCTTACCTCTTACACCTCCAGGGCACTGTGATTCAAGGTTTCATCGCTGCAAACCGAATCGCTCGCTACCAGGGCCTCCTCTATCGTAATGCCATCTACAGGCTTACCAACTACTTTGCTACGAAGAACAAGCTCATGTTCAGTGTTACAGAACATGAGTTCATCCTCTGCTTCACCGATCTTACGACCCTCATTCAAGTTGGAGACACAGACTTCTTCATAGATGTCCAGCGATTCCGCTTTCGTTCATACTCAGAATTTGACACGCAAGCAGATATGAGAGGTCCTCTCTATGGTTAGTACATAAACTCACAATTATGGTCATTACCAAAACTGATGGAAAATTCTGAATTTTTAGTCTATTTAATACATAAATTGATATGGTCATGTGGTTCGAAAGCTATGACATGTTGTTGAATTTCAATGAATAAATTTGCAATGTGTAAATCCAAAACGGTCATACCGATTGGATAATGATCTGAATCTGAGATTGAATCATAATTTGACAGGGTAAGTTATTATATTCCAATCTCATTAGCATGAAAACAAAAATCTGGTTGGGTGGTTTAGCACATGGATAAAGATAATTCATCGTTTGGTGCAGGAATATACTGTACGTTAAAATGTATAGTAAAAAGTTTTACTTTGTTGGTTTCAATGCGTGATCTTAAGGTATAAATGAAAGAATGTCAATTTTGGTTAGTATTGGATATTGATTTGATCATCAGACCATCGTAAAGTACTAATGTAGTAGTTGCTTCTGTGTACTCACTATGGTTTTGAATATAGTAGTAACATTCATGGAGATAATGGCGTAATGATCAATTTCTCGAACTTGACAAATCTCAGTTTTGTATTTGATCTTTGTACTTTTTTTTTGGAGCTGTTGCAACCCATGACCTTATGCTACTACTAGGATATTATTAGGATAGATTTGTTCGATTCTTTTTCACCCATATTTTAGTGATAGGGGTGTACATAAAATAAAAGGCTTACACTTAAACCATATTCTTTTATGGTCTTTTTATTACTAGCATCAAAATGGTCCTCCTAGATATTCTAACTTCAAATAACCCACATTTCAGCAAACTTAAGCCTCAGCTCCATGTCTTCCTCGAGAATTTTCTTTGACACAGATCTTGACCTAACCAAAGAATATCTAACATGGTATGTCTCAGGTTAATTATTACTTTACTTTCCCTGGCGTTAATGGTCACTGCCTACTTAATTAATTCCAGAAACAAATTCTTATGATAAATTTATATTCTCACTCAACAAAATTACACCTTCCTCTCTTGCAGGCTTGGCGACAATGCAAGCAATTTGGTCACTGTTAACACGTCTAAGGTGACAAAGCTGGAAACCCTCACTATTTCTGAGATCCTCAACTTTGTGCAAACTTAAAAGGCCTTCAACAAAGATTCTAACAGAGACTAACATGTTCATTGACAACCTCTGATAGATAGCAAGCTTCATTTGCGAGGCTACAATTGCCAATGTCATATGCGAATCTGGCTGGTACTACATCTCTTGCACATGATGCAACCATAAACTGATCCGTTGTCCAACTTCCTTGGTGTGCAACCTATGCAAAAATTCAAGTGTTGTTGGAGTGATTAAGTAGGTCATTCTAACTTTCATTTACTGTATAACGAACGAAATTAGATTTTCCATCCAATATTCCAGGTATAGGCTGCAACTATTGGTACATGACAGCAACAACGAATCTACCTTTGTCCTTTTCGACGATGCCGCCACTTCTCTTGTGGGAATGAGCGCAACTAAACTAATGGACACTTTAGTCCAAGTAATTATGTCTAACATTTTCCTTGGTTATTTGAGATTAAACATTGCATATATTCACGATCCATTTGTTAAATTATCAAAGTAAAATAGTACATTATGATCCTTGATAATCTCGTGACCCCTTTGCCTTGCAGGAAAATGAAGCTACCGGTGCAGCTGATGAGGCAGCAGTCCCGCAACGCCTCTTTGAATTCATAGGCCAGACACACAAATTTGAAGTCAAAGTGACCGAATACAATTTTCGGGCCAAAAGACAGACGATCAGCGTCACAAAGATTTTGGAACCCGCAACACTTCCCCAGCCCATCTCACAAAACCTAACTCTAGATAAAGCTGAAGACAACCATGGACAAGATTTCGAGGTTGTTGAACGTGGGGACAATAACTCATCTGCTGCAATGACTAGACCAAGTGGTGGAATGCTGAAACCAAGTGTGAGCCAGAATCCAAAGAACAAGAAGCCAACCACTCTAGAGACCATCTCAGCTGAAAGTAACGTGGACAATGACGACGATGCAGCGGGTATAAAACTAAAACGTCCCCGTCGCAACCCTTAGTCAAGCTAGCTATCACATCTAAGAACATCACGCCTCACTCTGCGTTTCAGTTTCAACTTTCATATTGTTTGACTTTTGAGCCTTTCTATTTTCATTTCAGTTTTTGTCTTCCCTAAATTGTTTCAACACTTTCTCCCTAATAAAGACTCGTCAAAATTATGGCCAACACCAAGCTAATTAGTGGTTTCTCTAAACACTAAAAGTTCCCTAAGTTGTGACTTCAAACTATTCAACATGTAGTATAGACAATTCTGCACCAACAAAAAATGAAACACAAATAAATTTAAAAATTTACTTACATATTTCCAATTATAATACCAAATTACTCAAATCTATATCACGATAGAGATTGACCCATTTATCTAATCTTCCATATATTCACCTACCTATTAATTCTAAAATTTTGAATTATAACTATCGAATCATTAGAAAATAACCACATATTCCAAAAGATTACTCAAATTTTGAGTAGTAATTATCAAATCATTGTCAAATAATTACAGATTCCATAAACCGTCCAAAGCTACAAGATTTGAATCCTCTATATAAAGATCACTAGGAAAACCATTCTCATATCATTTCAGAATTCACATTTCTTTCTGAAAAAGGATTACTTAATATTCCTTTGTTTAGAAAGATAATGATGAACAAAACTGGAAAAAAACTCCCCAAGCAAACAACACAAGAAAATCATATTCACAGGAACATCCTTTCCTCATATTATTGTGAACTACTAGAAAAGTACCAAACACAACTCAATGCCCCCTGCTGTAGCGAAATTGACCCAATCAAATATCTCTTCAAGTATATAAGCAAGGGAGTTAATAAGGTCGCCGTTCCCATGAAACCAAGTGCCAGTCAGGATCAGAAGAACAACCTTGCCGCACCTATAGAGACTATCTCAACCAAAAGTAACAGGGACAATGAGGACGGTGCCGGAGGTAGAAACCCAAAACGTCCGCGTCACAACCCTTAGTCAACATTCCCTCCACACCTAAAAAGGAGGATTGACGTTTCACTTTGCATTTCTCCCTTTGAGCTTTCATATCTCACTTTGCATTTTCCATTCCTGTTTTTCTATTGTTCTCCATTTCAGGCTTCTCATTCTCATTTATGTTGGTCAATCATTCCTGTAGTAAATACATAATTTTTTTTAGTAGTTGTTGAAATGTTGTATTGTATTTTATAACTAACAGGTTACGCCCCGCGAGGTAAATAAATACATTAATTAAAACTTAAGAATATTTTTTAATTACCTATTCATTTCTCAAGAATACATATTTTAATAAAATAAATCAAACATGACATTATCATGTATCGAGTATTATGAAGAACATGGCGCACCAAAATTAATACATTAATATGTTAAAGAATATGTTAACATAATATTTAGATTATCTAATACAGTAAAACCTCTATAAATTAATAATGTTGGGACTTTGACCAGGGTATGCTTTGGCCAAGGAATTAGAGAAAGAACATGAAGAAATGATAGTCAATGAACCAAGTTTGAAGCCCTGAAATGTAATTGTAGATGAATTCTAAACCGTAAAGAGGAATTCAGAGAGCAGAACAAACCATTCATTAGAGAACTCGAGCAACGCATTAGCCAAAAGCTTCCTTTCATGTTCAGGGCTTCAAACCAAATGTGCCGCCACATTATTTCCTTTGGTGAAAGAAGTGCAGGGATCGAATTCGACCCTCTAATACGCCAAAAAATGGGTGAGATGGATACAAATCAAATTATTCCATTACATTTTGATTCGACTAAGTTTGTTTGGTGTCATTAACGTAACAATCACATTTCATTTTTTTTGTTGGTTGTCTCATAGAATCATTGAGAAACAAAGCATACTAATATAAGATATTAAACAAAGAGGTCCACTTGAGTTAGGTAATGAACAAATATATTTTCTTTATGCTAACCATGTCCACGCCAAAAATCATGCTTAGAAATAAAAGTGTCAAATTGTTGCGATTCTTTGAAGATCAAAGAGGATAAGATCAAGACAATTCTCCAATTCAATCTTATGCATCCGAGGAAATTTGACATACAAAGAGGAAGTAAAAAGTTTGTGTATTCTTTTTCCAACCATGTTAGGATGTCATTTTGATTTACGATTTTGTTTATAAATTTTGATTTGAGTTTCATTGTATATTGTTTATGTATTTGTTCATTGATTTAATAAAACTTGGAGCATACTTGGGGTTACTACACCTTTTCTTTAATTTGAGGAATTTAAACGTCCAATCTATATAATAAGATTTGAAAATGTAATCACTGATTGAAAAAATAGTATGGTTGTCAAAGGAAACAGGAAGAACCTTCTTTTCAGTATTGCACAATCCAGAGTCTGAACCAATTTCCAAATTGAAGCAGCCAAGATGACGAAACCTAAACTTCAAGAGAAGATTAACAATGTGGAGTACTTGTGAGGCTTGGTGGGTTTTAGTTTTTAAGTAAGTATGTAAGTTGTTTTGTCTAACTAACAAAATAAACTTAGTAAGATTTGAAATCAGATCTGGGGATTTATATTTTAAAATATCTAAACTTTTGTAATCTGTAAACCTTGGAACCGTTTGTTATAAAACATTTTCCAAAGGTTTGATGGAGTCCACACCTCCTGAACAATAAAAGACCATGTTACCACTTGTGAATGTACGCTTCTGTCTCCCTGAAGATGATGTTGTCATGTTTATTTTTTAGTTTTTTAATTACTTACCGAGAGGAAAAAATACTAAACTTTCTGTTTTCTCAGGCAATGTAGGGTTGGTTTATCATTTCCAACTCGAGGTATGGAATCATATGGAGAAGGAACACATGGTACCTTTGTGGTGCATGTAGATGGGAGAATGTGGAGACTTATATAGTGGATTCATGATTTAAGGCTTGGTTTATGTCTTATATGTTTGTTCTCCAAATATAAAGAACTACAATAATGTTTTCACATGATCAATATCTATTAGACAAAGTTATTTTATCTTCTCTCCGTTCTCTGCACTTTTCTGTTTACACCTATTGTTATAGTTTAGAGGAATTTAGTGTTTTATGGTTGTTAAAATGTAATACTGTAGTATAATTTTGCTTACAATTGCAAAATGTAATGTGATTTGACTGGTCATCCAGACATCGATTAGTGTTATGTAAAGAGTGATCACGATTACAAAAAGACAGTACATGTATTATTTAGGCCCTAGTCTATATATATAAAAAGACATTTTCTCTCTTATCCTTAAGACACATCACCCTCCACATCATTACCACATCATATTTTTACAATAGTTTTTCTAATTTTAAATTAAATACACATATTAATTATACATTAGCTCTTAACATTATGAGAAGAATATGAAAAGTTATCATTCATCATATCATAAATTGGTTTTAACATGCTAACAATAATATGATAAGTTATTATTCATATTCTAAATTAAACAAAAGTAATATAACTTATATGAATATAATTTGTTTCCAAAAATTTAAATTGTATTGTAATTATTTTAAAAACTAAAGTATTAAACAAAACCTAATAACTAAACAGAAAATCTAAGTTCGTAAGTTTCGGTACTCGGAATCAACCTCTAAATATTCTGATTTAAAGAATAACATTCTATCTCAAATGGGGTTTGAACCCGGGGCACAAAGAAAGATAGGAAACATAATAAATCAAAGTTGGAGAATGGATCAGAGTATTTTTCAAAATACTATTGTTATGATAGTGTGATTCCGACTGGAATGGAAATTAGAAAAATAATTGTATGGTCCATTAAACAGAAAATAGATATGAAGATTATATAGTTATAAATGATTATGCCATCTCATGTATCATTTTCTTCGATAACACAAAAAAATGCTACATAATCTGTTTACCAAAATATCATCTTTGTATTGATATATCCTATCAAATGAATTGAGTTATATTATATTATCATGATTTTGAGACTATAATCTATTTATTCACTTAACTAGAGAGTTTTCTTTATTTTTATTTTTTGCTAAAGGGAGACTTCTCTTTATCAATGATCATGGTACGTTTTTTGTGATTAAGATTTCAGAGTTCACAGAGAATATAGCAATGAGAATTGAGATTGACCATCATGGTAATGTGGTACAGTTATATGGTGTTTTGAAGGTAACTAATTTTTCTAAAAATGTATACATATACACATACACCTACCTATGTTAATTAATGTCATTCTTTGTACTACTTTTCTTTTAATATACGTATAACTTTTACTGTCTAATTTTCTCTACATTCTCCTATACTTTCATCATACAACGCATTGTTGGATTGTACGTTTGTGAAGTTTCTTTGCATATTACTTTTAGTTTCAAACATTTTTTTAGTCCGGTTAATTGGAGACAAATGGAACGTTTCAAACATTTGACATTGATATTTTTCTTGTGAGAGCTTCTTTGACTCTTCAATTATGAAGATGTATGTTTGGTTTCAACAATGATATCTTTTTCTGAATTAAATCATGCTCCATATATTGTCGTAATAAAAAAACAAGATAAGTTTTTAAAGTGATTGATAGTGAAAAATAAAGTTGGACACTGAGTTTCATCATATTTGACTAAGGAGCAGAGCCAAATATGCAAGGAAAAAAAACTATAGACAAGTCAGGGTCCATGGTCTTTGAGAGTAGAAGACCGTATAAGAAAACTTGGAATGGAAAAGAGAATTAATGAGTGACTGCTCAACCATTTGTAGAAGTTTAGAAGATTAACTTACACTTAATGTTATTTGTTTTTCATTATTTGTTACATGCAAAATGGGAAGAAATCAAAACTTTTTTTTTGTCACAACCTTTAAACATAGAAATATATGAAAATATCAAAGCCTTTAAAGTTTAAACATATAAATATATGACTCAATCACCAAAATTGAAATCGTAACTAAAGATTAAGGACGGGAGTTATATTCTTCATCACAAAAAACTTTCAATCGTCAATAGTCAGTATTAAGTAGTGTTCAAACTTAAAATAATTAATTATAGACTGTTGAATATTCTATAGACACCAAAAAATATTTGGTAAAGTATTTGAAGAGTTTAGCCATTCCATCGTACCCATAATATATTTCCTAAAATTTTACTTCTTATTATAATTTCATAAACATGTAAAGAACATACACGGGCGTAGCCCGGGACATCCCCTAGTCTATATATATAAAGTTAGCTTTTCTCTCTTCTCATGAGGACACATCACCATCCACATCATTTCCACTTCATATTTTTTTTTTAAAAAATTTTAAATTTAATACACATAAATAATATTTAACAATGATATATTTGATGCTAACAATATGAAAAGAATTTGAAAAGTCACAATGTTATACTAATAAATATATATAGGTATACATAGTTATTGAAATAATAATAAGTTTAATAAATTTGGTTATACTAATATATTTCACATTTTGTATGTTTTCAGTACGTTAAGTTGTATCGCAAGTATAATAAAACAAATTAAGATATGAAACATGTCCTAACAATTTAACAAATAAGTCTATCTAAAGCTAAATTCATGTGGTAAAAATAGAAGTTGCTAAGTCTTACATATAGTAGAGGAAAAAAACAATGAAGGTATCCTTAAAACAATAGTTTCAATTAAAAAAACAAAAATGAAAAAAGAGAATAAGAGCAATTATTGTTTTGTTAAGTAACATACTAAAAGTATCTACACAAAAATAAGTTTAATATTTTTAAAACTATGTGTTTTGTAAATTTATTTGTGTTTTGTAAATTTATTTTTAACAAAAATAAATTTTTAAATGTAACTATAAACGAAGAAGAAATATAAATTTGTATGTTTCGAAGTAAGCGAAATTTTGTGATGTGCCACTTTATATAATGTCATATTTTAAAAAGAAATTCATAAAGCCACTTTTAAAATATAATTGACTTAAAATATTATTTATGTTTAGGTTAACTATATTATGTTCGAATTTAGTTTCTATGGTTGAACGTTTGTTAGGGTTAAACCATTTTAAGTTCATAATCATCAAGTAGAGTTTTGAGAAATATATTTGACTTGAATCTATTTAAGAATTAAAAATTATTTGTGAAAGATAGATGCAAAGAAAAAAGATAAACGTGACACAACACGTTTGTTTATAGTGTTTTTTTCTGGGAAGAAAAAAAGACGGAAGAGAAAAGATATACAATTTGGTTGGTGAGGGGTACATAAGAAGATGTTTATGAGGAGATGTTAAGTGTCATATCAATCAGAAGAGACGACGAAATGTATTAAGATAAGGAGAAATGAAACATTTTCATCGTCTTTAAATATCCACATATTCTTCTCTCTATTTTATACTTGGGAAGATTATATTGTTAATGTTAGTTTATGCTAATTTTGTTACTTTCTGCAATAAATTAACCTGAGTTATCTTCATTACTTTAAAATAATACAATTATTTTATAAAAAACAATTTATCCATGAATTAATGAACCTTTTAACTAATTTAAATAGAAGAATTCATTGGAAACATCGATCTAAAGAAATAGTTATACAGTTGTATTTTCAAAAAAATAACCTGAATTATCTTTAATTACTTCAAAATAACACATGTTTTACTAAGGATGCAATTTAAGTATGAATTAATGAATCTTCTCCTATAAGTGCATATAAATTAAAAATATGATTTAAATATATTTTCAAAAACATAACCTTATAAATCCAAATAAAAACAACATAAAACACTAGAAATATATGTTACAAATTATTTAGGCAACAAATATAAACTAAAAGCAATTTACATTTACAACAAAACCCGCGCGCATGCGCGGCGGGTAGTCACCTAGTCTTATATAAAAATATAAAACATCGACCATTACAATTAATGAATAAAGATGGGTTAAATACTATTCTAATTCTAATGTAAAGATAATAAAAAATTAACTACTTTGGCGTATAAATTAAAGCCACACTTACCACAAGCGATGAGCACATTTGCACAGGAAATACACATTGTTCACCTCTCTAAGATGAAACAAAAGATAACATATTAAAAATGATATAAGTAGTACAAGTAAAAAGAACATGAATCTTCATAACATAAATCCAAGACCTGCCAACATATCATCCATGTTTTTCGACCATTTATTAATTAACTTTTTGGCATGAACAAAAGACCTGCCAACATTGCTGTCAAAACGAGCAATGACTTGCTCATCACGTAGACATGACCTTAAGTGCATGATGTGACAATCAGCATGATTGAGACATCTTAGTTTAGCCTTACCAGCCTCTACTTCATTGCGGAGGTATTCTACAAAATAACACGGGAATATGAGAGCACAATAGTAATAATTAAGTTCACATGAGAAATTACTCTTAAGAGAAACTAGATTTAACCTTGAAGGTCCTCCTCACATGCATGACCGCATGCAGGATGTTCTCCTGTATTCTCGGATGCACAAATGCAGCAACTACCCATCGTTCTCTCAGAGAGACAGAAACCAATCTCAGCGTAAATTACATCTTTAGAAGCCTTAAGTTCGCTTTCAATCTTCTTTGGATCCCTAATAGTTAATAAGAAGTAAATAACTCATAATGAACAAAATTTACATTATATAAATGATAAAATGGTATGGTCTAACCAGTTGTAGTGAATTGCTAGTAAGAGGGCAAAGTCATCCTTGGATATGAAGATATGATATAAACATGTTATATAGTAAAATGACATAATGTTACAATAAAACGAAATATAACATATTATATACTTTGTATGATATAATATGTTATATTTCATATATCATATTACAATTAAACAAAAAAATAATGTTACAATTAAAATGATATTACATGTTAAACGTTGTTTAATCTTACATATCATGTATTATAGCATAATGGATATGATATAAACATATTATATAGTAAAATGACATAATGTCACAATGAAACGAAACATAACATATTGTATACTATATATTTTGTATGATATATATAGTTGAGTTGATAACATTCTTAACATCCAGTGAAAGGGGAAGCCTCTAAACGAGTATGCAATGATTTTTATGTCTTTTAATCCTCTGTAGCAAATATGTTGGCTTCTTTGTGTTGGCTCATCAGATTAGAAAATCTCTCGGCGAGGCTCTGCCTAGTTGTTGGGGACACACCATTCTTTCCGATCATAGATTCAATAATTGCTTCACCCAACAACTTATTCTTGATCACAGCATTTCCATTTCTTGGGACTTTATCGTCTTTCGAAAACGCAACCTGTGACCAAATGTACATATATATTTCACACAAGAAAGACATTCATTCATTAGTTATCCTCACAAGTCACATCTTTGGAGGGTTAACAGAGAAAATGATAAATAAAGAAAGTCACTGACTGTGAGAGAGCCTTTAGGGCAGAGAGCGAAGAGGATTGAAGAGCCTGGAGGGAAATCTTGGTTATTGAAGACCAACAAGAATTCGTCGATGGCTTTGGCTTCGGTTCTTGTGTATTTCCCTGAAGATTTCAAGATCTCCTCGCAGTTTTCTACTACTTTCTCCGAGTATTGTGTCCCCCTTTAATTTCATTTTCATCGTCACCCTTATGAATTTCTCAAACACACCTTTAATTGTTCCTCAAGAGACCAAAAGCACAAACAAAAAGTAATTATATACGTATCAACTTAGTAGACATATAACTAGACAACGCAAATCGTGTGTGAAGAAGAGATTTAAATTTCCACGTAAATAAGTTTTGTGCCTGTGATGAGTTGATGGAAGAAAGAGATGGATTCCGTTAACTCCTTTGCATTCTTGCCCTTCCACTTAACGGAGAGTGACGGTACTGCCATAGCTTCAAGGTAAACTCCGATCACCGTGACAATTACGAACTTGCCTTCGATCTCCAAACCTCGTATCCCTGCGTGCGGAAGTTAGCCACACACACACACATATATATTATATAAGATTCAAGAATAGCGGCTCGCATGCGTTTGTGCGGCTTTGATGCTAACCTGCGCCACCGAGGAAAAGCTTTTTGGAGGAAGCGGGAGAAGTAACAGCCCGAGGGAAAGTGAAGATGTCGACGTGGAGAGGGGTCACGGACGGCAACGGCATCGCCGACATTGATGACCAACTCATGTCTAGTTTTTATTTTATTTTCAAGTTTAAAACATTCAGTTATGAGGTAAATGTGAAAGAAGACTATTATATATTTGCAGGTTTAAAAAAAAAAAGAGACTTATGGTATTCTTTCCAATAATACATAAAGCGATTGGATATGCAAATCAAGATTAATTCATACCACAGAGAATTTGGACGGGCAAATCAAGTTTTACACTAAAGAAATCCTATTAATAATAGTGTTGGACAGTGTTAATACATTTGCATGTATAGTGGAAATTCAGAGATGCATAACGTAGAAATGAATGCGGGCTAGTGAGGGAGAGGGAATAATGCCAACTTACTTGGTGACAAGAAATTGTTGGTGAGAGACATGGTGGCCTTTAATTTTGTTTGTAGAGGATGGTGTCTACAAACTATATATCTAAAAGAGGTGATCGATTTTGTTTCGAGAAAATATAAAAGTAAGCAATACGAAACAGAAACAATATGAGAAATGGTACAAGTATTGGTAGGCATTCAGAAAGAGAGGTTACCGATCGACGGTGCAAATTGACAGAATTCTATATTCTTGTTATTTGTTTATAAGAATAGATGCAACTGGTATATAAAAATATTATACCCTTCAATTTTGGTTGACATGCTCGTGTGTAAAACTACACGCTAGTACGCTACCGTATGAATTGTTCTAACTTGAGCAAACAAAAAATAATGTAAAAACCATTTACCACATTCCTCACGACAAGTCTACAATTTTGGGGAAAATGAACTAGTTGGGCATGAAACATGGAACGGCTTGGAAGCCAAGTTGGCTAATTGGTGATCACAAGTCTTAAGAAGGGTCCGACTTGTATACTTAATATATATTTATAATTTATATATATGGTAGGTGTATTTGTTTAGGCTAACCATGTCACACGTTTTTCTACCTGGGACAAGTATTAAAATAAGCAAAAGCAGTTCAGATTCATAAAGCTAAAGTAAGTGCCTGCCGTCATCATTGCAGAGATCGATTTTCATTCACTTATTCCAACAAATTTTCTAATATTTGAGTAAAGTACTAGTCCATTTATGCTAGCAATAGAATAGTTATTGGAATACGGGTTGTGTGTTGGCATGGCACGTGAAACTCACCGGATTTGAGAAAAGAGACCATTTGTTTTGTTACATTCATCGCTCCCAATAGCTCATTTCAGTGTTTACGAACTCGGACCTAGCAACTGTAAAGAAACGTATACTTAAGTCTTAGATGATAAATACCAATAAATTAGTGTTGAATCAAAGAAACTCTAATTTAGACTTTTCACAGAACTTTTTTATCTAAAAAGACCAAGTCAATTTGGTAGACCAAAATGAACAAATTTAGCAAAAAAGTCTAAGATTAATAATACATAAATCAGTTAGGAAAATTCTTGGTTATACATTGCATACTACTGATTAAGGGAAATAGACAGCGAAGTGAATCGATTTACACCTAAAAATCCAGGCTATGCTAAAAAAGAGTTGGTTAGAATGTAATAAATGTGTGTGTCCATAATAATTTCGTGACAATAATCGACTGCGATGCAACTGAATTTTGAAGTCTTTCCGGATGGTGTCGGGCCCCAACATGGAGCAGCTTCGATTAGTCATCGCATTCACACCCATTACTCTATAAATGTGTCAGTTAAAAAATCCCAGATTCGGATTCGGAGTGTATAATACAAGTAAGTAGAATCTGAAATAAAAAAAGGAAAAGAAAGAAAGCAAAAAAGAGGGAAAGTGGTGAGGATCTTTCGTGGTCCTTCACTCGCTTCTTTGGGTTTGACCAACTCAACGCTCTTCTCCTTCCTCTCTTCTTCTTCTTCTTCTTCTTTGTTTTTTTGGTTTTTTTTCTATTAATCTTCGATTCCCACATCCATGTTCCACTGTAATCCTCTCTGGTTTTAGTTAGCGATGGGTGTATGTTTCTCGGGCATTAGAGTCACTGGTGCTAGCAGCAGTCGAAGAAATAGTCAGACCAACAACCGTAAAGGATGCAAGAACCCTAAATCCTCCAATACTCCCAATCCCAAGGAGTGCGATAATAAGCCCTCCGTCAAACGAAGAACCGGTTCGATTCCATGCGGCAAGCGTACTGATTTTGGGTACGCTAAAGACTTCCCCGACCAATTTACGATCGGCAAGTTGCTGGGTCATGGTCAATTCGGCTATACTTATGTTGCCATTGACAAGGCTAATGGAGATCGTGTTGCAGTCAAGAGACTCGATAAGAGTAAGGTATTGCTACTGCTACTGCCAATTCCTCACCGGTTAGGGTTTGTGATTCCCTTTTGGCTTTGTTGGGTTTCTCAGTCTCTTTTTGTAAATCGATTTGATACTACTTTCCATTGTATATATGAATTTGATAGAGTGGATTCGCAGCAAAAGTTGGCATCTTTTTAGTTTATTTTAACATTGATTCTTCTTTTTATTTTCTTCCTCGATGATTATCCATTTATTCCCAGCAACATTTTGTAAACTATGTCATGATTCCATTTCAAAGGTTCTTGGTTGTTTGTTAGTGCGCTTTTTCCGTTTCACATCTCTCTTGCTTGATTGCAATATGGTTTCATACAGTTACTGCATCATGCTCTGCTTTGGTTACTCACGATTCTTTAATCCTCACAGATGGTTCTTCCTATTGCGGTTGAGGATGTGAAGCGAGAGGTTCAGATACTTAAAGCTCTTTCAGGCCACGAAAACGTTGTACAGTTTCACAATGCATTTGAGGATGAAGACTACGTGTATATAGTTATGGAGTGAGTCTCCTACTTTTATGCAATTGGACTAGTCTACTTCTCATGTATCCGGCTTTCACATTTGTTTTTGACTCTTGCCTTTTCCTAGGTTGTGCGAGGGAGGCGAGTTACTGGATCGGATATTATCCAAGTTAGCATCTCTCTAATCTCTCATCACTTACTCGTTTTTACAAGAAAGAAATTCCCATCTCATTATTGATGGTTTTCTTTGTTTTCGCAGGAAATATAGTCGATACTCCGAGAAAGATGCAGCTGTTGTCGTAAGGCAGATGCTCAAAGTCGCAGGAGAATGTCATCTACACGGTCTAGTACATAGAGACATGAAACCAGAGGTACATTCACTTGTACAACTCATGTTTTTCCTTTGGCTGTTCTATTTGTATCCTATTTGGTCTTCATTCCTATTTTATATTCTTGCAGAATTTTTTATTCAAATCAACAAAACTGGATTCGCCTCTTAAGGCTACGGATTTTGGTTTATCAGATTTCATTAAACCAGGTAAGTAGAAAATATCAAAAAAGCCATACAAACAAAGTGCTATATCCTAGTCTGTTGATTTGTGTGATAAACAACTCAATCTTTCTCAGGGAAAAGGTTCCATGACATTGTTGGTAGCGCCTATTATGTTGCTCCCGAAGTACTTAAGCGCAGGTCAGGGCCTGAATCAGATGTGTGGAGCATTGGTGTGATTACGTATATATTACTTTGTGGAAGGCGGCCTTTCTGGGATAGGACAGAAGACGGTATATTTAAGGAGGTGTAGTTCATTGGACTTCTATGCATACCTTTTCTTTTTTCTTTCTGACTTCCTATTGACTTGTGACTGACTTCTTACTAATTTCTACTATATGTCTATAGGTATTAAGGAACAAACCTGACTTCAATCGTAAACCATGGTCAACTATAAGCGACAGCGCGAAAGATTTTGTTAAAAAGTTACTAGTAAAAGATCCACGAGCACGGCTAACTGCTGCACAAGCCCTGTGTATGTGGTTCTTGCTTTTGAGCACTAGTTGGTGATTTTATCATCTGCAATGGAATCTTAGACTAATGCTCTGTTGTCTCTTGCCTATGCAGCACATGCGTGGGTTAGAGAAGGTGGCAATGCCACTGATATCCCTGTCGACATTTCAGTTTTGAACAACTTACGGCAATTTGTGAGATACAGCCGTCTAAAACAATTTGCTTTACGGGTAAGCTGAATGAGGAAGTTGTAAGAATTTGTTGGATATATTAAAGTAAAGAGAGATCAGGACATGTGGCTTATTCTTTGTGTCCCCCTTTCTGGCAGGCGCTTGCTAGCACACTTGATGAGGCAGAGATTTCTGACCTCAGAGATCAGTTTGATGCAATTGATGTGGATAAAAACGGTGTCATTAGTCTTGAGGAGATGAGACAGGTAAGTGAACTTTATGACTAGTTAGTTGCTTTATGAGCAATACTAATTACACCAAAGCATGATCAGATAATATTGTATCTTTTTTTTTTCTTCAGGCACTTGCAAAGGATCTTCCTTGGAAATTGAAAGATTCACGAGTTGCTGAGATCCTTGAAGCGGTAGTTACATTTTTGTATTCCATTGCCATTGCATTCTCTGATGTAGCAGAGAGAGAGACACATACTTTCATAATCTGAGTAGCTGTATATATTTGGTGGACACAGATTGATAGCAACACTGATGGGTTAGTGGACTTCACAGAGTTTGTAGCAGCAGCACTACATGTTCATCAGCTGGAAGAACATGATTCAGAGAAATGGCAGCAAAGATCAAGAGCAGCATTTGAGAAATTCGACATTGACAAAGATGGGTACATAACGCCGGAGGAACTTCGAATGGTAACCTTACCTCTTTATCCTCATTTGTTAGATAGAGTTGATGATGAAGATAGCTAATAAGTGAATGTTTGTGTTGGTGAATTCTGTCAGCACACGGGGTTAAGAGGGTCAATAGATCCGCTGCTGGATGAAGCAGACATAGACAGAGATGGGAAGATAAGCCTGCATGAGTTCAGGAGACTTCTAAGAACAGCGAGCATAAGTTCACAGAGAGTTCCAAGCCCTACAGGCCAGAGGAATCCTCGGTAGTCTCGGAAGGAATAGTAGAAGAGGAGTATGGAGACAGTGTAATATATTGGGATGTGATTTGTCTGATCAAAGTATATGTAATGTTGGGTGTAAGATAAGTGCTTTTTTGTAGTGATAACTAAGTAAGAAGTTTGGTTGTATGAAGCAGCCAAACTAAAGAGACAAGTGGGCAAGGAGGCCACGTGGCTTGACCAAGCCCAATTTTAATGGGTGGACTGGGCATCAAAGAAAGATAGATCCAGCTATTACTTGATTCTCCCCATATATTTTGTCTGTTTCCTTTCTTGTTTTAATTATTAAATAATAATTATTTGTTGCCTTTTTCTATATTCTCCAGCCAGGATCTGTGTGGCTCTCCCTCCAACGAATTTTCTTTTCTAAAAACATTTTAAATTAGAAAATGATGGTTAATGTCATTATTATAGGAAGAAATAAGAGACTAACAAACAGTAGTTTATATAAATGGAAATATGTAAAGTTGCATATTGCAGGTTCGGTGAATGTAAAATGGACGTGGTAGTCTCTATTCAATAGTCACGTTTTGTGTATAAAAAAATTGGATTTAGATTTGATAATTTCCAACCCCCTTTGTTAAGAAAGTTGGATGAAGCTAATAATTAAGTGCAAATGGTATGTCTTTGCTTTGCCTTTTCTTCTTTAAGTCTGAGAAAAAAGAAAAGTGAAAAGTCAGTAGTAACGCGGCAGGGGTATATCAGTCATTTTGACAGTAATCAGCGTTTAGTAACAGCCGCGTTTGACATTTTCTTCTCCAAAGCAAAAAAAGATTCTTTCTTTCGTCTTCCCATGGATTCACTCTTTCCTTTTTCGATCCAATCGATTTCTTCGCTTCTTCCCTAAATCCACTTGCTTAAAGATACTAACAAATCTTCTTCTTTTTTGCCCTAATTCCTCAAAGTTTATTTCTGAATCTCGCCTTTGATCTCATCTCTCCCTTTATGGCGGATATCGTGAAGCAAATCCTAGCGAAGCCGATCCAACTATCTGACCAGGTAGTCAAAGCCGCCGATGAAGCTAGTTCCTTCAAGCAAGAGTGCGGCGAACTCAAAGCCAAGACCGAGAAGCTCGCCGGTCTTCTCCGTCAGGCTGCTCGCGCTAGCTCCGACCTCTACGAGCGACCCACTTGCCGTATCATCGATGACACAGAGCAGATGCTGGAGAAGGCTCTCTCCCTTGTCCTCAAGTGCAGAGCCAATGGCATTATGAAGCGTGTCTTCACCATCATCCCCGCCGCTGCTTTCCGTAAGATGTCTGGTCAGTTGGAGAATTCTATCGGAGACGTTTCTTGGCTCCTCCGTGTCTCTGCTCCTGCGGAAGATCGCGGCGACGCTGGCTACTTAGGTCTTCCACCAATCGCTGCAAACGAGCCTATCCTTGGCCTGATCTGGGAGCAGATTGCGATTCTCTACACCGGCTCCCTAGAAGACCGCTCCGATGCTGCTGCTTCGCTTGTATCTCTGGCTCGTGATAACGATCGCTACACGAAGCTTATCATTGAGGAAGGAGGTGTTGTGCCTCTGCTTAAACTGCTCAAGGAAGGGAAACCGGAGGGTCAAGAGAACGCGGCGCGTGCGTTAGGGTTACTTGGTCGCGATCCAGAGAGCGTGGAGCACATGATTCACGGTGGTGCCTGTTCCGTCTTCGGGAAGGTCTTGAAAGAAGCGCCTATGAAGGTTCAGGCGATGGTTGCGTGGGCAACTTCAGAGCTTGTGTCGAATCATCCCAAGTGCCAAGATGTATTTGCTCAGCACAATGCGATTAGGCTACTCGTTGGTCATTTAGCGTTTGAAACGGTCCAAGAGCATAGCAAATACGCCATTGTCAATAGCAAAGCTACCTCTATTCATCACGCGGTGGTTCTCGCTAAGGAAAATCCTAATTCCTCCTCAGCTCCCTTGGCCAAGGGTGTGGATGAGGATCAGAGCTCTATTCCTCATCCGACGGGGAAGCAAATGCCTAATCAGATGCATAATGTTGTGGTTAACACCATGGCGGTTAGATCAAACCCTCCCAAGAAGTCGACCAGCAATGGTGTGAGCAGCCACAGTAGTAATGGTGGTGTTAATCCACAACTACACCAGAATTCGACTTCTGGCGCATCCAAGACTCGGGAGCTGGAAGACCAAGCGACCAAATGTCAGATGAAGGCGATGGCAGCGAGAGCGCTGTGGAAGCTTGCAAAGGGCAATTCCACCATCTGTAAAAGCATCACAGAGTCCAGAGCTCTACTTTGCTTTGCTGTTCTTATAGAAAAGGGCATCGAGGAGGTCAGATACAACTCAGCTATGGCGTTAATGGAGATCACAGCCGTTGCAGAGCAGGACCCTGATCTGAGACGCTCCGCATTCAAGCCTAATTCCCCTGCCTGCAAGGCTGTGGTTGATCAAGTACTCAGAATCATTGAGATAGCCGATTCTGAGCTACTCATCCCCTGCATCAGAACCATTGGGAACCTTGCTAGAACCTTCAGAGCAACCGAGACACGGATGATCGGGCCTCTGGTGAAGCTTCTAGACGAACGAGAGCCTGAAGTAACAGGGGAAGCAGCAGTTGCACTCACGAAATTCGCCTGCACGGAGAATTACTTGCACAAAGATCACTCGAGGGGCATTATAGAAGCTGGAGGAGGAAAACATTTGGTTCAGTTGGCATACTTCGGAGAGAGTGGTGTTCAGATTCCGGCTTTAGAGCTACTCTGTTACATAGCGCTCAATGTTCCGGACAGCGAACAGCTAGCTAAGGACGAGGTACTAGCAGTGTTGGAGTGGGCTTCGAAGCAGTCTTGGGTGACACAGCTGGAGAGCTTAGAAGTTCTGTTGTTGGAGGCAAAGAGCAGACTGGACCTATACCAGTCAAGAGGATCCAGGGGTTTCAATTTCAATTGATTCATTCAGTTGTTTCGATTTTGATGTTGAATTCTTGAATAGTGAATGCAGAACAGCTTGTTGTTTCATACTTATTCGTGTAAAGCAAGAAGAAAAAAGGCTGGAGCTTTTTTGTAGTTGATCTTTTTGTGTAAAGATTCATATATCTGCAAGACAATATAATTTGATGATTTGAGCACTTTGAACTATTTCTTCATTAACATCAAGAAGATCTCTCTGTATGTGCTCGACCATGAACAAAGTAGAAGAGTCCAAGAGGCCCAATAGTAATTGCTTGAGCCCAGTAACTACAGATTGTGAGTGATATTTGTATCGACAGTGATATGTAAAGAATAGGCGCATGAAAATGGCAATGATAAAATTAGGACAATGATAAGCTGTAATAACTTATCCACTCTTACACTTGGCCTTACATTTTCCTTCACACAATCCACACATCCAATCCTGATCATATACCTTGCTCTAACCTTTTTTTTTCTTTGATCTTTTTTTGCTTATTATCATATTTTAGAGGTCCATCTCTAGTTCTTCTTCTTCTTCCATTCTGATCAAACATGGCTGCTGCAATAAGTGCTGCAGTCTCTTTTCCTTCCACCAAGTCATCTTCTCTTCCCACCAAAACCTCCTTTGTCTCCCCTCAGAAGATTTTCCTCAAGAAGGTATGATTTCTTTCCATCTATCATGTTCGTAGTGATCGGTTACAGAGCATGACGTCTTGATTTTGTTGTGTCTTGACATGCATAACTCCTGCACGTACAGAGCACACTGTGTTACAGAGACAACAGAATTGTGTCAGTGAAGGCTCAGGTGACAACAGAGACGACCGAGGCGCCAGTGAAAGTAGAGAAGGTTTCAAAGAAACAGGAAGAAGGAATTGTTGTCAACAAATTCAAGCCTAAGAACCCTTACACTGGTCGGTGCCTCTTGAACACCAGGATCACCGGCGATGACGCTCCCGGTGAAACCTGGCACATTGTCTTCACCACCGAAGGTACGCTTTTCCCTTGCCACAAATCCTAAAATTGGTGGAATTGTGGATATATATAAGTTTTGATTTTTCCTCAAAGTGCATTTTATATCATGTTTTCCAAGGAGTTGTATGGAGTGTGAGATTTGACTAGGTTTGTTGAAATATGATGAATTTAGGTGAGGTTCCATATAGAGAAGGGCAATCAATAGGAATTATTCCAGATGGAATTGATAAGAATGGGAAGCCACACAAGCTGAGGTTATACTCAATTGCCAGCAGTGCCATTGGTGACTTTGGTGACTCCAAGACTGTAAGCTTTTTCTCTAACCATGAAAACCAATACAAGATGCTCTTCTCTTATTTGCAATGGATGTATGCAGGTTTCTCTCTGTGTCAAGAGACTGGTTTACACTAACGATGCTGGGGAGCTTGTTAAGGGAGTCTGCTCCAACTTCTTGTGTAAGACGAAGAATAAATCGACTAGTGATGGATCGATTACGATTTAAACTGTACTTACTGTTTGTGGTTTTTGGATCTTTTCAGGTGACTTGAAGCCAGGTGATGAAGCAAAGATCACTGGACCTGTTGGGAAGGAAATGCTTATGCCAAAAGATCCAAATGCTACCATCATCATGGTATTTTATACAATGGTCTCACATGGAAAAGAATTTCAAGAACACTTGTAGTGATTTACTTGTGGTTTTTTTTTGTCTTCTTAGCTTGGAACAGGAACTGGAATAGCTCCATTCAGATCATTTTTGTGGAAGATGTTCTTTGAGGAGCATGAGGACTACAAGGTGAAACCATAAGCAAACTCTCTGACACACAGTTGTTGCCAGTTGTAGTAACTCACTCTATAAATCTATATTTGCAGTTCAATGGTTTGGCGTGGCTCTTCTTGGGTGTACCCACAAGCAGCACGCTTCTCTACAAGGAGGTAAACTAGCTAAATCCTAGTCACTTTACCAATGTTGTGCAAAAGTTGTAGACTTGTGAATAACGAATGGGGATCACAGGAGTTTGAGAAGATGAAAGAGAAGAACTCTGAAAACTTCAGGCTGGACTTTGCGGTGAGCAGAGAGCAGACGAACGAGAAGGGAGAGAAAATGTACATTCAGACAAGAATGGCAGAGTACGCAGAAGAACTATGGGAGTTACTAAAGAAAGACAACACCTTTGTTTACATGTGTGGTCTCAAGGGTATGGAGAAGGGTATTGATGAGATCATGGTCTCACTTGCTGCTAAAGATGGTGAGGACATTCATTTCATTTTAAGAACCACTCAAGTCTCTCTGTTCAGGGTTTTTAATAGTTGTTTTGTCTTGGTTTGAACAGGGATCGATTGGTTGGAGTACAAGAAGCAATTGAAGAAGAGTGAGCAATGGAATGTTGAAGTTTACTAAGGAAGCTTTTTATAATTATGTAGATAAAGCTGATGCAATATCAAAACTTCATTTCTGCTTCTTTCTTTTTCCTTCACTTGTTCTTGAAGGCATCTTCATCAAAATTCAAAAGAGAGCATCATATTACCACCAAAATTACTCTCTCGCACTCCCTATTCATGTTTTGTTTCTTGCAACAGTATAGTGTTTCATGATATATATATCATTACATGTTCAATATCAGTTACTGTTTTGTTCAATTTCCCCTCTCCTGTGAGGGTTTTAACCTTTTTTCATTTTGAACTAGTATGCATAATTCTTTTGCTTTTGTACTAAAAGTGGAAAATGGACTTGGTTTTTTTCCGTATTTTCGCTTAAAACAACTTTCGTACACTAACCACTGATAGATCGAAGTAGAGTGTCTTTGGCAATAATCCAAATCACGACACGTGTCAGACATGGATTTTTTATAAATAGTAGCAGGAGGGTAGTCTTTGATCACAGCTCAACACAGAAGCTATGTTTCTCTCTCAGTAAATTTTGATGGCTCTCTGCTTTGTCTGCAGAGGTACGTATAAGCTATGAGGTTCGAAATAAAATCCATAAATATTATGGTTCTTTTTGGCATCATCGATTTTTATGGTTTATGGTATACACAGGTATTAACGGCGCAACGTTTACACTAGTGAACAAGTGTGATTTCACAGTCTGGCCTGGAATTCTCGCAAGTTCCGACAGCTCCAGGCTCGACACCACCGGCTTCGAGCTTCCTAGAGGCGAATCCCGTTCTTTCCCAGCTCCTCCAGGTTGGTCCGGACGTTTCTGGGGACGAACCGGTTGTAACTTCGACGGCCAAGGTCTCGGCTCCTGCGCAGTCGGTGACTGCGGTTCCGGTCAGGTGGAATGCAACGGAGCTGGGGCGGTTCCTCCAGCGACTCTAGCTGAGTTCACCATCGCCTCAGTTGCTGGAACGGGAACACAAGACTTTTACGACGTGAGCATGGTCGATGGTTACAATCTTCCGATGATCGTTGACACGACAGGCGGCTCTGGAACTTGCGCCACCACTGGCTGCGCGACGGATTTGAACCGGAAGTGTCCTGTGAAGCTGAAAACCGCGGGAGGTGCAGCGTGCAAGAGCGCATGCGATGCTTTTGGAACGCCGGAGTATTGCTGCAGCGGTGCCTATGCATCGCCGGACGCGTGTAAGCCGTCGGAGTATTCGTTGGTATTCAAGACGGCTTGTCCCAAATCTTACAGCTACGCTTACGATGATGCTTCAAGCACTTTTACTTGTTCAGCCGCTGATTACACCATCACTTTCTGTCCCACTTCACAAATGTAAATTATAGTCTTAACATTTTAATAACAGAGACCTGGTCAGGTCACCTGACCAATGATCGGATCAAAAACAGAGCTTTTATACATTTTCGGGTTTGTTCTTAGCTCTTAAACATTTTCTTTTGGGTCACAGTTTAAAGTCATCGACAAATCCACCGGGATCGTTGGTGGAGATAGTACTGGCCGATCTTGCCGCTGGAGATTCTCTAACTTTTGTACAATTTATGACCCGGATCTTTAAGTTAGATACACGGAAACAATCATGATCACCAATTTTGGTGAAGTTCTTGCTTTTCTCTCTTGGACTAGTCCTCTTTTTGTTCCCATTATGGCAATGACGATGTGTGAAGAGGCCTATCCAAAAAGGAGTCAGACAAACGAGGGGACTGGTTTCTGAATTGAATACCCAACAAACCAATCTGTAAATGTGCCATTTTGTTAAAATCAACCTCACAATTAGATATGTACAGAAAAAATGAGACAGTAGAAAAGTGGTGGGGCTGCAGAGACAGCAAGTTCTAGTGGACACGAATCAGCTGCAACTCATGAACTGAGATTAGGATTAGGTAAATCCCAATGACTTTAAGGCAATCCACTTTAAAGCTAAAAGTAGGCAGCTTTGAGTAGAGTCATCAACCTAACGATCCTTTTGAGTAAGATTAGAATAGATAAGATAACAGAGGCATCACAACACATTCTTCTCTGCTTCTTTGGGTGGCAATTTCCTGATTTTTGCGACGAAAAGGCCGCTGGTTGCTGAGATCGAAGGATCAAAACGCAGTGTTTTAGGCGTACGACCACTTCTACATGGCCAATCCTTGGCCATTTCAATCTCTTGTAGCTCTGCATCACCATAACCCAGTTTTCTGTTAGTTCTAGCCCCTAGTCCGACCAACAAATCCAAATTCAAACAAAATCTGACCTATACAGACCTCAAAAGTTCGATTATTTTTTCCAAATGGCCCATTATTGACGATAATACACTAATTTTTTGTCAATCTGTTCAAAATGATACTTTATGTACCTGCAGAGGAGTTTTCAGCAAGGAACTGATCCACCACATCTTCGTTTTGGGCAAGTGTCAAACTGCAGGTGCTGTATACCAGAGTGCCACCTTCTTTCAACAATCTGAATCCATTTCTCAGTAGATTCAACTGAAGAGTTGTCAAATTTCTATCGGTTCTCTCAGCGTCCAGTACACGGCGTTCCAGCGTCGACCAACCCCATTGCTCAAACTTCTGGATATGCTTGATTGAACCATCATGTGTGCACTCTGCGTCCACAAGAACCTGCAAAGCCGCACTTCAATTCTTTAGTTATGTTACTTTTAAAGCGACCGTATATGCACCTGCAGATCACAACAGTACCTTGTCATAGCCACAATATGCGTAATCATTTAGGTGAAGGGATCGATAAAGTTCCTTCTTGTTTAGCCCTATAACTCCAGAACTCTGTCCATAGAAAATAATTTCTGGATGTCCACTCTGAGGCAAAGCTAAATTATTCCTAGCCTTAGCTTCTAGTTTCCGTTCTTTGTAAGGTTTACGAGAAGTCCACTGCTTGAATGTTTCTTCATGATCATCCACACATGACCCACCTGAATATAACCATAGCAAACCATCGCTTTCAGCAATTGTTAGGGAAGCTTAAAAGAACATATTGTTTGAAAATGTTACTCTACATGGTAGGTATGTGGTAGGTGGCACAGAGAAAGTGGTTCCATCAGCAAGAAAAAGACGGCTCCTTTCACCAACACCATATTTCTGAAGAAGTGTTCTGCAGGCGGCAAGACGATGCCTTGCTACATCGACACCAGTTGCAGTCCCCTTCTCACCAAGTAGGTCTAGCATCAGACATAGTTTAGCACCTGAGAGTATCCCGTTCAAAACAAGTTACCACTACGAAGTAACACAAAAGTAACAGAGGTTTATACACAGAATGGATAGAAGACACACAAAAGCAGCCTATCATGGGACTAGGAGTGATGGAAGATAATAGTGGAAGCAGAGAAATGTATGATTTACCAGGAGCAGCACAAAGATCCAAGACATGGTCTCCCGGGGAGATATCAAGTGCTGAAACAGCAGCACCGGAAGCTGCATCGATTCCGTACATCTAAACAAATGCGAGGGAAGAAGAAATAAGGCAATTGACATAAGAGATGAAATTTGTTCATTGGTTGCTCTCACCTTCCCTTGTTGATACGCCTTGGAGCTCGCTATATGAACATGTGGAGGAATAGAGTAAAACCCAGGTAACCAATTCACCTTCTCCAGCTTACAGTTAATCTCAGATTCAATCTCTTGGACCAAATCCTCGAACCCAGGTTTCAACCTTGAAACAAAGCTCTGGATATCAACCCGGAATCATGAGAAGAAGAGGAAAGGGAGTTTACCTTACATAGCGTGGAATTGAATCTCTGTGAGTATAGATTGAAGGATCAATGCCATTGGCCTCGAGAAAGCTAAGGAAAGTTTCCGGCAACTGCAGCTTCGACGTTTCTTCCATCAGAGGGAGCTTGCCTTGGGGTCGGACGCCAACAGAGGAGATAAAGGGCTTAGACATAAGCATAAAGCCCAAACCTTTTGACCGACCGGTTTAAACTGGTTCGATTCACTTGTCGTTTGTGATTGATCATTGGAAAATTTAACAAAATAATTTATTCCACTGTTACTTAATTATACACAACACACAGCTTTTATTGAATCTGGTATTACATTTTGATAACAACAAAACAACACACTGAAATACATAACAGAAATAGACTATTACATGATCACACTTGCATTAAGAAATTAAGATGGCGAATCTTAGTTTGTAGATTGCTGCTCCTTGTTGATGGGAAAGTTGTGATTCACCCAAGCTGAGTAACCACCTCCCACGTTTCTCACTTTCTTGAAACCCTGATTAAAATATATATACTAAGAATGATTCTTTGCTTAAACACATTTATCGGAGTTCGTTAGCGTAAACAAACTAGAGGACTTACTGCAGCTACAAGTTCAGTTGTGGCATTTAAGGATCTAGCTCCACTTTGACAACCCTGTGCATGTGTCATTAGATACCAGATTCAACATCAGTAATTACAGAAGAAAATAGAGAATTTTCACTTCTTATGGGTGTGATGAGTAAGAAAAGAGTTACCACAAGGATATCATCAGCTGGGTTGAGGAGATAAGAGACTTGATTCAAGAAGTCTTGATTCTTCACTCTACCTACACAGATCGATCACAAAGACAAGGGGATTGGTTTAATAATGTTTTTTTTATATATATATATGTGAAACTTGATTGATTTTTATTATACCTTGAGGTGTGTTGAACATGTAAGGGATGTTGACGATATTAGATGCTACACAATGGCCTCTCCCAAACTCTTCCGGAGTCCTGCATGTGCAAAGGAATCAACAACTCGAGAATTGGTACATGCATAGTGATGATGAATGACACAAATAGAGGTAGAGCTTACCTAACATCAAGATACTGATAGCCAGATTCAATGAGACTCTTGGCTTGGCTCACATCAACAGTCACAACTTCTTCTGCCTTTGTGCTTGACATTGATTCAATAAGATCCTCCCCTACCTTCTTCTTCTCAAACTAAACGATGATGAAGCTTTAGGAAGAGAACAGAGATCAATATATAACCCGCAAATCGGACCATACATAGATAATGCTATTTTACAATTATTTTTTCAACTTTTTTATTTTCCGTTATTTTATACAAACGCATGTCGCGTGGTGAATATAATAATATACAAGTTTAATGACCCTACACAAGACAAGTTTCTCAAGTTGCTGGTGTTTGATTTGAGATGGAAATTTAAGCTGAATTTAGTAAACAAAACCATTTTTGTCGATGGAAACAAAGTAAAATGGTGATGGAATTGCGCAACTAACGACCCCATGAACGAGTCATTGTATTGGATGAGACGTTAGGTAGGGATGATGCGGTGACGTCTTCTTCTTCCTATTTCTCTATTATTACGGACAATTGAACAAAGACAAAATCAAAGCCACGTTCAATGGATTCCAGCATCTAAGGGACTCTGATTAAATAATACCTACTTTGCACCAGAGTGATTCCATTTTGTTGCATCATCAAGATAACATTAAAGATTACACTCCATCTACCATGATGAGAGCTCCAACTCATGGGAGAGAAAGACAGAGCAAATCTGATAAGATCATGATTGTTGATTTGTTTCTATAGATGCATTTACACTCACACACGGGTCTTATCTAACTCCAACACATCAACTGATACAAAAAAAAAATCATAGATAAAAAGATCACGAAACAACACGCATACACACAATACAATGATCATTTATGCTTTACGTAAATGTACAGAGAATGTACACATGCTACAAACAACAAGCAACTCATATCTTTTTGATTCGTGGAAAACCAACCAATATGGCAAATCCATAGGCTTTACCTATACTTACCCAACATGATTCTTCATTCTATATCTTTTGGAACATCAGATCGATGCAGACCGGTACCCGGTCCACAGAACCGAGCACTGACAAGTGTGTTCAGCCGCTATAAGCCACTTATAAATCTATCGGCTTTGACTGGATTCAGCAAAGGTAAATCTACTCGTACTTGTATCTGTTCTAGGACACTCTTGTTTATGTACCTACAACAACACATAATCCACAAATAACTACTCAGAGGATTATCCAGGGATTTAACAATACATATGGAAACAGAGGTTTCAGTCTAATGGGCTCACCTCAGAAGACATAGTCTCCGTTCTTATATCATGTTTGCACACCGGGCAGGATGTACCCCATTTCGTCAACCAAGAGTCGATGCAACTCAAGTGAAAAGCTGCAAAGAGCTTCAAGTTAACCATCTGATATGAGTTACTCACTCACAAAACTAGAAAAAGGGCCATCTTTGACGATTCTTCTGATGTACGTATTTGACCCATCATATCATTCTAAGCAATGGGGTAATACCAATAAGTTTGAATTCACTGCTAAACTAGTCTAACTGGAATTAGCAGAATGAGGATTCCCAAAGTACCCTAAAGCAGAAAGATATCTATTCTGGGACCATAGAATCTAAGAGAAACCTATTAAATTCTTCCTAGATTAAGCACCTGTGATGGGAAAATCTCTCATCCAATTTTGAGTAGGTATAGTCTCATGTAATAACATCTCCAAGACCTCAATGAAGACATGAATGGTAAAAGAGTAGCAGTTATTACCATGTTGGCAGGGGAGAAGTCTGAGGCTTTCTCCAAATCTATAATCCTCGAGGCATATTGCACATGTTTCTCCGGCCTTGTGCTGACCAGAATCACTGAAGGTGAAGCAGGGGAGTGTACGGACCAGCTTTGCATCTACTCTCATGGTCCTGTTGTGCCTCCCTCGCCATTGGGTCCAGTGTCTAGGTGCAAAGAAGGCAAGTAACAGGAAAGTTACGATTAGAAGGAGGGAGAAGAATGAGATCGCCAGCACAGTCCAAGCACTCCCTTTGCTAGGAGGATAAAGGCAGCATTCACCCTCTTGGCCTCTCGCATACTTGTTCAAAATCTCACCAGCGACACGTGAAACGAAAACTGCATCCACTGTAATGTCCTGAGGGTTCACCTTCACTGTGCAAAACAGACGTTGATTAATGCCCTTGGTTTTGGACCAGTGCAAGCTGATCCTAATTAGTTGGATTAACAAAAACAATCTCTTAAGCGTTGACTAAATTAACTCACCCTAGCTAAAGCACAAGAACGGAATCATACGAAGAAAAGTCCCATTGACGCTATATTAGTATCAAGAGAAGAAGAAATGAGAAGCTTACTAACGACGAGATCCTCGTTGTCGATGTTGTCATAGACAATCACAGCTTGGAAACCTGAGTTCTGAGCATTGAGGAGCTTATCCTCGAAAGAACATTCGCCTCGGATAATCAGAGCAAACTTAATTCTCTGTTCTGTCCAGTTAGATGCGGCGGCGTGACGAAGCGGTGAGCAACCGTCGAGAGGATCTGCGACGTACAGAGCTCCACATATACCGTTTCTGGTCACAGAGCCATCTATAATCAAAAACCCAGAGTCAAAATCAGATTCGATAGAAGATAAATTACGGATTAGCAAAAAGGAACACAAAAAAGAATTGACCAAATTTAGCAGGGAGATCGGCAAAAGAGGCGGAGATGGAATTGAGGACGACGGTGGCGACTGAAAACTGAAAGAGAGAAGAGAGGAAAGGAGCGGCAAGTAGACAGCTTGAGACGACAAGTCTCATCTCTATCTTTTTCCGGTGGATCGATGTCTTTTCAGCTGCTGGCGGTCGCAGAAAGAGTAGGCTTTTCGTTTCTTCACCCAAACCTTCTATTCTCCTCAGAGGCTTTTAATACGGTGGTTAAAACAAAAAGTTCCGCGCCAAATTCAGTATCGTATACGGAATTAAAGGACGACAGATGTAATATTTGGTAGAGAACCAGCGTGGCGTCTTCTAATTGGCTTAAGAGTAAGCGTTCTTGGTGAAAATAAGTCAGTGTAAACGACGCCGTATTGAGGATACAAAAAAACCCACAACAACACTGCACCACTCGGTATGTTGATTTTGACTTTAAAACTTATACATTAGATTAGAATCTCAATAAATATTTTTTTCTTTGCCAACCAAAAAATGATGGTTTATATCTAATTTTTAAATTTTGCTTTTAATAAAATTATACATAATAACATAAATTTCATGTGAGAGTGGGACATATCAATTAGTGAGATTATGTAACATAAGGAAAAATAATACGGGTGTGACATATGCACACATCCAACCTATTGTAAGTAAACTTTAATTTTGAAAAACATAGATGATTTAATTTATACTCTATATATTGAGAGCATAATTAAATACGTACACACTAATTGTGGTGCAATGAGAAACTCCAGTCAACAATAGAGAAAAACATTGAATGAGATCGTTGGATCTAAGCAAAGCCAACGATTAGGATTAGTCTTGTGCTCTGACCCTTGTTTTCCTCTCCTTTTTTCTTCTATAAAGTTTCCTCCACACACACATACATACATACACACCTGTAAATAAGAAAGAAGGAAGAACACATCTGAAGCGGAAATGGCGAATCCCGGTTTGTCTTTCTGGACGACGACAAGAGCAGTCTGTGTTGTTGTTGTTGTTGTTTATGTTCTGTGTCTGTCGCTTGAAAGCGTTAATGGCGGCGGCTACGTGAAGTACGGCACGGAAGGTAGAGTTGTGCCGGGGAAACTTAACGTCCATCTTGTTCCGCATTCTCATGACGATGTTGGGTGGCTGAAAACCGTTGATCAGTACTTTATTGGATCAAACAACAGTATCCAGGTATTTGTATACACGAGTCTATGTACGTACGTAGAGACTGTATATCCTCAAAATGTTTTAATCGTGTGATCTTCATCAGAGCGCTTGCGTGAGGAACGTGTTGGACTCAGTGGTGGATTCGCTGCGTCGTGATCCCAATAGAAAGTTTGTGTTCGCTGAAATGGTGAAACATATATTGCTTCCATTGATTAATATTTTGATTAAAAACCATGTTTTCTCTGGCATATCTCAATGTGACTCTGTTTATGGAAAAGGCTTTCTTTACGCGTTGGTGGGAAGAACAAAGTCCCCAGATACAAGAACAAGTGAAAGGGCTTGTAAAATCCGGACAGCTTGAGTTTGTGTAAGTTTTTTGTTTGATCATTCATTTTGGGATCACATTGAACTCACATGCAGAATAAAATGGTGTGCAGGAATGGAGGATGGAGTATGCACGACGAAGCAGCGTCCCATTACATAGATATGATCGACCAGACCACAATGGGACATCGGTTTATAAAGCAAAATTTCAATATAACTCCTCGTGCTGGTTGGCAAATCGATCCCTTTGGTCATTCCTCCGTCCAAGCTTACCTCCTCGGAGCAGAGGTCCTCTTCCTCCTTGACCAAAACTTTTTTTTTTTTGGAGGTTTAACTTTTTTGTTTTGTATATGGAGTGGGTGCCGTGCAGTTAGGGTTGGATTCACTGCATTTCGCGAGAATCGATTACCAAGACAGAGAAAAGCGCAAGAATGAGAAATCCCTCGAATTCATCTGGAGAGGATCCAAAACTTTGGCTGCTTCTTCTCAGATATTCACCAATGTCTTCCTTGTTCATTATAGCCCTCCCTCTGGCTTTCACTACGAAGTAGGCGAAGATTACGTCCCCCTCCAGGTTCTCTTCGTCCCCCTCTTCTTTATCCTTTTGTTCTTCGTGGATCTGATTTACTGGTGGTGATTTGCAGGACGACCCTCGTTTTGATGGCTATGACATCAAGATGATGGTTGATCATTTCATCAATGCTTCTATGGTTTATGTAAGTTTCAGAATTTGTTTCCATGGTAGTGGAAGCGTCTAGTAGTAATCTTGTGGTTCTGAAAGTAGTGAATATATATATAGGCCAATGTGAGTCGAGGGAACCATGTGATGTGGACAATGGGTGATGATTTTCAGTACCAGTTCGCCGAGTCTTGGTTCAGACAGATGGACAAATTGATCCATTATGTTAACAAGGTTTTTCATCTTTCTTGCTCAATCTCACTGTCTTTGGACTAATCTTGATTCTCAAATATTCCATTCAACAATAATTCACAGGATGGCCGTGTGAACGCCTTGTACTCCACACCATCTCTATATGTTGATGCAAAGAATGATGCCAATGTCACTTGGCCTCTCAAGACTAATGACTTTTTCCCGTGAGTGAGAGTGTTCAGTGTAACCAAATTAATCCACAGCCCTTCCTAAGTTTCTTCATTTTCTCTACTCTTGTAGATATGCGGATCGGGAAAACGCCTACTGGACTGGCTACTTCACCAGCCGCCCTGCTGTTAAACGATATATTCGGTCTCTTAGCGGATACTACTTGGTATCAAACTGTATCCCAAGAGTCTGATTTAATTTTTCTTTGTGAAATTCAAACACTAATATACAGCCTTGCATAATTGTCTCTTTTTTTTTCCAAACAGGCTGCAAGGCAACTTGAGTATCTGGTGGGCAAGAAGTCAAGAGGTCCAAACACTTGCAGCCTTGGGGAGGCTTTAGGTATAGCACAGCACCATGATGCTGTTACTGGAACCGCCAAGCAGCATGTAACAAATGATTATATCAAACTCCTAGCCGTTGGTGCTTCTGAGGTAATTAAGATACATGAAAACTCTGAGGTAACAAGGTATCATTTTTATGTGTAATTGGTTTCATCATACATTCCAATAGGCAGAAGCTGTGGTGAATTCTGCGCTTGCGGGCTTATTGAACAAGGCACACACACAGCCTGCAATAGCATTCAGCCAGGTTATATATCCTACAAACTCTCGTTTTGGTTTTCATTTTTCAATAAAAAGTTTAGAAACATCCATTTCTTTCCTCAAAAATTATTGTGCATCTCTGGTAGTAACCTGGTTTATACCTTGTCATGGAATGAAATGAGCAGTGCTCGTTGATGAATATCAGCTATTGCCCAGCTACAGAAGAAACCATTTCAGGCCAGAAAAGCTTGGTAAGTCCATCACATCTCATAGCAAACCTTAAAGATATAGCTCAGGTCTCAGCTTAGGCTTCACTGTCTCACTGTTTAAATTTGATTCAGATTCTGGTGGCTTATAACTCCCTTGGATGGAATCGTACAGAGATCATCAGAATTCCGGTTAGATTTACATTATACTTTATTTAATCTAGTTTACTTGCTCCTTTGAGGTCAATGAAAACTCACAAATTCTCTGTTTCACTAAGAATTACGGTTATGTACCAGGTCAATGATGCAGGTCTAAGCGTGGAGGATTCATCTGGAAACACCATTGATGCTCAATACATTCCCATGGATAATGTCACAAGCAAGCTGAGAACTAACTATACAGAGGCTTATTTGGGAATACCTTCACTGCAGATTCCAAAGTATTGGCTCGTGTTTAAAGCAACAATGCCGCCACTTGGTTGGAACACATTCTTCATATCTAAAGCAACAGGGGAAGGTATGAAGAGAAAGGCTCATACAAATCCATTACAAAGTTATACATACTCATGATTTTTTTTCGTAATGATATAGGAAGCAACAAACACAAAAACTCTTCAGTGATGGTTAGTCCACAAAGCAAAATGATTGAAATTGGCCCAGGAAATCTAAAGATGGTGTTTTCTTCAGACTCTGGTCTTCTCCAACGGATGCACAACTCCAGGACAGGAGTAATGTTTTGTTTACCCTTGCATACTGACAAATCTTGGAACATTAACTTGGGGAATATGGTTACACAAAAATTCCAACACAATTGTTTTTTGATAATATCTTTCAGGCTGATATACCGGTGGATCAGAACTATTTATGGTATGCTTCTAACACAGGGGATGCAAAAAATACCCAGGTTTCCGGTGCATATATATTTCGACCAAATAGTTCATTGGCGTATGCTGTTTCATCGAAAGTGAGTCTATGAATAAGTATTTGTTGAGATATATATGCAGTTTTGAACTAAGAAAACCATAAAATCTACAGATGCAAGTAATATATAATCCATCTAAGTACTTGTTTGGAAGATAAGGTATACTCACATAAAGTATTTCGCAGCCAAAGTTGCAGATTGTGAGAGGGCCTTTAATGGATGAGGTGCACCAGCAATTTAGTCCATGGGTGTCACAGGTAAGTCACGTTTTCTGTTAATTCTAGTGCCATACAAATTCCTATCCTTATTTATAGATACATGTTTGTTATGTAGGTGGTAAGACTGTACAAAGACAAAGAGCACGCCGAGTTTGAGTACACTGTGAGTGGTCTCCAAAACTCCAATTCCTATTATTTTGTGTGTTTTTTCTTTGGGTAGAAAGATCCTTCTTGAAGCTCATTTTCTTTGGCAGATTGGACCAGTTCCTGTTGGTAAAAGAACTAACATAGGAAAAGAGATTATCACACGGATGGTAACAAATATGACTACGGATAAGGAGTTCTATACTGACTCTAATGGAAGAGACTTTCTGAAACGGGTACCCAAATTTCCTATATTCTCATATTTCAAACACCAATGCAAAGATTGTATCATAGTATAGAATGTATACACTATTGTAGGTCCGGGATACGAGAACAGACTGGGTTCTCGAAGTGAATGAGCCAATAGCTGGAAACTACTATCCGGTAAACTATTGATAAAATTTGGAGTTGGATAAAATTTTGGATGGATTTATAGTGTTAACACATTGTTGGTGTAATCCTTCAGCTTAATCTTGGAATGTACACAAAAGACAAGAAAGTAGAGTTGTCGGTGTTGGTTGATCGGGCTACTGGAGGTGCTAGTATTAAGGACGGAGAAATAGAATTGATGCTTCACAGGTTCCAAATTTCATCAGTGTTATTAGTATGAGATTATAAACATTGTTGTCTGGTTGAATGAACAAATGAAAACAGGCGTACATGCATGGATGATTCGAGAGGAGTCGAAGAGAGCCTTGAAGAAACTGTGTGTGTCAACAATAACTGCTCAGGATTAACGGTATGAGTAACTGTGAAATTTGTGTGTTGTGTTGAGGACAATTCTTGATTCCATACTCGTGTAAATGTAGATTCGTGGGAAATACTATGTAAGCATAAACAAGGTAGGAGAAGGAGCGCGGTGGAGACGAGAGACTGGACAGGAAATCTACTCTCCTCTTGTAATGGCATTCTCACACGAGGACAAGGAGAAATGGAAAGCTTCCAATGTTGTCAAAGGACATGCAATGGATCCTCTCTACACCTTACCTCCAAACATTGCTCTCATAACTCTTCAGGAGCTGGAGCTCGGGAACGTCCTTCTCCGCCTGGCTCATCTCTATGAGGTACAGTCTGATTTGTTTTGAATGGGTTATGAAAGAAAGTAATGAAACGGTTTTGAGTGTTGTTTACAGGCTGGAGAAGACGGTGATTACTCGAAACTCGCTAAAGTTGAGCTGAAGAAGTTGTTTCCCGGGAAAATCGTAAGAGAGACACTTGCTCGTCTAATACATGTAACTAGGTGGTGATGAATCCATTTTTTTTTGCAGATAAAAGAAGTGAAAGAAATGAGTTTGTCAGGAAATCAAGAGAAGGCTAAGATGAAGGAGAAGATGAAGTGGAAAGTGGAGGGAGAATCCGAGCAGCCTTCTTCTCCTCCGCTAAAAGGCGGTCCCCTTGACAACTCCGCTTTAGTTGTAGAGCTTGGTCCCATGGAGATTCGTACTTTTTTGCTTCAATTTTCTCAGAAACCTGTAAAACAAAGGAGAAGAAGAAAGTTGTTTCGTGGATGATTGCAACAAACAATGTAATGCTAAATAAACATTTCTTTTTGTATCGAATAGTCTTTTTTTTTTTTTTAATAAACAGATTTTCATCAAAATCCCCCAGTCAGTGTAAAATCTGTAATGGGCCTGTTCTGGTAGTTTTGGGCTTATTTAGGCCCATTAAAGGGAAGATCTGAGGACATTTCTTGGCTTGTCGTCTAAGTTGGATTCGTCTTTCTTTTATTTTAAGCAAAGTAAAAAAAGTATCATCAAATCGAGAGAGATGGCTAGATACGATCGAGCAATTACTGTCTTCTCCCCTGACGGTCACCTCTTTCAGGTCGAGTACGCCCTTGAAGCTGTCCGCAAGGGTAACGCCGCCGTCGGTGTCCGCGGTGTCGACACCGTCGTCCTCGCCGTCGAGAAGAAATCTACCCCTAAGCTTCAGGATTCTAGGTTTTTATTTCCATCTCTTCTTACTCTTTTAGTTTTTCTTTTGGCTCCGGATTAACTTCTGCTTTGGGATCGCTTGATTTACTTAGTTGCTAGTTAATTTGAACAATGTTTGTATGTCCTGCTTATACGAGGGCTTTGTTTTGTCCATGTATAACTTCTTAACTGAGAAAATCTCCTAGTCTTTTTAGTGGAATCGGTAGCTGAAACCCTAGTTAAGTTCTTCCCTCCTCCTTTTTAGTGGATGTGAAAATCCTGATGCGAATGTCTCAAATACTCTTTTAACGAGGACACACACAGCTTCGTTTCTAGCTCTATATATATATGTGTCTTGGTCTTTCCCTGAAAAAAAAATCAGATGAATTGTTGAGCTTGAATCATTCTCTTGCACTGCTGCCTAACCAATATATTGAGTTTGTGTGGTGAGAGAGATGTGTTTTAGTTGTTGGAAGATCCAGCTGATGTCTCTTCTCAATTGCTTGTGCTTGTTTTTGTTTTTCTATGACAGATCAGCTAGGAAAATTGTGAGCCTTGATAATCACATTGCCTTGGCGTGTGCGGGGCTCAAGGCAGATGCTCGTGTGTTGATTAACAAAGCAAGGATCGAGTGTCAAAGCCACAGGCTTACACTAGAGGACCCTGTCACTGTCGAGTACATCACGCGGTACATAGCAGGGCTTCAACAGAAGTATACCCAAAGTGGTGGTGTCAGACCCTTTGGTCTTTCTACTCTTATCGTCGGCTTTGACCCGTACTCCCGTGTGCCTTCCCTATATCAGACTGACCCATCTGGCACTTTCTCCGCTTGGAAAGCTAACGCAACAGGGAGAAACTCCAACTCTATTAGGGAATTTCTTGAGAAGAACTACAAAGAAACCTCTGGCCAAGAAACTATTAAACTCGCTATCCGTGCTCTGCTTGAGGTTGGCCTCTCCTACCACTTCTCTTTCTAATTAAAAATTGTTGATGTTTTGGTTATTCCAAGATTTCTGTCACTGTATTGGACCTTGAGATCATATCAATAGGCATGAGCTAGCCTGAGCCAATGGTTTGAGCTGATATTGGTTTTGCGTTGCAGGTGGTTGAGAGTGGTGGAAAGAACATTGAGGTTGCTGTAATGACTAGGGAGGAAGGTAAGCTGCGCCAGCTAGAAGAAGCAGAAATCGATGCAATTGTGGCCGAGATCGAAGCAGAAAAGGCAGCCGCAGAAGCAGCTAAGAAAGGACCTCCAAAGGATACTTGATAAAGCAATGTCTCTTAATTCAGCCACAAAGGCCGTGCTTTGGTCCTCATTCTCAGTTATGTACTTTTTGATGTTTGGTTGGAAGACCTGCTATGTTACACAACAATCAGCTATTTCTGTGTTGATTAGATATATCTCAACTTTGATCATTGTTTTCATGTGTTGGTTGGTTCGTCCTTGAACTTGTCTTGATACCTCCAAAGTCTAGATCATGACTAACCAACTCTGATTAGATCCTGCATTCGTGGAGATACTCTTCACTTTGTGGAGAAGTTATTGGGCCTAACAACCCATTCATTTTAAGCCTCCTTGGCTCCAGTGGGCCTGCTAGGTTTTCACATGGGGTTTTCATCAAATAATCCAATTTCAAAACCACTGTCTCATGTGTTAATAGTTCTCTTGATCTCTTGCTAAACCCCATTTCCTTAATAAAATATGCATTGTTGGTGGTGGTTAGTTAAAAAAAGGCACTGAGATATTGGTCATTAGGTTTCGAGCCAAATTAAGGTGAATATTTGTGTAGTGTTCAAAATTCAAAATCATACAAACTGTATATAATTAATTTATGTATCCAAGTGAATTCAAACGGTTTTGCCATTTGTCATAACAAGGTAGTAAATTCTTTACAGTAGCCGGCGTTGAGCTCGTTTCCTCTCGTACATTTTACAGCCGTTGAAATTCTCTTTTGGTTCCGGAAATACCCTTCGTCGTCGAGTGTACTTTCCGGTAATAAGATGAAGGGTAAAAGGGGTGTTTTGGTAAAGACAAAAGCAGATTTGAGTCATTGACTGAGAAAAGTCCGTATCCCCAAAGCCTATTATTATTGTCTTGGTGGTAAACAAAGACAAGTCAAAAAAGCTCTCTGCTTCATATCTCCACCACGCTCCCATTTTGAAGTGAAACTTAACTCTTGTTAAACCCTTGCCGAATTACAAAGTTCAATTTCTGAACCAGCTGATACTGAAGATTAATGGTTGTTTAAGAATCGTGAGGGATAAACCTATCATCCAGCAAAATAGAATGGGTTCTTATCAGTCGAAATTAGAAAGGAAAGAGCTGGTGTCACGCTGCAAAGCGAGGAAAAGGTACTTGAAGCAGCTTGTCAAAGCTACACAATCTCTCTCTGCCTCTCACTCGCTTTATCTCCGCTCTCTACGAGCCACTGGCTCCGCCTTTGTTCACTTCTCCTCCATAGAGACTAAGCTCCACCATCCGCCACCTCTAACCCCTGCCTCCGAGACCAACACATGGATTTCCTACTCGGCTCTCCCTCCTCCACCTCCTCCTGCTCCGGCATCCTCTATGTGGGACTTCTGGGACCCCTTTGTACCGTCTCCTCCTTCTTCAACCGAGGAGGACTGGGACAACGAGACAGCCACCACCACTACTGCCACGCCTCCACCTTCGTCAAAGGACACAATGGGGAGCACTAAAGATCTCTTGGAGATGATCAAAGAAATCAATGAATATTTCATAAAAGCTGCAGAGTCTGCTTCACATTTGTCTTCCCTCCTTGAAATCTCAACTTCCATCAACGCATCCTTTCCTGCTCATAATACCAAAGGAGGTAATCCCTTTGTCAGAGACTAACATTAAGCATTGTCCATATATTAATTATATGGATTGATGTCTACAGTGAAAATGTACAGCAACTACGAGTGCAACTTGAATCCTTGGACAAAGAGCTTCAATCCAAAATCGAGCCAAGTAGAAATAAAAGGCGACATGGTTGCTGGTGGCTGCCATTCCTCTACCATAGAGAGGCTCTATGCTTGTGAGAAGAAGCTGTTTCACGAGGTTAAGGTACATTTTCTTTTAGTGAAACTTATCTTTAGATTCCAAGTTTGAATCTTTGAGCAGTACCTGCAGACTTTACCCTTCTGGGTAGGTGCTTTTTTGGTTCCATGCAAATAAAGTCTTTGAAGTTGTCATATGTTTGGTCGCAATCAATGTGTGGTCCCATCAACCTTTGATAGCTCACGTGGATAATATCTCAAGTGTTTTCTCTTTTCTTTATGGGCAGTTGGGCCTAATAATGAGCAAGTCTACTCTGTTATGAAACAAAGTTGTTTTTATGCGTGTGAATGTGGTTGCTGCAGAATGCAGAGAGCTTAAAGATGGAACATGAGAAGCTGGTGGAGCAAGTGAAGAAGCTGGTGGAGCAAGTGAAGAAGCTGGAAATGAAGAGGGCTGAGTATCTCAATGTTGACAAGAAGGCTAATAAAGACGTCGAGAAGTTGGAGTCCAGGCTCATGGTTTCCTCTCAGGCTATCGAGACCGCAACTAATGAGATCATCAAGCTCAGAGAGACCCAGTTGTATCCTCAGCTCGTTGACCTCGTCAAAGGGTTAGCTCTATCTTCTTACTGCTCACCTAACTAGTAGTTCCATGTTTGCAGCCAGAGCTAGTTCAAAGATTCCTCATCTCTTGCATTGGTCTTAATCTTATGTAAGGAGTTTGGCGTGTGTAGGATGATGTGCATGTGGAGGAGTATGTACGAAAGCCACCAGGTTCAGTCCCATATAGTTCAGCAGCTCAAGTACCTCAACACCTTCCCCTCCACTGAACCCACATCCCAGCTTCACCACCAATCAACAATTCAGCTCGAGCTTGAGATCCAACAATGGCACCAATCTTTCTGCAATTTGGTCAAGGCTCAGCGTGACTACATCCAATCTCTCACGGGTTGGCTCAGGTTAAGTCTGTTTCAGTTCAGCAAGAATCCCCTTGTCAGGAGCAGCTACGAGACTAAGATATACAACTTCTGCGAAGAATGGCACTTGGCGATTGACCGGATCCCTGATAAAGTAGCATCAGAAGGGATTAAGAGCTTACTAACTGCTGTTCATGGAATAGTGGTTCAACAAGCAGACGAGCAAACGCAGAAGAAGATATCGGAATCCATGTTAAAGAAGCTTGAGAAGAAAGCAGATGCACTTAGAGTGCTTGAGAGCAAATATGGTCCTGAAAGTGGGGAAAAGAATGTAGTGGTAAAGAAGAGGGGCAAGGTTGAGATACTAAAGGGAAAGGCAGAAGAAGAGAAAAGTAAGCATGAGAAAGCGGTGAGCATGAGTAGGGTGATGACTGTAAATAACTTGCAGATGGGATTTCCGCATGTGTTTCAGGCAATGATTGGATTTTCAAGTGTGTTTATGGAGGCCTTCGAGTCGGTCTACAATCAAGCTAAGAGCATTGGTGAGGAACAACAACAATAGGTAAAGAGGTTACTCGCTTAGAATGTAATCATATGCTTGACAAGGAATGTGTTGTGAACTAACCAATACTGCATAAAATGTTTTGCTAGTGATTAATTATGATTATAAAGCAATAGAAAGAAAAAAAAGGACTTGCAGTTGCTAGGAGCAATAGAAAGAAAAAAAAGGACTTGCAGTTGCTAGGGAGGGTTTGAATATTCTGAAATTACCTTGGTCGATGATTCTCTTTCTCAATCTTGTTCGACTCAAGCCAACTTTAGGTTAATGAAGGAACTTGACCCCACTTTTGTTAACTATGAAACTGTTCAAAGAATCAACTGAAAAAGGGTTTAGAATTCGTTTGAACTTGATTAAACCAAAAAATGAATTCGTTGTACTCATTGTTTGTTAGATGGATAAGTGACTGTCTATTTAGAAGTAAGCAGAACATATACAAGGCTGAAGATGTTAAGTGTAGTAAATGTCACCAGTCTTGTATTTCATCATCTTCAGAAATTTCACTGTCCTCCTCATCTGTCTTTTCCTCCAATTCTGGAGATGCCCTGTAGCTTAGCCATTTCAGCACGGGGCTGTACTCTGTAACCATCACTGATATATCTGACACTCTTGACCCCTCAAAGCTTATGTTCCTCTGTTCTCGCAGATTCTTCTGCATTCACACATCAAATTTGTAAGCATATAGAGAAAGGGACATGTATAATTAGTTTTTTATCTGAAAAAAGGAAAAGCCAGACCTTGGTTTGTATTGAGGATCGTTCCACTTGCCACAGTTTTGGCTTGCGAATTGCGTGCCATCTGCATATTCACGAGACAGACCAACCGATAATATAAAAATCCAACATAAAACATATGATACAATCAACTGGCATTCGTTTGTTTAAGAAACCTGGATGACCATGGTTGCTTATTTCCATACAACACACCACGAACAGCAACTGAGGCACCGGCTGACTGTAGAATGTCCTCTGTTTTGTTATCCCAACTCATCTTTCCTCTTGAAGCTGCGAGAAGGAGATCAGCATCCGCCAAATACGACGACACGCACCACGCATCTTCTATGGCTTCATCACTCACAAAATCTAGCACTTCATAAACGTTATGAGTCCATATTAGCAAAACATTTCAGCTGGAAAAGCACACACACATGTAAGTCTAAGTAAGATTTCCTGTGTCACTCTATCAAGGAGGAAAACTGTGCATATACTAAGTAAATAATGGAGGGTGGAGACGAGTCAGAAGTTGATACCATTTTCATGTAGAAAATCCACAACCCGCCCTGCCTGTCCATGAGCTTGGCTGAGAACCTTCTCTGGAGCATCCATTTTCAGTGGTAACCTTGCAAACTGATCATGCACTAGAGAGTCACTGCAATCTGACACAAATATTAGCTTAGAAGATAATGATCATGAGCCCTAAACTGCATTCTCATAACTTCTTGGTAACGAATTACCTGCTACAATAACGTGATCAGTCTCTCTTTTGTTGTGGAGAAACTTTCCCAGGGCGTGAAACAACGAAAGGGTCTCATCTCTACCAAAACAGGAAGATATTCCATTATCCAAACACCTGTGCATTGTTTGCTCATTTTCCTGATAACTGTTATTCATGCGAGGCTGTGGTAATTTAATCTTTGTATGATTCAGTTCTGGCTTAACGGAGAAGAGTTGCAAAGATGTAATAGCATTTCTGATGTCGCCTCCACTGGCACTCGCCACCTGATCAATCTCCACAGTTGTTACCTTACAATGCTCTTCTTTGCATATTCTCTGAAGTGTCTTCTTTATTGAGTTCTTCGTAATGGGATTGAAAGCAACCTGTAAATACATACTCGGGCAATCAACTAGAGTTGAAAAATAATATGTACAATAAGATCAAAAATGCAAAAAAAGTTCCATAAATGAACCTTTAAAGCCCCTGCTCGCTCAAGAGATGACTGAACATCCTCCATGCTTCGTGCAGTCTGGTCAGAAGAATCAGTTTTATCGTAGTCAGTGATTAATACAACTGTTGGCATCTGGGTTGATCTCACCAAGAGCATTAAGCAGTTTTGCAGCCTTTCAAATGCATGCCTCCCATTGTTTAGAGGAAGGTCATCAATCAAAAGAACAATGCGTGCCTTCATTCCCCCAGTATTCGATGAAGCAATCACTCCGTACTTTCTAGTACTCTCAACAAAGTTTTCAAACTCATCCAGCTTTGATGTGTACCTCAGTCCTAGGAGAATTAACAAAAATCCAGCAGAGGATCACTAGATCAATACAGCTGCTGTAATTTATCAGAGTGAAAACTGAGTAATTTAACAAGATAAATTTTTTTCAGAGTACCTGAAGTTGAGTTATGCATATGTTCTTGCCAGACAGTAGGAATAGGAGCGTTCCACTCATAGACAGTGACTCCAAGGATAGACGCAATCAAATGGATAGTAGCAGATTTTCCGACTCCAGCTTGCCCCGTGACAAGTAGAACATTATTCCTGAAACCATCCTGCTGATAAAGAAAATCAGCAAAGTGAATAGTGCGATTAAGCATCACGAGCTCAGTGATAAGCCAAACATTACCTTTGACGAATCCAAAATTTCTTCAAACCACGATTTAACTTCATCAACCTAAAGATTATATATATAGAAAGAAAGAATATGGTTACGTTAATTAAAAGAGAAAGCAGAGCTAAGAAAAAGAAGGCAGGCAAACCTTCTTTTTGTGAACAGCAAGCTCATCCAAGGTGCGAGGCTTGTATTTGTCAACCCATAAATCCGTATTCTTACTCCTTTCATTGCCTACACAAGAGAAGACAGTCCAGAAGCACGAGTAAACTTAAAATTCAAAAACCACATGAAGCATCGAAACAGCAACAAAAGTGAAAAAAAGTTGTGGAGCAAGCAGGCAATTTACCAGAAGGTAGCTTGAAGCCGCTCAAAGCTTGATCGAAATCTTGGAAAGACAATCTGATCTGCGAAAGCGAAACTCAGGAGCTTCATCAAGGTGGAGAGCCAAAACATAAACGAATATAATAAGCAAAAGAAACTAGAGAGAGAGAGAAATCAGGCCTTGTCGACGTGACTGGACTCTTCACCCGAAATTCGAGCTCTCTTGGTGGCTCTAGGATTCGTTGTGGAGGACCGCGATGACCTTAAGTTATACGATTGATCGTCGTCTTCATCGAATTCAACCATTTTCCTCGCTTTTCCCATCGCAGAAATCCCTATCGCCTAGGGTTTACGGGAGACGAACGGAGCTCGATTTGTCGATTAAAGTATGAACAAACAACTTTCTGGGGATTACAGATGAGCCGAAAACTTGTTGTAGCATTCGAATCCTCACCGGCGTGTCGTCGTCGTCGCCTTCCTCATTAATTTTTCGCAGTCCCCCATAAACCTCACTGCCACTAGTTGATTTTCGCGGTTCGAGTATTGTTCTCGGTAATCAGGTCTTTGTATGACGTGTCAATATCGAGACCGCCCATCTAGCCGTGGCCAATGATAAACCGTCCGATAACGATTTACTATTTGAGTTTCAGATCTGACGGTTGTAGTATCAAGTGTAGCCTATGCTGAGTTGTAGGGGATTACACAGCACCCACCATGGCCTACCCCACGCCGTCTCCGAAAGCTTCACCAAACCTCTCCATCGCTTCTCTTCTTCACCAACCCCAATTCTTTCTCTTCTACTCTCTCGCCCCAAACCCGGTTTCTGATCTGAATCGGATTTCAATGGCTGCCAACACCATTTCGCTTTCCCTCTCTTCCAATCTCGCAGCCTCAAAGACTCTCAACTCCCTTCAAACACGTGGCTTGATTCCTCCACCAACCATTTTCTTCCCTCTGGGTTCTGCAAAGTCTCAACCTGGGAATTTATCTTTATCTTCCAGGTTTCGTGTGCGAGCCAGTGCGAGCCAACTGATCAACGAACCTGTTAACTCCATGACTTCTCCCACTGTCGTCCATGTTGATTTGGGCAACCGGAGTTATCCCATCTATATCGGCGCCGGCTTGCTCGATCAATCCCAACTTCTTCAAAGGTCTCATCTTTTCTCCCATTTCACCATTTAATACCTATAAAATGTTGTTAATTCACCACCATTAAACGAACTGAATCTAGTCAATTTAGTAACTTGTTGATATCGTTAAATGGCTTTGTTTGTGAATTTCCGACTTACGGAACCTTTGTTTGGATGAATAGGCATGTTCACGGAAAGAGAGTGCTTGTGGTCACCAATGAGCGAGTTGCTCCACTCTACCTGGACAGGACTATTGATGCTTTGACTAGAGGAAATCCCAACGTCACTGTGGAGACTGTTATTTTGCCTGATGGAGAGAAATTCAAAGACATGGTATTTCTTCCCTTTTATTTACACTTCTTGATAGCGTGGATCAGGATTAATCAAGGGGGGTCAAATCAATAGTAATCCTGAGTTATTGAGACTGTTTATTCTTTTGTAGGATACTCTCATGAAAGTCTTCGACAAGGCGATTGAGTCTCGCCTAGATAGAAAATGTACATTTGTTGCCCTTGGAGGCGGTGTGATAGGCGATATGTGTGGATATGCTGCTGCCTCTTATCTGCGTGGTGTTAATTTCATCCAAATCCCTACCACTGTTATGGCTCAGGTACATGTTTTTTCACTTCTCTGTAGGAATTTCTTGTCTAAATCATTAACATCCAGTCCACAAGAGGTTTCTATTTGTTGCTGCACTTCATTTCATTGCCTCTGCAGGTTGATTCTTCTGTAGGTGGAAAAACAGGCATAAATCATCGTCTTGGAAAGAATATGATCGGTGCATTTTACCAACCACAGTGTGTGCTAGTTGATACTGACACGTTGAACACACTGCCAGATAGGGAGATGGCTTCGGGCTTAGCTGAAGTGATCAAGTACGGTCTTATCAGGGATGCCGAGTTCTTTGAATGGCAGGAGAAGAACATTGAGGCATTGCTTGCAAGGTAATTTATTAACATCCTAGGTGTGGTCAAAACAAAAACATTGAAACCCTGTGTCTATATCTGTAAAAATGGTGTAATAACCTACATTGCAGGGATCCAGCTGCATTAGCTTATGCTATAAAGCGATCATGTGAAAACAAGGCAGATGTTGTGTCACAAGATGAGAAAGAAAGCGGCTTGCGAGCAACCCTAAATTTGGGTCATACATTTGGCCATGTAAGCAGTCTATGATGGCCTCTTTGGATATTTATTCATCCCAGGCCAAGATCTCATCATCTATCATTTCTTCATGCAGGCCATAGAAACTGGCTTCGGGTATGGAGAGTGGCTCCATGGAGAAGCTGTTGCAGCTGGCACGGTATCTCTCTCTCTCCCTCTCTGCTACACTGCTAACCACTCTTCTCTCTCCAAATCTGAGATTTGTGCACACTGTTAATTTTTACTCAGGTAATGGCCGTGGACATGTCATATCGTCTTGGTTGGATTGATGAGTCGATAGTTGAGAGAGTGGACAACATCCTAAAACGAGCGAAATTGCCTACAACACCGCCAGAGAGCATGACAGTCAGCATGTTCAAATCCATAATGGCGGTGAGTTTGTGGTTGTTGAATGCAAATGTAAATGAGAAAAGGTTGGGATCTTTAGAGCCAAAGATTCATCGACTGTCAATGTTTTCTGAATGCAGGTGGACAAGAAAGTGGCAGATGGACTGCTGAGGCTCATCCTTCTGAAAGGTCCGCTGGGAAACTGCGTTTTCACGGGAGATTATGATCGGGAGGCGTTGGATGCCACACTCCAGGCCTTCTCTAAATCTTGAGCCCTTGTTCTTCCCTCAGAATTTTTGGTGTTGTTTTGTTCGCATATGAACATGTATTTATGTATACCCAACTTGTAACTAGCTTTGTGAAAGTGATAATAATAATAATGAGCTTTGATAAGGATAGTAACTACCCCGGAATTCCACTCTTATCAATCTGGATGCTTTACCTTTGGAACAAATTAAGCGCTGATGTAAACACACTCGAGAATCAGATAGTCTGTTTTCCAATTTTTGATGAGAGTAACAGAAACAGAGGGAAACGCTGGACGCATTGGGCCGTTTAGAGTGGAAATCAAACAACTTCTTTTGCATGTCCTCTTTCTCTCTTTCCAATAGAGTTGTGTTTGTTTTTTTCAGGTATTTAAGTGGAAGCATCCAAAAAAAGATAATACGAAGAGCAAGTATGGCGATGGGAGAAGCTATTGAGAGAGGGATGTGTTTTGTTTGCCACTGTCTTATAGTCCTCTGTTACACACTGCTTTTGCTATACCCTGTTTGGGTGATGGCTTGTCTCATCAGCCTATTCATGGCGTCTCACCTTTCTCTCTTCTTTCTACTATTACTCCTCCATCTCTTCACCTCTGTCTTCTTTTGTTTTTCCCTTTTAGTTTCAGTAGAATTAAGCTGACACATATATATATATACATTCATTCATTTCAGACTGACTTGCGTTACTTTAAAAAAGTGTATATGTACATACAACAAACACACATAGACCGGCAAAGTAGTTGATCACATGATGGTGCAAGCGTTGGGATTGTCATCGCTGAAAGCAGAGGTGTATTTGACCTCGACAGAGCTGGCACGAGCGAGCGGGGCGACTAGAGGGTCAGCGTTGCGAACATAACCAGGAGGAGCCTTCTTGTCGTAGGCACCAGGTGCGTAAGGGTGTGGGACAACCTCGTAAGGCACGTAAGGCCACAGCTCCGCCTTCTTCCCCGTCCGATGCATCACCCGATGAACCACCTTGTCTGGTTGGACGAATCCTTCCACCGTGAGTTTGCTCAGTTTAGGCTCGACAGTGACCTTGCTGACTCCTTTCATGCCTTCCACCGACTTCCTCACTCGTCTCTCGCAACCTTCGCAGTCCATCTTCACTTTTATCTCCACCCTCTTTTTTTGTAAACATAATGGAACACAACAATCTTACTTTGCATATCCAACAATGTCTTCTAACAAATATGAAAGAGAGCATCAAGTAAGTATATATATATAGAGAGAAAGAGTGCCTGGAACTGCTTGAGCTTTTTGTGGCGTTCCCGGTAACAGAGGACTGCGCAGCCCATCACTAGAATGCTCTTTGATCAAACCTTTTTCTCTTGAACTTGCCTCAAACTGTCTGCTAAAAGATAATCTAGAGGGCGCTAAAGGGGAAAAAAACAAATGATAATACTAGTGAGACGACATGTCCCTTTACACGTGGACGAGTAAGACAATTGACATGTCAATGTCACTGCACTGAGCTAGCCAGCTGTTGGAACGTATTTTGTAGAGACTAGAGGTTTCTACTTGATTCGGTTTTCAGGCGAAACCCTCCGCGGCGAATGGCGATTTTGCTTTTTCACTTTTACACAAGATGACTCTTATCAGTTAACAACCAACCTACGTACATTTACATCCCCAACCCCAAATAGTTACAGTTTGAGGATATCACAAGTCTCAACACCTGGTTTTCTTTCCAAAAGTTAGAAGAAAACCAAAAATAGTTCAAAAAAGGCTGAGCAGCATATTATTCTTGTCCTTATGCTGAGTATCAATCAGTTCCTATCAGATTCTCAACAAAAAAAGAACAAAAAGAGTTTGAGAGAGGGTGAAAAAGGGAAATGAGAGTTTGTGTATTTGTATCTAAGAGAGAGAGAGAGGAAAAGAGACTTGCAAATGGAATTATACACATCCTTCTTCCTCTCTATTAGTCGCATCTCATTACTCTGACAGACTCATTCTTGAGATCCTCCCACTGAGGCATTGTTGCTAGCCCCAGCTGATGAGGAGGCGTTGTTGCTAGCCCCAGCTGATGAGGAGGCGTTGTTGCTAGCCCCAGCTGATGAGGAGGCGTTGTTGCTAGCCCCAGCTGATGAGGAGGCGTTGTTGCTAGCCCCAGCTACTGGACGAGAACTTGAGCGCTCACGAGGCAATAAATACTTGTCCCAATCTCCTCGCCTCCTAATTGCTTCACCCTACAATCCCATACACAGTCTACCTTTAGCCTTTCTGTGCCCTTTAACTTTTATATGCATTTTCCTTAATACAACTCAATCGAATCAGAGGTACCTTAATTTCCACAACTTCTGAACTTCTCAGCGCCTCCAATATGGTCTGGATGTCGTTGGTCATTTCTGCAAGCTGCAAAAGTTATAAACACCTCAAAGAATCACTCTTTTTAACACCCACTGCCAGTACATTCACTTCAACTAAGACAATACTTCCAAGGTCGAAGTAACAGGGAATCACTTACTCTCCTGAACCCTGCGATCACTCTAACAGGAACCCAACCTTCATCATTCATCTGTTCTTTCAAGTGTTTATCTGTGCTTAAGTTATCAGCGCTGCGTTTACCAAAAGAGTAAAAAGTCTGTTAATCACACTTGGGAAAGAGGCAAAGAATGGAGCATTGGGATGAACCATAAACAAGTAGAAAGGTGGGAACACAACAAAACAACTCGATAAAAATGTTAAGAAAACATTACCTGAAATAATATTCTACTTGTGTCAAAATCCTACTGTACAACATGGCATCAATACTAGGAAGATACATTGGTAGAGGTGGGAAGGGTCCAACTAAAGCCATCGACCCTGGAGGTGGAGGTGGCATTAAGATGTGCGGCGCATAATCTGAAGATTGAAAACAATGTGGAATTAGGGATAGGAATAAATGAGAGAGCAGGAGAGCACCAAAAGCATACCTGGGTATATCATGGGGCCACCATATGAACCGATGTGAGGCGCTGCCATGTATTGCGCACTAGTGGCAGGAAAAGATGGTGGCCCCATCGGCATCTGTGGTCTCATCATCCCAAAACCCCTCTGCGGTTGCAAGTGCATGTCCCTCCCATTATAGTTACGGTGTGGAAACCCATTTTGGTTGCCATGCTCGTAATTGCGCCTGTGTCCATGTTGAATCCCATCATTACGAGGGTAAGCGTTGGTGTTGCGATGATTCCTGTTAGAATTACGGAACTGAGGAGCAGGTCCTGAACCGTAAGAGGCAGCCCTTTGTGTGTGATTCTGATCTCTGTTGTTTAGAGGCGCAGCATTGGAGATGTTACTAGTGGCAGATGATGATGGTGTGGTGTTATTCCGTTTAAAGGGTTTCTTTTGACCATTAACATTATGGTTATCAGATGAAGTAGTAGCAGCAATGGAGACAGCACTGGCATCGGGAGTAGAATTGAGAGGAGTTTCATCAACCTGCAGTATATTTGGATGTTGAAAAGCACAAGCATTGACCAATGGCTCTATAAAGTAACATGCAAATCAATTAGGTTGAAACTAACCCTATCAGGCTATCACACGCGGATACATGTCAATCCTTAACTTATCTGATATGTAAAGGTACTCATTCAAACAAGTATTGATCGACGACTCTAAAGTAACATGCAAATCAATTCGCTTGAAACGAAACATGAGACCAAAGAGGGTTAACAACCCCATCATCATACTGGTGAATCCCTAACTTGCCTGATCATACAAGCCTAAGAGGAATAAGTAAGGAAAGAACCTGAGGAGTGGTGGAAGAGGGAGACTTGTTGTTGGAAGAAGAAAGAGACAAAGCAGGCCAGGATGCGGCACCCATCACAGGACCGACCTCGGAGGAGGTGTTAGAAGGCTTGTTCCAGACGGGCTTCTTGTCAGCAGCAATGTCGTTGTCAGAAGGAGCGGGATCATGATGGATCGCGTCGGGCATCCAGGGAGAGGAATCGGGACGTGATCGCGACATAGAGGAATCAATGGAGTAGCGAGGGATTGGAGAAGCAGAATTAGCGGCGGTCGTAGCCATCATGAGAGAGAGAGAGAGAAGAAACGCCGGGAATGAGAGAGGAACGCCGGGATTCGACTATGCGCAACACTTTTGTGTTTACCCTTCTTTCTTTACAAACACCAAAACGGAGCTACCTCCACAATGACTAATATACCCCCCTTGCTATCTCTTTTTTGTTAAACACTCCTTATTAGCATTAATTACAAGACTAATCTTTCAATTGTTTACGCATTCTTCGCCACTAATAAATTTTTTTTTGCTAAAAAAGCCACTAATAATTAAAATTAATAAACCCTGTGTCTGCGTGCCATCACCATATTTATAATGTCGGTTCATTTGAATGTGATTAATCAAGACTTAAGCGAGAGAGGGAACAAACAAAGGACACAACATGATTACATGAGCTGACAGAAAATGTTTGACACATGCATCGCACACCTTGACACATTTCCATCCCTTCTCTCTACGTACAATACCTTCTTGAATTGAAACAAAAAAACTAATTGGAAAACGAGGCATTTAAAATGTATGCATATTCATCAGCAATGTAAAGCTCTTAGGACGAGCAAGTGGAATATATTTGGTTGGCGGGAGCAAATGACCGTTGGTTTGATCTCTCTCTCTCTCATAAGGGCAAGAGCAGGACGGGGCAGGGGATGAACTCGGCAAGTAGATTGGCGTCGATGAACTTAGAGTGGATGGCTTCCATACTCATCACCACCAGCTCCATCCTCATCTCATCCGCCACCTCTCCTATGATTGCAGTCGCCTTCTTCCCTTCCCCAAGCCTCTCCAACAGCTTGAACTCCTCAAACCCACCTGCCACCAACATATACTCATTCATTCCCATTTCGCATTTTCCATTTTCTAGTCATAATTGATTACCTTGTGATAGATGCCACCTGATATTTGTAACTTGAGTCTGATGCTCCGAAGATGATTCTCTCTTCTCTTCGTCTATCACTGAATCATCATCAATCATAAGATAGTCTCCAATGGCTGTTGCTAAAAGGACACTAGTACTTACCTACAACAGTGATATCAGCTCCATACTTGTGAGCCAAGCTGGCTGTAGTAGCAGCGGCCTAGCACAAATGTCCAACCAATTAGCCTTATCATCTAACATTATACGTCTGGGGGATTTCTCATGTGGGAATAGCAAACCTGTCTGGTGCCTTCGGAGAGATAAGGGTTGCGATCAATGACAGGGAGAAGAAGATGCTTGGGATTACTGAACAAGTCTCCTCCCACCACAGGACTTACTTCACCTGCTTCTTTCGACTGCGCTTTTGCTGCCCCTAACACAATCCATCAGGACTAACTCATTCATCATTTCCATATCAACAATTTTGCTAATATAGAAAAGCAACTAAGCACTTTGGCCATTTGGAACTATTAAAACCCCAACCAAAGTGGAAACAAGCCAACCATTCCCAAATTCGATTTTGCTAATATACAACAGCACTTGCACATTTGGAACAATTAAAACCCCACCCAAACAGGACCAACTAGTATTCGCCAATCGAAAACCAAAGGAAGAGTAACCTTTGAGGACGACCCTGCGAAGATTAGGGAAGACGGAGAGCTTAGATCGAAGAGAGTGGAGAGTAGAAGACGAAGACGAAGGAAGTAGTGTTCCTTGCTTGGCGAGAACAGAGACGGCGGCGAGGGAGTGAGCAGATGCCATTGGAACGCTACACAAGGATGATTCCAGAAACCAACATTCATTTTCCCTGCTTCTTCTCTTTATTTATTTCATAAAGATGAATTGGGATAATAAACCATATCCACTTAGGCCCAAACTACATATGTTGGATTTATTGGAGAAAAACAAATAACAAAGGCCCATCTAATTGAATGAATGATCCATCGTGCTAATTCCTTTACAAACACAAGTCACCTCACCAATAAGTGGCAAGTATAGCAGAATTTTTTTATTTTCAGAAAAAATATCTAACATAATTAAGTAAATATCCCACAAAAATAGGAAACTCAAAATTTAATTTAAAAAACAAAAAATCAGAAAAAAATCTAACGTAATTAATTAAGTAAATAACCCACAAAAATAGGAAACTCAAAATTTAAATTGAAAAACAAAAAATAACATTTGCTTACAAAATAGGAAATAATTAATCAAATGTAAATATAGGTAAACTTACGGGGATGCGTAACACCGAGTATAATACTAGTGTTTGTCTATACTTCAAACACAATCATAACGCTTTTTAAAATATGATTAAAGCAAAGGGAATTTTAAAAACAATGATTTGTTAAATTATTTAGTAACATAAGAACCATTTTACAATAATCACTAAAATAGAAGCATATTGATGATAATGATAATGTATCATATAAACAGTTGGGCCAATGCATATATATAGACGCCTGATTAAAGTTATTTTACTACTCTAGTGAATATTAATTTATCTAAGTAAAGATTGTCACGCATATTAAAATAACATTTAATAATATATTGACTAATGCTATTTTAGATTTTACTTTTGAAAAAGTTATAAAAAATTCATATGAAAATCTTTTATACAGTTTTAATAACCAAGAAATACTTTGGGTTTGAACCACTACTATCCTCTAATAACATCTATGAGTTCAGATTACTAAATCAATATCTTTTGGGTTCACTTTTCTGGTATAAGAAATGTATAATGTTAAACAGGAGCTTCTGACTTGTTGGAGGATCTCATCCCATTACTTTTTCCCCGGATTTGTTCATGTAAAAATGTATCATCTCTCTGCTTCTTAGTTATTAAGAGTGTAGAGCATTGCTTTCGATGGCAACTAGGACATAAAAAAGACTAACTTTGTATAAAGGGAATCAAGACAAGCCAAGAATCAGTATCAATAACATATATAATCAGGATCTCCAAGAGATGGGTAAAGTGACAATGATTGATGAATCAAAATCTGTATCGTGTGATCTAAATAATCAAGGAATACTAGTAGTATTGTGTGTGAGTGTGTGTATGGTCCTATACCTCATTTACAAAGAAGAGAAGAAAGAGAGGTTGAATTCAAAGATGTCTTCTGCACAAGGGACAAGAAGCATGCCTGCGAAGCCACTTGTCGATGCACGGTAGGTGGAACATATGATGGCACTGCGGCAAACTTCTAACTGTCTCTCCCACCTGAAAGTCCTGTTTTGTCACCAAAACCCTCTATTCATTACTACTATCTTTCAACCACTTCTCACCTATCTATCTCTCTAATCGAAACATCTAGAACCTTCCAGCCAACATTTTGTATCAATTACCTCTACGTTCCATCTATATGATTCCTTCCTATTTTCTATTCTACTTGCAAAGTTTGTGGAACAGAGCACGACACTGTTTATAAAAGCAGAGCATAAAGGCAAGGGAGATTGTAAACCTGCAGGCAGACAGAGCAAGAGACCGTCTCCCCGGAGGAGGTGTCTGTGATTCGGACCTTAGGGATCCTGTCGAGAGAATCTCCAGTGAGACCCTTTGAAATGGCAGTGTCGAAGATGTCCATTTGCTCTTGGAACTGCGACTCCACAGCTCCCATCTGTTATTACAGGACCAAATTGGATGATTATATTAAATGAGAGATTGAATGAATGATCAAAGAAACAATGGTTTTACCTGACTCTGGACGGCACTAAGCATAGCAGGGCCAATACGCTCACGAACAAGCCTCCCGCTCAAAAGGCTAGCAATGACATCAATCTAAAGGAAAAAGGAAGAGGCCTTTCTTGAGCATTAAAGAAAGAAAGAGTAATTAAGGGAGTAAAAGGATTTAAAATATTACCAAGTAGAGAAGACAACCAATTCCAGACTCATCGGATTGCCAGAGAAGGAGGGAAGATTCAAAGACTTCAATGGAGAAGACGGCACCTGAGATTGCACCAACGGCGGCTCCTCTGATGAATCCGCTTTCGGTTTCTTGGCCGATCAAAGCCCCTGTCAATGCCCCCAGCAAAGTCCCCACTGGGAAATATATATCCAATGACAGAGAAAACAAGAATCATCAAGAAAGCAAAAGGCAATGATAATATAATGTATTCATTCCGATTCCGATTCTATCTACTTATAAAAAAGCATCATGGACGAACCTAAGGCGAAGAAGAAGGTGAAGAGAGCGGAGAAGAGGTTGGCGAGGAGGGAAGAAATGGCGAAATGAAAAGAGTCTTTGATCCGATGAAGGAGGGAGATAGGAGAGAGATATGAATATGAATCATCCATTATCTTCTGACTTGATTTTGATATGCTTTCTGGAAAAGAGAGAGAGAGAGCCTTTGGGGGGAATGATATGATTTCTTCTTTTTGCCTGAAAAAAAAGAGAGAAGACCGCAAGGATGATGATATGGCGTACAAACGACCAAGGAGGAACCTTCTCTCCGCTGACCAAAATGTTAATCATTAATCTTGCAAAAGGAGCGTTTGATCAAATGGAAATATCTAATCTTAAAACGAAAAAAGAGTGATCATGGTGGATTTGATTATTTAAACGTGGAGTGGGTAAGACTTGACTTTTGTGCGCTCTATATCTCCAGACTGGCCCACTTTCTCTGACTTTGCTTCCAAATTAATAATCGAACAAATCTTCTCTTTTATAGAGAGTTAATAACACCCCATTTTCCCTTTATTAAGATAGATACACATGCGAAACAGAAATACCACCCAACCTTGATCAATCAATTGTTATTTCTCAATCCGTATTCAAACAAATCACAAGCTTACAATGCCATATGTATGTATCATCCCAAATTTAAGTTAACCTTCACACAAGCTTCTACATATGTATACCTCTTCTCTATTCCCACTGCTGCCCTCAAAACTTATGACCTACTGTGCGGTTCAGCTCACAGGATGTCAGGCCAACTCACTCCCCTGTACGATTAGAGCATCAGGACTTGTTCATAATATTCTTCTTCTTACATTATTACATCCTCAACTAGTTTACAAATAAATCTTGTTTCCCTCACCATCTACATTACTCAGACTATCCACACTAACTGTTGTTTGTCATAGATAGAGATCACTTACACTTGATGAAATAAAACGTACCTCAAAAATGGCTTACACACTTCAAACCTTGTACTCATGTACACGCAACCACTTTGTAGATGACCACTTGTTCCCTTTGATAACAGCACACCCACCTGCCCAAGTAGACCATTTTAACGGATGGCCTTTCACAACTAATTCACAAAATTGAAAAAGTGTGTGTTCCTCTCAGTCATCAGTTTAAATAGCAATACTCACCATGAAGACTAGATGGGTCTAGAGTCGCATCAGGTGTCATGCTCCAGAAAAGCAATGCATCTCCCATCTTCGGTTTCACAGACAGCCCTCCTTTCCCGCACTCTGACAACTCGTTCCACCATGGCACTGCGCTATAGTTTCCCTTTGCTGCAGGAAACACTGTTTCACCACCCTCCTCAACATCTGATCTGCACAATGGCTTGGGAGCATTAGAGAATGAACATAGCAACAGCTTATGGAAGCCCAAAGTTTTTCAGTTACATACAGATACATAAGAACTGTGGCTATCCGCTGTCCCCCATTCCTAGTGTTATACTCATCCATGAAGTAGTCATAATGAGGCTCATACTTTTGCCCTATTTCATAATGCAGAACTTGTAGACCTTCCCCATGCTCTACATGTTGTAGCATCAACAGAACAAGTCAGATGTCAGAAAGAAATCTAGGGAGAAACGGGAACAAGAAAATGTCAGATATCAAACACTTACCAACTGGTATGAATGTGAAATCTGATATCCTTTTCTCAATTTCACGGATAGTTTTGTCGCGTCCTCTTGGAAGAAATGTCCCTGAGCTCGTCCGCACCCTAAAGGATGGGGTTGGTCAGTAAGTGAGAAGACACTTAATACTACAAGGTTGCATTGAGTGAAAAGTAAGTAAGAAACCTGCTATCAGTGCTCTTTCCAGTCTTCTGATCAACAACTGTTGACTTCTCCATATGTGGTTTAGCTAGCTCTATTAGATACTTGCATTCCTCCTTGGTCTATCCAGATCATACCCGACATGAAAAAAATGCAGTTCCATCAGCAGGGAAGGTAAGCAAATTAAATCAACACTTATCACTTGACTAGTTAAACTTACAACATTTCTCATTTGCTTTGTAACCACAGTCAGTTGTGTTTCCTTATATATCTAAGGAAGATCACTATCTACAGGTCCTTAAGTGACTCACCAAGAAATTGTGGTAAATAGAAGCCCTTGGTTCCCAAGAGATGATTTCAACCCAACGCTCCTCATCCTCGCCACTTCTGCAGAAGAAATGAGAAGCTCCAATAGAAGCTCCAAAAGATAAAATGAGCATTGAATCAGGATAGATTGGTACCTCTGAAGAGTTTTTCGTACGATGGAAGTGAGATCATTGGCTTGGGAGGAAGCGGCATTGTTGCTGGGGACGGAGAGAATTCCAAGGGCAAGAAGAAACAAAATAACGAAAGTGAACATGATCAAAACAGCGAAGACGAGCGTAGAATAAGAGGATTTACGAGCCGAAGAGCGATGATTCCTCTGCCTTGGCATCATCTTTCAACAATCGAGATCCGACTGAGATTCGAAAGCAGAGCAACAAGATGAAGATTGACTTATCAAACGAACCTGGGCCAGGCCCATTCAGTAGAGAGGCTATTCAAATCAGGCAGCCCATTAATGTCCAATATATCCGACCCGGAGCTGGAGAAGTTGTTCAGTCGCAATTCCGATAATGCAGCTGGCCACACCACACACCATCTCTCTTCTCTTTCCCTCTCCCTCTCTGATTTTCCCCAGACGATTATGCTCTCTCTCGTATTCTTCTCAGACGTCGTTCCTCCCGGATACCGGCGATGATTTCGTCGTCGGTGACTGTCTCGTCTACGAGGATGGCGTCTTCGAAGACCCTTTCCTTGAGAGTGAGAAGGTGGTCAGTCCCAAGACCCAGGAGCGGAAGACGAAGCGGCGTGGCGGGAACAAGAGAATAGATGTACCCGAGATTCAGACGGAGAACCTCGTGCCGGATGAATGGAGGGATATTCAGGCGGAGGTGAATCTGACAAAGAAGGACAAGCGGAAAATAGCGCAGGAGATGGAATTTGGGGTTCGGGTGGAGAAGAAGAGACAAGGGCTCATTCCGCTCAGGGACGTCGACTTGAAGGAGTATCTGACGTACAAGGAAGCCAAGTTGAATCAACTCAAGCCTTTGATTCTCGATAAACCAACCACTTTCTCCGACGATGGAGATGGAGAGACTGGTGTTACAACTTTGAGTGAGCGAGTGGCTCCAAAGAACCCTCGGTGGGCAGTTTACGGCAAGGGATTCGACCACGTTACTAACTTCTTCAATAGCGACAAGTACGATTCCACTGCCAACAAATCACAAGGTATGATGCACCCTTACCTATTGTTCTTGCTGATTTTCATTAATGCCAATACAATGTATGAAGAGCAGGGGGCCCTAAGAAGCTGCTTTCAAAAGAAGAAAAGGTCATGCTCAACACCCGAATCCCTGACCTAGCAGTTGCCACCTCCGTAAGTGATGCTTGAGTGCTTTTTTAATTGGAGTGTTTTGTGTAATGGTTGTCACTCTCTGGTCTGATGAAAGTATTACATATGTGATGATGAATGTTTGCCAGAAAAAATGGCTTCCTCTTCACACACTGGCTGCATCAGGAGAGTTTTATCTCGTTGATTCCTTGCTAAAGCACAATCTTGATATCAATGCAACCGATGTGGTATGTCCAGTTATTTGAAGCTCTTGCTTTTGTGCACTTGTTTTTTTTTTTATCTAGACGTTGTTTTCATGTTGTTTCTAGGGCGGCTTGACAGCACTTCACCGAGCAATTATTGGTAAAAAGCAGGCTATTACAAACTACCTGCTGAGAGAATCAGCAAACCCATTTGTTCTTGATGATGTAAGTGGTGATTCAGTTATCTCCCTTTCTTCACATGCTGGATCTGATCCGTTTGCTTTTATGATAGGAAGGTGCGACCTTGATGCACTATGCCGTGCAAACAGCATCGGCTCCCACGATTAAACTTCTCCTGCTGTATAATGCTGATATAAACGCTCAAGACAGGGTATGATGTCAAACATTCATATTGCTCACAAGTTCATTGTCATGGTGATGTTGACAATTTAGCACTGGGTTTTTCAGGATGGGTGGACTCCCCTGCACGTTGCAGTACAGGCCAGGAGAAGCGACATAGTGAAACTCCTTCTGATAAAAGGGGCGGACGTACAAGTGAAGAACAAGGCTAGTTCCTTGATCATATTTCCGTTATCTCATATCTGATTCTGAAAACATGTATGCTGATTTTTGAGTATCTCAGGATGGGTTAACTCCGCTCGGCCTTTGCCTATACCTCGGAAGAGAGACAAGGACGTATGAGGTGATGAAGATGTTGAAAGAGTTTCCCCGTAGTAGACACAAGAGATTGGGAAAAGATGAAGCGATTCAAGAGGCGTCGTCTTAAAAGCAGCAGCTGGAATCACAGTCACATTCGGTCGGATAGAAGCCTGGAAAGTAGCACAGTGAGGATGAGAAAACCGGAAAATGAGGCTAATATGGTGAAAGGGAATGGGCACTGGAACCTCGGACTCTGACTGGTCCACTCTCTCACCGCATTTTTCATTCCTGGCTTTCTTAGATTCGGTTTGTTGTTGATCTTATCCATCGGATTTGGATATTTTATCACAACTTGGAATCTCTTTGTCTATATGCTTAAAGAAAATATCTGAAAATAATATCAAATCACTTTGTCTACATGTTTCGGAGGAGCTCTTTGATATAAACATCATTGGTAAGTTTCTATTATGATTGTGTAAGACCATAATAATGTTCGGATACTTGATAAAAAAGGTTGGTTCCCTATGAAAGTAATCTAATTTTCAAAAATAATAATGTGAAAACAATAAGCAAAAACATATATTTTGTTTATCTTTGTAGCTAAATTTAAACATGGTACTTAACAACATACTTTCAAATTGAAGTTAGACGTATGTTATGTATTGTACATACCGCAATACCTAATTATTTTTATTTAACAAACATAACACTAACATCTTAAAAATTGTTTTTTTGAAAATTAGATTATAAGACCATAATAATGTTCGGATACATTATGAAAAAGGTTGGTTCCCTATGAAAGTAATCTAATTTTCAAAAGAAATAATAATGTAAAAACAATAAGCAAAAACATATAGTTTGGTTATTTTTGTAGCTAAATTTAAACACGGTACTGAACAATAAATTTTCTAATTGAAGTTAGAAGTATGCTATGTATTGTACATACAACAATACCTAATTATTTTATTTAACTAACATAACACTAAGATGTTACCTTACATTTTAAGAAATTTTATTGAAAATTAGATTATAAGACCATTATAATGTTGGGATACTTTATGAAAAAGGTTGGTTCCCTATGAAAGTATTCTAATTTCCAAAAAAAAAAATGTGAAAAGCAAAAACATATACTAGTTTGTTTATCTTTGAAGCTAAATTTAAGCACGGTACTTAAAACAATAAATTTTCTATTTGGAAAAAGAACATATCTGAAAACTGTATCAATTACTTAAAAGATTTGTACCTTGATGCTAATTAAGTAAAAAGCCTAACCAAAGAAAAACATTACTAATGTAGATTTTACATGCTTTGAACGCTCCTATACCTTTTTTTGTTTGTAATGATGTTCTTTATGTATTGTCATTGTTAGTGTGTACATAGTTAGGCACATCGACACCATCTGATCTGATTTACTAGTTTTATATTCCAACCAGTCCCATTTTGTTCCTTTTATTTAACTCACCACGTCATCATTTTAACCCAAAAACAAGGAATAATTAAGAGACCCACGTGGGGTAATAATTTAATTATTCCGGCGAGTAAACGAGTTTAATTGAAAAAGCATAACCTTATCTTCTCTCATTACTTTTTGTAAATTAAATTAAATTCACGTCTTCTCTCCATCATCACCGTTTCTTCCCCCTTTCTACTTTTGTGCTCTGCTTCACTTTTTCTTCCTCATCTCTCCTCCTCCACCATGACCGGCGTTACCTTCTCTTCTGCTCCTGCCTCCGATTTTGGTAGCTTCTTCTCCGACTCCACTTCCATCTCCCGTTCTATCTCCGCCTCCGCCTCCGTCTCATCTTCCAATTCCCCCTATTCTCCCTCCTCCTTTAGATGTTGTATTCCATTGAATCTCAGGCCGCTACGCTCTCATCGCCCCCCTAAATTTTCTCATATTTGTTGCCACACCTCCCGATCCGGCCTCGGCGATCCGGATCTCGAGTTTCTCCAGGCCTCTGTCCTCGTTGCAGGTTCTCTTTTCCCTTTCCAATGTGACTTTCTTCCGATTTTATGGAAATTTGTTTCGGCGATCTGAATTAACGTAGATCTCGTCTTTATCTGACCTGATTCAATTTTGCATGTTGCTGAATTGTTGAACAAAACCGCAGAGACAAGTATGCATTACAAAATGCGGAGACATGGATTCCGCCAAGATTCTATATGGCAAGCTTCTAGGCCTCTGCCTCCTTTTGCTGTGCGAGCTAGTGAATCCAGGGTTGGTGTTTTACCTATTGGAATTGGCTTTCTTCGTCAATTCAAGCACCCCACTATTTTTCTCAAGATCTCCTGCGATGGTGACTACTTGCTTCCCGTTATTGTTGGTATGCACATGAATTCATTCCCTATTCTCCTTCTTGTTTCTGCTGGTGCTGACTTCCCATTTGCAGGTGATGCTGCTGTTGAGACACTATTAGACGTACCCCTCCAAGGCGAGAATGAGGTTTCCCGCTGCTCGCTTTTGATGTTTGCACTTCCATTTCCACTCCTTGGTACTGATTGTTTTCTTTCTTTTTATGTTGTAGGAATGCCCTGATCCGTTCCAGTTTGTGTCTGCTGTTGTCGACAAGCTTGGACATCAAGTACAGTATCGTTCCCTGCATACCTGTTACTTCTTCTAAATATATAGCTTCGAATCAGAGCATTGATATAGCTGGTCGCCGCTTAGTTAACACGTTGTACTGTATCATTGACAGGTTAAAATGGTGAAGCTTACAAGTAGAGTATTCAACACCTACTATGCAAGTCTATATCTCGGCAAGGTAATTTAAAGGCTACAAGCATCCTCTTAGTTAGGAAACGGTTTGTCAAAAGTTGGTGTGCCTTAGGCTAACCATCTGTACTGCAGCCAGAAGACAATGACGTTATATGCATTGATTCACGGCCATCAGATGCCATCAACGTTGCAAGAGCATGCCAGGTATGCTTCCCCGGGTTCTTGCACGCTTTTATCAGTTAACTCTCTTGAAGCAGTTAATCGCTCAGATCTTTCTGATTCTTTTTTTCTCAAACAGCGGAAACTTATCCTGTTCCAGCTAACGCTTGAATACTGCTATAATCTGTTTATCTTTTTCATATCACAGGCTCCAATATATGTGAATAAAGCAATAGTCCTGGAAGATGCTATCAGGATTGGTTATGGAGGCAGACCAAAGAGCACAAAGCCTATTTTCAATGTTATCCTTGACAGGTTTTAGTTCGTTTATAAAACTCCTGGATTGCTAGCGTGTGTGTGTTACTCTGTCACGGTTGCTAACCACATGTTGGCTGTTCTTGTTCAGCGCTCCAGAGGGACCAGATCCTGTCTCGGAGGAGCTTAAACTAGTGAGGAATATGGATTTGGCTTCTAAAGAGGAAAGGTACATCGATGCAGGTATATCAACTGTTCCGGATGCCATCTATGTTCATTGTGCTTTGCAGACTCCTCAGTTTTCTTTTTCTGTAATCACATTTGCAGCAATATGGAGAGACAAATTAAAGAAACTTCAGAACTCGAGGTGAGTAGATAACTGTTGCTGACATATGAACTCCAATAGAGAGGCCTAAATGATAATGGAGTTGTTATGGTTGCAGCTCAGTTGTATATAAGGATGAAGCAACTCCTGAGAGCTACGAGTAGAGAAAGAATAGGAGCAAGAAAAGGAAAGGAATGTAAATAAGGTTGGGTGCAAGTGTGATGATTGAAAAAGGGTATGGAGAGACAAATATAAGATGCACTTAGATTGATGGTATCACACGTAGTGTGAGGAAGCCCCTTGATTGATGGTATCTCATGTATTCAAAAAGTAAATGAAAGATGAATGAATAGCATGAGGGATAATGTGTAAAATGTAAATGGAAGAACACGAAATGAATGCATTCTTCTTAGTGTATGTTTGAGTCTCTACTTTGAAGCAATTGGCAATGGGGTTAGTAAGATGATGATGATTTAGGTAGGATACACATACACAGGGCAGAAGCAGACAAAAACAAAAGAGGGCGGTTACAGAGAGAAGTGAACAAAGAGATGTGGTTGTGGTAATAAATGTCTCTTTATCCATATTTACTTATGGAAGACAAAAGAAGTTAGTGATTCCTGAAACACAAAGGACTTTATGGCTTCCTTTTCACTTGGTTACGGGTTGGGTAAGACGAAAGAGACACTGGGATTCATTTAATAAAGGAGGTGTGGGGTGTTCCAGCTTTGGCGCATCGAGAGTAGCAGAGTTATTCAATGCTATACAGGATTGCAGTTGCACATTCACTCCCTTCTTCTCCTTCTTCTTAATCCCCCCTACAGACATTCTCTCTCTGTTTTTGTTTCCTATCGAAAACAGATACTCTATGACTGTGTTCGAGAGAGTGCCTCTGATATTGGCCTGGTTCACTCAGATCCTCTTTGCTAACTCATCTGATTGAGCCGTGCCAATATCTCAGCCCTCTCTCGTTGGTTCTCTTATTTTGGAGTCCTCTTCTCGTTGCTTCTGTTCATGCTGCTCTGTATGAATCAATCTCAGTGCCTAGGTAAATCTTGTAGATATGTAAAATTGTGTGGCATCACAGCAAGGAAAGACATATCGTCAGCTGTGAGTGAGGCTGTCTAGTTCATTGCTTCTTATCCTTTGGGATTTGGTGTGTGAATATATAATAACACTGTGATCGCATGCTCCTTCGACTTGTTGTTGAGTTTCAGCTACATACATGTATACGAGTGAGATGCAAACAACACAATACTTGTACTTGTACATATCATATGTAAATAAGTTGAGCCCCTCCAAGGTAATCACACAAAGGAGAAGAAGGGTCATTTTACATCTGGAAAACACTCTCCGAAGAGATAAAAGTAAACTTTATTTGTGGGTGATGGTGTCATCGCTCATGAGTCTTGTTGTGTAGGAAGCCCATTCTGGGTCCATGCAGAATAACCACCGGCGACATCTTTGACTCCCGTGAAGCCCTGCGATTTGAATCAACAAACTAAAATCAATCACAGGCTATCTTCAAGCATTGTTGGGAGGGAGCTTACTGCATCTAGAAGTTGAGCGGTGGCTTTCAAAGATCTTCCTCCGCCCTTGCAACCCACGAGGATCTGGTCAGATTGTCCGAAATGGGAGGAGACTTGTTCCAAGAAGTCGGGGTTCTTTGACATCCCTGCTTCACAATTCACAAGGTCATCAAACAAGCTATCAGAAAACAACTAGATTCATGAAAAAAGAAAAAGACCTGATGCTCCTCGATACATGTAAGGAACGTTGATCGCCTCACATGCATGTCCCTGGCTGAACTCTTCTGGAGTCCTATATATTAAATGATCAAACACACATGGCCATCACAAGACAGACTCTGCTTTGAAATTTCCAAACTTGTGCCCGTACCTGACGTCCAAATAGCGGTGGCCGGCTAAAAGATGCTCGTGGGCCACCGTGACCGACACAGATGATGGGACTGGGACACTCCCTTCAGCTTCTGCCTCCGCCATATCAATCAATGGATTTGAGTGGAGATATTGATTGGATTCCTCCTACTTGGGAAAGGAAAGGCAATGCAAGTGCGCATACTTGGGCCCATTTATTGAATGACAAACAAATAAAGCCCAGTTCATAATGTTTCAGCCCATTCCGTTGGTCGTAATAAAAAGATCCGCGAGTGACTCTCCCGAAGGTGACCACCAGACAAATCACGTAATGATCCGTTTTTGAATTGCTTATTACTATTATAGACACCAAACTAAACTAATGGGCCTAAATGAAAGCCACGAAAAGGTGTGGGGTTTCCAATGCAATACTTGAATAGTTGAGTGGTCACAAGGCAATTTTAGTAGACTAACACACCTTTTTCACAATTCTCCGTCTGATGAACGTTTACCGTCCGTCACCACTGCTCGGAGATCGAGATTCCCTCTCTATTCTCTGATCCCTCCTCTTCTCAAGGTTAGCTTCTTCTTCTTCTCCGATTACGATCAGATATCTTCTTCTCTACTTGCTTTTGCTCAATTTTCTCTTTTCGTTTCTACTCTAGATCGCTCCTACCAGCTCTTGATATCTTCAGATTTTAGAGTGGGCTCATCCCACTCTTTCGAACATGTCCCATGACACTGATGTGGACGAGAGCCCTGCGCCTCTGCAAGACGGAAATCTGACAGACTCCTTGGGTGATGAGCAATTGCAGATGATTGCTCAGCTCAGATTAGAAAATGACTTTCTCAGATCCCAGTTTGACTCTGCTCTACTGGATCAACTTCACCAACAGGTCGCATCACTGAGTAGAGAAATTGATGTTGAAAAACAAACTCGAGTTGCAGCTGAGCAAGCTCTTGAGCATCTACGGGAAGCTTACTCCGAGGCTGATGCTAAATCCCACGAATACTCCACCAAATTTTCCCAAGGTCAGCCATATTTTCATCAGGATCTCTCATTTTCTTTATTTTTTCTCAACTTCTTCATTTCTGGTGTAGCTCAACAGAAACTAGACCAGGAAATCAAAGAGCGCGATGAGAAATATGCCGAGCTGGACTCCAAATTCACCAGGCTTCACAAAAGGGCTAAACAGCGCATTCAAGAAGTCCAAAAGGTGAATCTCTACTCTATCTCTAGATACTTTTACTTCCTGTTGAGGCTGCAGCGAGTTTCCAAAATCACCTTTACCTTTCTATAGTTTCTATGCTGCATTTGAGACATATACTCCACTGTGTTGTGCACTGTCTAAACCTTGACGGTGTATATTGCTATCTATAGGAAAAAGATGATCTCGACGCCCGTTTCCGGGAAGTGAATGAAACAGCTGAACGAGCATCTTCGCAGCACTCATCCATGCAGCAAGAGCTGGAACGCACTAGGCAACAGGCGAATGAAGCACTGAAAGCAATGGATGCGGAGAGGCAACAACTTAGAAGTGCCAATAACAAGTAAATAACACCAAGATTGTTTGTATAGATTTCCTTCTCGTTATGCTTCTGATTTGGAACTGTATGGTTTGAATGTCATCTTTCCCACACTTTTTTTGCCTATCTCTCAGAAATTGACTACTTGCGTTTTCTCTTATTTTCCCATCCTCAGGCTCAGGGATACTGTCGAGGAACTACGTGGCTCGTTGCAGCCTAAAGAAAATAAGATAGAGACATTGCAACAGTCACTTCTTGATAAGGACCAGGTCTGATCTGTTTCGTTTTCTGTAATATTATCCTACAATAAATAGATAGGTAGAGAGGAAAAAGATAGAGAGAGAGAAAGAGGGATGGATGGCTGTGTATACTCTGCTTCACATGCTTACATGCTTCTTTTCTAGGTTCTGGAGGACCTGAAAAAGCAATTACAAGCTGTGGAAGAGAGAAAGCAAGCTGCAGTTACCGAGTTGTCAGCCAAACATCAAAAGGTAGTCAGCATCAGCCTAACTGTGTTGCTTCTTATATCATATGAGCCACCGTTGTCTTGTCTTTCTCATTGTCACTTGCTTCCATCTTCTTGACAGAACTTAGAGAGTTTGGAAGCACAGGTCATAGATGCTTTATCTGAGAGGGACAAAGCAGCCGAAACCATTTCAGGGCTGCAGGTTAGTCTTGTTACTTATTTCTTTAAGTCTCGTAATTGATGCTGTGCTTGGGGTTTTCAGTGAGCAAGAAGGAATAGTTTGAAATTTTTGATGAATTTTTCACACCAACTATATCCATTTTACACCTCTTTTAGGTACTACTTGCAGAAATGGAATCCAAAATTGCAGAGATGGAGGCAGCTGCAACTGGCGAAGCAGCAAGGCTAAGGGCTGTTGCAGAATCTCTTAAAGGAGAGCTTGCACACCTTAAAGCAGAGAATGTAAGTGGAATTTAAAATATGAATTCCCAGGATTCTCTGACGGCATATCTTTTTCCTGTCATTTCTCCTTCGTTATTGTTGTCCATCCGTATATTCTAAGAACTTGTTTTACGTACTAAACTTCAAATGAGTTCCATCGTTAATTTAGCAGATTGTGTAGTCATGATTTAACCGGGGAATGAACATAGATGTGCATATAGATAACTGTCAACATAATCTAAGGCGTCAGTCTTTAGCCATCAGATAGCAGGAGTTTCAGTTTCTTTGCATAATTATTCTATTTTCTTCTGTTGTAACTCCTGGCACCTATGATCGTTTTTGGTTCGTCCAGGATAAGGAAAAGGAGACTTGGGAAGCTTCATGTGATGCCCTTAAATCTAAACTGGAAGTCGCTGAAAGCAACTACTTGCGTGCTGAAATCGAAGTGGCTAAAATGAGAAGTAATTTACGGAGTTCAAGAAACTTTGTAATCTTAGTCTAGTTATGTTTTACTTTTGTCAATGAAAATATATCCATTTCATTTATTTAACTGGTCAGGTCAGTTGGGATCTGAAATGTCCATGCAGACCCAGATGCTAAGCACAAAGGATGCTGAACTCAAAGGTGCAAAAGAAGAGGTACACAGTTTTCTTTAGAATCTTTTGCGATATATTGTAGCTTGCTTGGGTAAGAGCGGATGTATCAGTCATCCATCCTTAATTACAGAACATGAATTATCATGGAATCGAAGAGTCAGTTTGAGCTTTAAGGAATGTTGTGCTGAAGTTTGTATTTACCGCAACCATATTGAGTTTTTGGTAACTGTTCACAGATCAGTCGTCTCCAAAGTGAATTTTCTTCTTACAAGATCCGTGCTCATGCGCTTCTCCAAAAGAAGGACACGGAGCTGGCTGCGGCTAAAGACTCTGAACAGATCAAATCTCTCGAGGAAGCTCTAAAGGTAAGCTATCTAGAATTTTAAAATGGAGCTAATTTATATGGTTATCAACGTGCTTACTAACTAATTATCTTTTTGGGTGGTGTTAGGAAGCTGAAAAAGAAGTATGTATGGTATCTGCAGAGAGGGATAGGGCACAGCAAGATCTTCAGAGTGCTTTGGCTACCCTTGAGAAAGAACTTGAGGAAAGGTATATATTCACACTGAAATTTGTTTTCAAGTTTAATTCATTCTAGATTTTGGCTGCTCATTCTCCTCAGTTTACCCGAGAAAACAATTGAGAAACAATGTTCTCATGGGACTCCTCTGTGGAGTTTTCCAGACGTATATAGGTTGTCTAAAGTATTTTTTTATTATTTCATATCAATCTCAGAGCTGGAGCACTTAAAGATGCCAGCGACCAGATCAGAAGTCTTGAAATAAAACTTGATTCCACTGTTACTCGCAATCAGGCGGAGAAACAAGCATGGGAAGAAGACCTCCAAGCTTTAGAAGAAACATGGCGACGTAATTGATTGAAATCAAAATTCAATTTTCTTCATTAGTTCTTGGAAATTGAAATTCTCTTCCTAAAAGGTTATAGTAATCTACAGGAAGATGTGAAGCTTTAACCGCTCAAAATGAAGCCTCTTCTGCAAAAGATCTAGAAAAAGAACTAGAAGATACCAAACTGCGGAATAAACGACTGAAGGTACATCTGTTTATGTTATCCTGCTAATCTGTGCTCTGGTTTTATAAGAAAGATTGGCGATGCTTTGTGTTTAATTGACATATCTGCAGGAGGAGCAAGAATCAGTACGTGAGCTTGCAGATAGACTTATTGAAGAGAAGGATCGAGAGATATCCAGACTTGTGGATGAGATTAAAGATCTTCGAAAATCTCTGGAAACAAAACAAGTAGTACGTAGATGGTGCTTTTTTGCGTTTTGTCTTCTCCTTTTAGACTTGTTGAATTTTTCACTCTTATTGTGGGATTAAGTGGGATATATCTCCATCTCAGGTTCACCACTATGGGAACAACAACACAGGTATTTTTTTTATACCATCTATTTTTAAGGGGCCACCGGCTCCCAATAGTAATGAACCAGAGGGTTGCCTATCATCAACTTAACCTATTATTGACTTGAAACGGTGTTTTAGAGTTACAACAGCAGGATGTATCTAACTTGAGCACTTCTGCAGCAGAAGACCAGATTCTGGTAAGAGTTTGTAATGTTAGCCGTCTGAGCAATGAGTGATATTTAATCCTAGAACATCTATGGGACAATGATTAAGAGCTAATCATTACGCATGATATTCAAATTTCAGATATTGGCAAGGCAACAAGCTCAGAGAGAAGAAGAGTTAGCACAGACACAGCGCCATATTTTAGCTCTTCAGGTATAAGAGAATTGGTTGCATTTACAACTAGTCTGTTTCCTGCCCTTGTTCATTTATTAACTAGTTTATACTGAATCAGGAGGAAATCGAGGAGCTTGAGCGCGAAAACCGTCTCCATAGTCAACAGGTGTGTTATTACACAAGAGTTTGGATAGTGAGAGTGGGTATGCCAGTTTCTTATGCTCGTTATTTGAAACTTTTGGGGGTATGCTGATGGTTACAGGAAGCCGTGTTAAAGACGGAGTTGAGGGAAATGGAAAGAAAACAGAAGAGAGAAGGTGTAGATATGACATACCTAAAGAATGTGATTTTAAAACTGCTAGAAACAGGTAAGACTGTGGAGATTCGAAGGTGGATGGATACACATAAAGTGGGTTGATGTTTATAGGGGAAATAAATAAGCTTGTGATGGTTGCAGGGGAAGTGGAGGCTTTACTACCAGTAGTGGGAATGTTGCTTCAGTTCAGTCCGGAGGAGGTTAGAGAACCTAAGTGAGTGAGTCTTAATGATGTTATAGTAATAAACCTAACCGTGTGTGATGGAAATGGCAGATTCAGAAGTGTCACCAAGCGTATCATAGCTCAGCAGCAGCAACAGCAACAACAGAAGCGAGTCCAGTTGCGGCAAGTGAAGGTTCAGGTCTATCCCTCTTCTCAAGATTCTCGTTTTCCTAGTCTGTTGGGCAATGGAGACGAGAGCTTCCACATTCTTTTGGGCCAAGATACATACACATGACTTGTGTTTTTTTGTTTTGTTTTGTGTAATGAATCGAGAAAGCAGATGTTTATTATGATTGTAAAGAAAGGAATTGAGTTGGGCCATTAACCTTTGAATCCATACATACAGAAAATGATCATTAGTATTATTATTGTCAGATAAATAAATCTGATTACAAAATAGAGAAAAGAAATAGAATAATGTTGCAGAATCTCAATGTTTGTGGTGGAAAGCAGTTAGTGATGAATCAAAGGCGGGTTCGACGGAATGAATTTTGAACGAGTCACAGTCTCAGTGCCTCAACCTTCGCCGAATTCCTTTCCCTTCTTTTCAGATTTCAGATTCTTCTTCTTCGTAAGGTCAGATCGATCCTCCTCATTTGATTGATTTTTCCTCTTGCTCAAGCCATGGAGCCTAGGCACAAATTACACTCTGGATTGCGTTTATGGGAATTCCCTGATCAGTACGTCATCGAGCCAACCGATGGTTCCTCCGCTCCATGCTTGGACATTAGTCGTCTTGACGGCTCCATGAAGCTCATTGGTGCGTTTTCTCTCGCTTTTTCTTTTGGCATGGAATTGGTTTGATCTCTCTTTTCTGTTTCAGGTCAAGTCGCAGAATGCAACTCTTTGCGTGTCCCCAAAATCCGTTCCATTTTTGGTGTGGTTGGGATGCTCAAGCTCCTCGCAGGTGATCAATCCTATCCACCACATTGTCTACCAATTAGCTTCACCAAATTTCTTTTGTTTAAAAAAAAAAAAAACTGTATCAGGATCATACTTGGTAGTTGTGTCAGAGAGCGAATCTGTTGGCTCGTTTCTGGGCCATCCCATCTTCAAAATTAATTCGCTCAGTGTTCTTCCTTGTGATCATTCACTTAAAAACTCCCCTGACGAACAGGTGTTCCATTTTCCTCTTGTATATATGTAACATAAGGTACATAAAAATGGAGCTCAGGTCTCAAGTCATTATGCCGCTTTTTGCAGAAAAAGATGGAGACTGACTTCTCTAAGCTGCTAAGTGTTGCAGAGAAGACAACTGGTCTCTACTTCTCATATGGAATGAACTTGACTCTCAGGTATATCATTTCTCTTCTTCTTTGTGCCACTGGTACACTCTTGCCATGCCACCCTTAATGACACAATAACACTTCAGGTTTGTTAAATCATGTGTGTGTGTTTAGTTTGATGTTTTTTCCTTCTTGTTTCAGTGCACAGCGCTTGCATGATCTGGGTGATGAGTCTAAGTCGCTTCCTCTGTGGAGACAGGTGTTCACACACTTTTTATGCAATTTGTAAAACACTTTGTTCACAGTCTCCCCATTGCTTGTTTGTGGATGGACTGAAAATTAACTTTTGCTTCTTCATGGCAGGCTGAGCCTAGATTTCTTTGGAACAATTATATGTTAGAACTTCTTATCGATAATAAGGTCAGTGAACTCCTGACTTTCTTTTGAGTTTATTCCTCTGTTTGCCGTATGCATCATCCTTTGTTGTTTTTATTTTGTAGCTTGATCAGTTCTTGCTTCCAGTAATCCAAGGGAATATCCTTTTCATATCAGTTATTTCACTCTTTTTTCTTCTATCTCTTCTGCATGATCATGATTTTCTTTTCTCAAATCTTTCCATGGATAATGGCTTTAGGCATTTCCTTGACCTCAAATCACGTTTCCATAGTTTTCAAACTGCCATTGGAAAAGATATCGTCGACGTTACTCTCATTGCTAGGAGGTGCACAAGAAGAAATGGTATGCATTTCTCTCTAGTTTATTCTTACCTGGTGACACTTTATTTTCAAGTAGCTCCATTTACAATCTACAAATGTGGGCAAAAACTGATATGAAGTGTATATATATCCATCGTGATTGTGTCTTGCCTCTTATTCTGAACATTTGCAAGGTACACGCATGTGGCGAAGAGGAGCTGACCCTGATGGTTATGTTGCTAATTTTGTGGAGACTGAGCAAATTGTACACATGAACGGATACACTTCATCATTTGTTCAGGTGATAATTTTTCTTATGTGCGTGAATTACCATGATTTAGTTCTCAGGTTCATTTACCTCCTTTTACATTTTGCAGGTTAGGGGATCCATGCCTTTTATGTGGGAGCAAATTGTAGATCTGACCTACAAGCCCAAGTTTGAGATTGTCAAACCTGAAGAAGCTGTGAGTATGATTTCGTTAACCATTTTGCCCTTATACTATTTTACCACTTTTAAATAACCTCCACTGGAACTCCTCTTGCAGGCGAGGGTAGCTGAGCGTCACTTTCTGGACCTAAGGAAAAAATATGGATCAGTTTTGGCTGTTGATCTTGTCAATAAGGTGCATATCTGAATTGACATTAATAATTTTTGGATATATGAGACTGAAGATGCGATACTGCTCCTGTTTGCTGTTCAGGACCTCATCTTGACACTCAATTGTGTATTTATATAGTTCAATCAGTAAATAGTAGTGCAATGCACAGACCTACTTGAAATTCTTATTCCTCAATTGCTTCTTCTGTAATCAGCATGGAGGTGAGGGGCGCTTAAGCGAGAAGTTTGCAGGTGCCATGCAGCACATCACTGGTGATGATGCAAGGTAGCTATCTGTTCCTCTAACACCCTTGCTACTAGATATTTCACAGTATTAGTATTAACTCACTGAAGGAAATGCCTGATCCTGTAGATACCTGCACTTTGATTTTCATCGAATCTGTGGACACATTCACTTTGAGCGCTTAGCAATTCTGTATGAGCAGATTGAGGATTTCCTTGAGAAAAATGGGTATTAATTTCTTTGTGCATCTCCACGCATTTAATTTTGGAGTTATGAGTTGCATAACTTACGTTGAATTGCACAGGTACTTTTTGTTGAATGAAAAGAGTGAGAAAATGAAGGAGCAGCTTGGTATTGTGCGCACAAACTGCATAGATTGCTTAGACCGTACAAATGTCACACAGGCTAGTATAGAATAATATGATGTTACTCCTAGACATCCGTCGTCTCTTTGCTTTTTGCTCATTCTAGGGTACACTTCCTGCCAAATGCAGAGCATGATAGGTCGAAAGATGTTGGAACTTCAACTCAAAAGGCTTGGTGTGTTTGGCGCTGAAGAAGCTATAAGCTCGCATCTAAATTTTGACGAACGCTATAAAATATGTCAGTAGTTTATTCTTCTTGGAGATGTGGTTTTGCAGTAGTAAATGAATATAATAGATATGGAATTCCAAACTCATGTCTGATGCTTATGTTGCCATCAGTATGGGCTAATCACGGCGATGACATTAGCATTCAGTATTCTGGCACTCCTGCACTTAAAGGAGATTTCGTCAGGTATATTCCGAAGAGAAGAGTGTTTGCATATTCATTTCACATGCCATCTAATGTTTCTCTAGTTTAAACACTCTCTAATTTGTCTAATTCTAGGTATGGCCAAAGGACTGTTCAAGGGGTCGTCAAAGATGGCTGGAATGCCCTCGCACGCTACTACCTGAACAACTTTGCTGACGGAACTAAGCAGGTCGGTGGCTCTAACTACGGTTTGTACACTTGGTAACTCAACCTGTACTGACTGTTCATAATATTGGTTCGGTACAAAGGATGCAATTGATCTTGTGCAAGGGCACTATATTGTTGCTGTGAGCCGAGACATGGCTCCAGTGCCTCGAAAGGGAGGTCTTGAAGCTGTAGCCGTAAGCAATCATCGGCTTATAATAAATTACAACTAACTAAGGATAATTTGATATTCTGGTCTAATTCAAACTACCTCATTCCACAGAATTTTCCAGTGGCAGTGTCTGTGGTTCTGATCAGTTTATGGTTTGCAACAATGTCTGTAAAACGAGGTACGCTTGGTCTTTGGATTTGGGGTAGGAATGATAAGGCCTTCAATTGTTGACAAAAGTAGTGTGTGTTGGGTGCAGCTGGGCGTGATTACAGGCACTTGTTTTTCTCATTGGTGTGGTTGAGTATCAGTGTGGCTGTCGCGGCACTCGTGAGGGCCAATGGCCGGATCTTCTGCAACCGGCCTCGTCTGCACAAGCCCAGATCTTGATCCTATCCATTGCCTTTGTCTCCTTTCGTTACGTTTTCCTTTCATGACCATATATTATTTGATTGATTTCTTCAGTTTATAAATGGCTTATGCCGACTAATTGCAAAATTGGGTTTTACTAATGCGAGATTTAATGTTGGATATAAACATGTACTGGGCTGATATATGATGAAAAGAAAGATGTACAATTGTCACCACTTTTTATCCTCCGTTTATCACACAAATGAACAGACCTCTATCACTTTGTTTGAATCATCATTTCAAGTAAATGAGTAATTACACTAGACTACGCCCAAAAAAAAAGGTCACTAATAATCTTTTCAAATTAATCCAAAGAACGGAAGATAACAGTCACCGGAAACCAATCTGGATCCCAATTCACAAGGTCCTATTATTCCACTGATGAACATTTTGGGTTTTTACCTAACAAAATTAGTCCACATGACATATAAATGATACATAGTCAAGGATAGAGTGAGTCATTGCCTAGACCTGGACTCAACCCTTCGAGCTTCTTCGCGCGTAGTTGGAAACAGCTCAACATACCTTGACCCAATCGACAATTTGTCCTTAGCCATTGCCCTCCTGGCCTCATCAGCAGTCTCAAACTCCACATAGGCCTCTCCCGTGGCTTTCCCATCAGGTCGACACACAACATGTACCCTTCCTTCAATAACCTTGTATCCGCTGAAAAACTCAATGATTTGAGGCTTGTTCACCGAGTAAGGGAGGCCTCGCATCTTCAAAACCTCAGTGTACTCGAGCTTCTCTTTCTCGGTAAACCTCTTTGCTCTGGAGGGTCCGGCAGGAGGTGGGCTAGCATGGAGCTCGTTCTCATAAGCGCCATCCTCAGCAGCGACGGCAATGTAGTAATCCTGCTTATAGCAGCGGAAAACTTCAACGTATCTCCTCCCCATATTGTGCCTGTCCCTCTGCAACGCAATCTCAACTTGCATAGGGCCGGCAAAGACGACAAAGGCCTCCCCAGAGAATTTACCGTTTTTGTGGACGAGCAAAACATCGACAATGTCAAGGCCGGCAAAGAACTTGAAGATGTCAATGTCGGAGCAGTTGAAAGGAAGACCCCTGAGGCGAACGACAGGGAATCCAGGAGCATAACCGCAAGGAGGAGGAAAGGAGGAAGCAACTGCCAAGTAGGGATTGGATTGCATCATTCTTTGTCTCTTTGATCCGACCTCGTAACCCCCGCTCCTAACCCGAAAAAGATCCCCCAACTCAACCAGTTAATATAAAACCACACCCAACCCATTCTTTCCCAGTCATCTATATAAGACCCCTAATGCCCATTCTTACTATCTATTTCGATTCGAGAGTTCAAATTCCCACAACACCATATTCTAAGGACTAATAATGATAGGAATCAGGCAATTGAGTGTAAGAATACATACCCTCTGGATCCGTACATGACGCCAAGCTCTTCGTCTCTCTCGCAAACCCTACTCTCGTCGTCGTCCTAATTCCAAGTCTTGGGCATGAGAAAAGGAAAAGAGGGTAAAACTAAATAGGGAACCTCTGGGCCCATTAGGCCCATACATATCCAAAAATAGCCCTTTGTTCTGCAATTAGGGAGGAATCTTTGGGCACAATGGCCGGGAGATGTCTCCTTGTCACCGGTCCTCCGGTGAGCTTCTCTCTCTTCGCCTTTCATTATGTCACCGCCTTTTTTTGAGTATTCTCTTTTCTTTGGATTTCAATTTTCTCGCAGGGTGTGGGAAAAACCACACTCATCATGAGAGTGTTGGATATGTTGAGCCCTAGCTTCAAGATCCAGGGTTTCTACACTCGTAAGTACCAGAATCTTCTTCTTCTTGTTATTATTATTATGTTACAACTACGCTTTGTTTGTATGTAATGCAGAAGAAATGAGGGAAGGAAACGAGAGGGTTGGTTTTCAAGTGGTGACATTGAATGGCCGCAAGGGTTTGCTCGCTTCTTCTACTGTCTCTAGGTACGTACATCCTCCTTTTCCTTTAGGAATTCCCCCTGACAATTTGATTATTGGCAGCCCTGAATCCATGAGATGGCCTATTGTTGGCAAGTACAAAGTGGACATTGCATCCTTTGACTCTATAGCATTGCCTCAGCTCCAGGTTCCTTTCTTTTCTGCACTAATCAAAGGATACCCTTTGAATCTAGATTGATTGACTGGTTTAGGATGGTTTTTTAAAGGTCAAAGAAGGCACCCATCTTTTCATCATCGATGAAATTGGCAAGATGGAAATGTTTAGTCAATCCTTCTTTCCGGCTGTCCTCAAGGTTTTGGAATCCAACATTCCTCTTCTTGCTTCCATTCCTTCCCCTAATTTTGGTCAAGATCTTCCTGCAGGTAAACTTTATCTTGCTAGCCTGTAATTGTTTTCTTAAGTCAATGCTACGGACTCATCTTCTTGTGTCCTCTGTTTGCTTACTTGTTTGAGCTCACGGAATGCGTTCACTATCTATTTCCTTAACATTTGGCTATATTCTTCGCAGTTGCGAGGTTGAAGAACCAACCAGGAGTGACTGTCATTACCCTGACTGCGAGTAATAGAGATTCCATGAAACAACACATCTTTGACGTCCTCTCTGGATGGCTACCCAAGCACTAGGGAGCTCTTTCTCTATCAACCCTCCAAAGTGTGAAATTATGTTGTTAATCGTGTTATTTTTCAGTTTCTCGAAATATAAACAAAAACACTATAAGTAAGTGAATCCTGCTGAATACTAGTTGTAAGATTTTATTCCCAGACGGGAAAAAGAAAGATGATAGATTTGAAATGCTAAACCGACCAAATTGGTGTCAGCGAGGCACAAAATTCTCTCTAGCGGAAAAATAATAAAGTTTGGTGTCCATTTTTTTTATAAAAAATTTAATGGGTGTATATAAACATAATCGTCTGTGTAATATTTCAGAATTTTGACCTCCAAAACCCTAATTTTCTCTTATCATCTTCCTCCACTACTCTCCGCAGGCGCATTCTTCAAGGTAACTCCCTTCATTCCTACTAATTCATCTTAGTGTCGAACGTAGACTATGTCGCTTTGTCTAGATATTTCTTGTCCACCTGAAACATGGATTGAATTCTCCTTGTTGATTGATTGATTGATTTGTAGGTTAGAGAGGTTTGGTGAGCTTTGTATGTGTTATCATTATGGAAGGCGTCAATGGCTTGGACGCTCGTGTGCTTCCCCTAAAGCCTCTCACAAATGATGATAATGGACCCTCCACCCAAGTTGATTTCCATCTTAACAATCTTGTAGCTTCGCATTTCAGTAACCCAGATCTGACACCTCAGGAGATTGCTGACGCTTCAAGGACTACTGCTGCCGCTGCTGCTTTAGCTGCAAAGGTTGCCAGGGATACTGCGGATCAGAAAGCTATTGCTGCAGCAAAAGCGGTTGCTGCAGCCAAGACCGCTCTAGCTTTGATTGCCTCCTTTCCCAACACCAAGCCTGTTGCTGCTGATGACTTGTTGTCCCCGAATGATGAAGAATTACCCTCCAACTTACAACTAGGGGAAATCAGTCAGGGCATTATGTCAAGCTCTTTTCCGAGTTGTGAACACCAAAATGACCAGTGCGAGGTGCCGCCCATAGGCTTAGGAGAGAGGCCGAATAATACAGAGCATGCCATTCCCAAGACGGTGGATTCCAATGGCCTTGGCATGGATTTAGATTCCAATAGACTGAATGAATCAGTAGAGGGAGAAGGAGCAAAAGAGGGGACTCAAGGGACCAGAAAGAGAGGGCGGCCAAAGTCCAAATGATTGTTATGGAGCTGGCAAGAGCCGCAATGCCCCTGAAATGGGAGTGTGATTGGAGAGTATAATGAAATTGAGAAATGAGAAAACTCAGCACTTGTATTCGGCCATCTAATCCGCTTTGCCTTTTTCATATGATAAAACCAAATGATTCTAAGCTTACTTTTCTTATTGGTTTACATTTCTTACAAATAGTAATTTTAAGACTCGACAAAACAAGCCAGGAGAGTAACAGAATGACAATAATGCAGCCGTGTAATGTGGAGGTAACAATACTTCTCTTTTTTCTACTGACAAGAATAAACAATGGGCAGAAGATCAGGCCTCGGATGTCAGGATCTCGTGTACGGCAGTCCAGGTCCCGGTAACAGCTATAGTAACACCAATGAGGAAAACAAGAACGTCGATCACCACTCTTGTGTTGCTCAGCTCGCCTTTGAAAGCCTGCAAGTGGAAAAGCGATGGCAAGACAAATCCCAGCACCACACAGACGCTGCTACCTACCAGAGATAAGAAGTCTGCAAAATTGGGAACGAGCAGGGCCACGAGCGTGACCACAAGCACAGTTGCCCAACGTACCCAGATGGAGTAACGGGAGCTGCAGAGGCGTCGTTCGATGACCTCGTAGACAGGCTGCATCATGAGGGGAAATGTGAAGAAGAGGTTGATTGCTAGGCCCAGCTGAACCAGAGTGCTCACCACTCCTGTCCCTAGGTTGGTGGTGATGATGTCTCTCGTCTCTTCTCCGTAAGCCATGTACCCTAGTAGCCCAAACGCTGCGTACATGACGGAGATTAAGCCCATGGCCAGACCCAGAGCTCTGCCGAACTTGTCTTTGTATTTGGCCTCTAGTTCCAGAGGCAGTACCTGTTCACATCCACAGACAATGTTGATATTAAGTCAAACACATAGAAAGAGAGGAAGTAGAAGAAAGAATTGGTTGTTACCATTCCGATCCCTTCAAAAGCGTACACAGCGACACCCAAACCGTAGAAGAAAACAGAGAAGCCTCCGAAAACTCTCAGTGGAGGTCTGTGTTCGAGGAAGATGAAGACATCCTGCACCATAACCACTATGGTGGCGGCCACGTCAACGATGTCGGCGAATATACTCAAAGGGGCGAGATGGGTGAGCGTGGGGATGGAGTTGAGACCGAGCTGGAAGGGGAAGCATCCCCACATGTAAATGGAGGAAGGATCGAGGCCCAGAATAAGATGGGTGCCGCGATTGAGGAGATTGGCCATGGTGGTGGCGACGAAGATGAGGTAGCTGACGCAGAAGCCAGCCTGAGAGAGGACAAGCATGACATCGACGAGGAGACGGCCGGTGGGGCCGGAGACGGATTCGCCGAGATCACCGAAAGAAGTGATGCTGGAGAAGCCGGAGAGAGACTCGAGCTTGCGGCGGGTGTGGACGAGGAGCATCATACAGAAGAAGGTGAGGGAGGCGACGAAGAAGAGAGTGAGGAGGCCCAGAAGCCAGCCGGTCTTCTTGAAGGTGTAGGGAAGGCCGAGGACGCCGGCGCCGACGATGGCGATGAAGACATTGGCGAAGGTTTTGGGCTGAGAAGACAGAGTGCGGGGACCCAAAAGAGGAGTGTCCTCCGTCGGAAGACGAGGCAGCGATTGGGAAGACGATCCCGCTTCCTGATCGGACCCAACGCCCATCACACCACAAGAATGAACAACTCAAAAGTCTATGGAGTAAACAAACGACCGCCGGTAAGAAGAAGATCTCTTTTCTTTCTTTTTTTGGGGCTATGGTTGAGATCTGTGTGGTCCAAATGATAATATATTTTATATTTTTATCTCACCTATTTATTTTCCCTTAAAGTTACGTACAAACAATTATATTCTCCGCATCTCTGGAATATTTACCACAATCATTTCATGAGATCACATCTTTGGGGTTTAGTAATCCCCACACATGTTACTTAGCTAGTTCAACCCAGTTCTTCTTCTTTCTTTTAATCATCAGTCTTAGTTATTAACAAATTATGAGCTGTCTAAATATTAAAGAAAAAATCTTGATATGATATAAACAACGTGAACAAAATATTTTTTTAAAAGGGAAAATCAAAGGAGGGGAGGACAGGTGTGAAGAAATGTAGAAACTTCTGAAATGATTGAACAAGTAATCAACCAGTAGGACCAATGCAACGTGGAAGCTACACCTCACGTTTCTTTCTTGCTTCAACACGCCTCTCCCAATTTGGGCTCTCTCCTTCTTTTAAAAAAAAGCCCAAAGAAAAAACAGAGACGAAAGACTGGGCCGGATACAATAAGTTGACGTCTTTCTCTGTTTTATTTGGCAACAACATGAATACCACTACTACTATTAGGAGGACACGAGAGCATTAACAAATCAAAAAACAGTTTTATACACATTCCATTTGCATCTGATTCAAGAGAGAATGGAGAGGAATATGGTTGACCAGATGGTCAGGGCTAGCGATGCAATCAGGTAGGTCCACAAGAAGATGACCGAGCACTCATCTTGAGCCACGTCGAACAGCTGTGTCATTGTGCCTGCAATCCATAACATCATATTAGTATCTCTCTAACCAACAATGAATCAAGCTAGATGTCGAGTTGTATTACTGATATTCATGGCTGGAGGCAGTGCGAACTGAAGCATGAGAACGTATCGGAAGAGAGGGTCCGCAGGAAGATAGCCTAGATTCCCTGCTAATTGCACCACCCCGACTCCCACCACAGGCAGGATGATATAGCGCACACATATCACTCCCACTATCACTGATATTTTCACGGATGACGAACGCAGACCGTTAATCAGGTTGCCCCCTAGTATGAGTGTGACGCAAGGAATGGTGCCTTCCCTGCCAAGTCAAATATTGTTAGAGGGGTCCTAAATCAAATATCTAAAAACGTGCACGTTAATTCCTTACCCTAGAAGCTTTACCGAGTCTTGGATGACTCGCAACGGGGCATTCTCCCCGATTATAAGGTTCCTCAACCAGTTGGTTGCTCCGAAGACAAAGCCAAGAATCTGAAAGGAAAAGAGAGCAACGCATCAAAGCACTGTGATCTAGTAGTTGGTATTGAAATCATGTTTTCTTTCTTTGGACTTACGGCACCAATGGTGGGTGGTGCGAAGAGTTCCTCAAGAATCTGATGGAGCAAGTCCTTGATGTATGTCCGAGTAGACACCTTTTGTTTGCCTTGGATTTCAAGGTCTTGGTTTTGGTGCGGCTTGAGGAGAAGAGTGCGGGGATCAGAGTCGATGTCCTTGTTGGGAGACTTGACCAAGCCGGCCGCTTCAAGAGCTTTGAACTGTGTAGCAGAGCTTCTCACCAGTTGGTAACTGTACGTCCAAATGTAGAAACCTCCAAGCTGCACATGACCAAATAGAAAACCATCATTCAACAAAAGCAGAGAAGATCATATATATATATATATATAAATGTTTGGTTTGACTTACAGCCATGGAGAAAGATGCGTAGGAGAGTCCAACGGATCTGCAGACACTCCGATTCCCAAAAGGACTGCCTTCCTCGTCACAGATGGCAGGGACCAGAATAAGCATAAGGTTCCCCAAATTGCCTACATGATGATTCATGTTAGATTTCAGGAATCTCCTCGATCAAATATTTTGAGGAATATTAATGAATGTTACCTGAGGCACATGTAGCAATTATGAGGCCATGAAGTTGAGGTTTGGGGTTTAGCACCTTGACCACCACCCATCCAAGAATGCCTCCCACTAGAAAGGTGATTCCAACATTTATGGGCATGAACCACCTGAAAACAAAATTCGTTTTTTTAAATATAACTTAAGCCACAAGGTCGATCTCTCACAGCCAGGGGGTGTGGGGTAGTGCATACCATGAAATAATGTCCTGCAATGTCACGGTCTGGGCAAGGTTGGAAAACATGATGCAGGGGGTGAAGACCACGAAGACGAGCTGCATAGGTATTTTGGTTGTTAGTGATAAGATAGGCATGCATGGTCTTCATAAGAAAAGGGAAGAGATGGAGAGGTTACCTTGTTCACGGATCTTCGGGTGTCAGCGGAGAGAAGAGAACAGTAATCGGTAGCCAAGAAAGCACCAAGGACGCTGATGAGAAGAACCTGGACGATTGGCATTGAAGCCACCTCCAACAACTCTAGGAAACCCATCCCTAGCTATTTTGGAGTTTCTTCTTCTTTTTGGTTTCTTGCAGAAAAAGAAAAAGAGAAGCAGTCAAGGTAAGATAGAGGTGAAATAACGTTTGGATATTTATGGTTGTCTTTGTAGAAGGATGGAGATGTATATATATATATAGACATATTAAATATGTATAGGAGTGGGGTTACATGAACAAAAAAGAAGAAAAGTCTAACTTTTCAACAGTGTGAGAAGACATGCTGCAAGTTAAAGGGTTCGAAGGACAAGTTGGCTTCTAGTGTTGGTCTCAGGTGGTGAATATTGACATCAAAACTACAATATTCAAAGGGACGAGAGGCTTTTGGGATTGTCTCAGGTTACTGTTGACAGAATCAAAGCAAGACTCGTCAATGGTCCAGTTGCATGCTCCCCATATGTACACACACGAAAATCATCTCTTTCTTTCTACTTGTTTCCTTAATTTGTGTTATACATTGGTATGATTTGTCTCCAATTTGTGCTATTTTTAGCGAAAGGGTTACGATCGACAAACGCCCAACCTAATTGTACATGATATTCAAGCAGAAGTAACCCAAGCTATCATTTTCCATACTGGCCGATTTTGACCTTTTTAATCATACTATTGTTACTGTTTTTAATATCTAACATAATATATTTGAAACATCCTTCCAAGCTTCAGCGATTGCGATGCCAAGTCCACATTACTCATCATCATTCTCTCTACTTTATTACATAAAATCAATAACAAATATGTCAACTGTGATTTTGGGAGACTTTCACTAGCCTAGCACATACACACATGAAAAACAGAGTAATTTAATTTGAGGAAAATAATCTAATATGAAACAACTGTGACAGGCTAAAAAAAAAAGCTTTTAAATCATAAAAGAAGAAGAAGAAAGCGTCGTTTGCTTGTATAGTTGTATGTATGTCTCATAGAATTACGTATTTTAGCTCAGGATAACATTAAACTAAACTAAAAGATAGTCAAACATTTATTTAAACAAGCAAAGGTAAAAGAATGTGAGACCAGGTTTGTGGTAGAACAAGTCCGGGAGATAAGATATGACTTGGAACTGGCGTGTCTACAGTTTACATTGATCTTTCTTTGATATAACAAAAGAGAATACTTACTAGTCCTTCCTTGGGTTAAGTAGATAGATAGGCTTATAAGTAGGGACCATGAGGCCTAAACTTGGGCTTGGCCCACTATTTTCCAAATCATTTAGACACGGCAATAAAGTCCCACACCACTAACGGTATAAGATGACAAAATAAAGAATGAAGGTTATGAGATTAGTTATCCACTCCATGGTGTAAATAGCATTTAGGTGAATAAAGAAACGAAAAGAAAGACAAAAAGGTGCAACTGTAGGTAGTGGAGCAATGGGCATGAGTAAGATGATTTTCTTATATCTATAAAGTTGCAAGTTGGCATATAATTAATTAAAAGCAGAAAGAAATCATAAAAGCATAACCAATTAGTCAATAAGGAATTTGATCAGTGTCTTCTACTTGACAACCCCCTCTGAGCTCTCATAAGCAATCAAATTGTCATTTGTGTGTTGATAATTCCTCTCTTTCAAGTCGCATAGCTACTTAGTTTTTGATAGAGTCTATTACAAGTTATTTGTTGATAGTAAGGGTTTAGGGTTATGGGTAGAAACTAAGTTATTTGTTGATCATCATCCTAGTGTCAAACAGCATTGATGATTGATCTCTCTTAATTATCATAAATAGATTCATTAACATATCACGGGGTAAACCGTCAAGACTGCATTTATTTGTTTTATGTTTTTAAGTCTCTTGGTTGTTGTTTAACGTAATCAAGGACAAAAGTAATCTCCTTCTGTTTGGCTACCATGGCCACAAGATGCTTTTTGATCTTGTGCTCTCTTTTGCTTCCTGGCTGCGTCAGAGCTTCCTCTGCCAATGAGGAGAAACAGCTCAACGAGACTCCCACTTGGGCCGTTGCCCTCGTCTGTACCTTCTTCATCCTTGTCTCCGTTCTCCTCGAGAAGGCTCTTCACAGAGTCGCCACGGTTTGCCCCTTTTCCTCTTTCCCTTCCTCATGTCTGCTACTCTAAATTATTAACTGTCTTTTATTCGCAGTGGTTGTGGGAGAAACATAAGAACTCTCTGCTTGAAGCCTTGGAAAAAATTAAGGCCGGTAAGATCAAACACTTGTCTTCTCCTAGCTACTCCGTCTTTTGTTAAGAAAACCATATAATCCCACACATGTATGAAATGGATGCAGAGCTGATGATTCTAGGATTCATTTCCTTGTTACTCACCTTCGGAGAGCACTACATTGTCAAGATTTGTATCCCTGAAAAGGCTGCTGCAACTATGTTACCTTGTTCTACTCATGACCAAGACAAGACCCACCGCAGACGTCTAGCTGCTGCCTCTACCTCTACCTCTTCCACCTGCAAGGAGGTCACCTTTTAATAAACCTTACCCTCTCTCTCTTTTATTATCAGTTATCTCTCAACATTTTGTTTTCAAACAGGGTCATGAACCACTCGTACCAGCCAAGGGCTTGCACCAGCTGCACATTCTATTGTTCTTCTTGGCTGCTTTTCATATTCTATACAGCTTCATCACCATGATGCTTGGCAGACTCAAGGTACCACAAGCCTGTCTTCCTTTTCTCAAAACCATTTTTTCCTGGCTATTCATCATCTTCTGTAACCGCAGACCCGTGGCTGGAAAAAGTGGGAGCAGGAGACACTCTCTCATGATTACGAGTTTTCAATCGGTCAGTAGGTGACTTCTTCTTCATTAAAACTTGTTTCATAAAGTCACCAAAATGACTCTTTTCTATGTATAGATCCATCAAGATTCAGGCTCTCTCATGAAACGTCCTTTGTCAGACAACATTCCAGTTTCTGGACAAAAATCCCCTTCTTCTTTTATGTTGTATGAAGCACTCCTTCGTCTTTAGCAAGCCCTCGTGGCGTAATGTTGTTGATGAAAATGTATGTGACTCTCAAGCATCTGTGGTTTACAGGGGTGCTTCTTCCAGCAGTTCTTTCGATCTGTTGGGAGAACCGACTACTTGACTCTGCGCCAAGGCTTCATCGCTGTAAGGCAAAACCTTCTAGTCTCTCTTGTATTTGCCTCCTACCTTGGTGATGCTTATGAGTGAGTCTCCTTTAGGCCCATTTAGCTCCTGGAAGGAAGTTCGACTTCCAGAAATACATCAAAAGATCACTGGAAGACGATTTCAAGGTGGTAGTTGGAATAAGGTACTTAACACAATGCTAGTGTGATGAGGTTTTTGTGTCCAAGATTGCTAATAAAGGTTTTGCTGTGCAGTCCACTTTTGTGGGCATCGTTTGTGCTTTTCTTACTGCTGAATGTTAATGGTGAGCTAGCTTTGCATTTGCTTGCTTTTCCGAATCATCATTGGTTTTTACTTATTACTAGTGTACTGAACAAATTCTCCCTTGCGTTGTTAGGCTGGGAAACATTGTTTTGGGCGTCAATCCTGCCTGTAGTTGTAAGACAGTTAAGAGAATCTTCTACTGTGCCTGCCAAATGCTTGCAAGTCTTATTCTCTTATAACTCTCTCGCAGATCATTTTAGCTGTCGGTACAAAGCTCCAAGCGATCCTAACACGAATGGCTCTGGAGATCACGGATAGAAACGCGGTTGTTCAAGGGATACCTCTTGTGCATGGTTCAGACAAATACTTTTGGTTTAATCGCCCTCAGTTGCTGCTTCATCTTCTCCACTTCGCCTTGTTTCAGGTACTTTTGCTTTGTTTTTAGTTTCAAACACATTTAGACATGCTATGCTTGTTTTTTTTTAGCTTCTAAATGTAGTGGATCTTTTTTTTTTGTAGAATGCTTTCCAGATAACATACTTCTTCTGGATCTGGGTAACTGACCTTTTATGTACAACTCGGTAGTTTTTGCCTTTTGGCCTCTCTTCTACATCTTCAATGACTGTTAATTTGACATGCAGTATTCCTTTGGGCTCAAATCTTGCTTCCACAAGGAATTCAAACTTGTCATTGTAAAACTCTGTCTTGGGTAAAGCTTCTTCTTCACTAACCACTATTCAAGAAACCATTTGATAGATACATCTCTCTTGGAATGATTCTAAGGAGTTGGCTATATTTGCAGCGTAGGAGCTTTCATTTTGTGCAGCTACATCACACTTCCTTTGTACGCACTGGTTGCTCAGGTACATCATCCTAGTTTCACCCTTCATTGTCTATTAGCCTACAAAGCTATATATAATAGCAAGGAACCAAGCAACAAACTAACGTTGTTGATGTGGGTAGATGGGTTCACACATGAAGAAATCTGTGTTTGATGATCAAATGGCAAAGGCGTTGAAGAATTGGCACATGACTGTGAAAAAGAAGAAAGGCAAAGCGAGAAAGCCACCAATAGAGACCCTTGGTGGTTCTGGCAGTGTCAGTACCTCCTCTACTTCAGCCTTTCACGCCTCTGGAGCCACTCTACTCCGCTCCAAGACCACCGGTCACTCCACAGCCTCTTACATGAGTAATTATGAAGACCAAAATATGTCTGATCTTGAAGCTGAGCCGTTATCTCCCGCACCTATTGAGGGGCACACTGGAGATCAGACCACAGAGATGGAATATACTGAAGATATTAGTCCTGGAAGCCAATTCTCCTTTGTGACGCCTGTTCGTCCTAATGATATGGATTAATATTTGCAGAGTGTGAGTTGTAAGCAATAGGACGTCTGTTTAAGGCTGTATTATAGAGCTCCAAGACTACATTACATATCTAAAATACCAAAAGAAGTAATGAGATCCATAACGTGTCGGCCCATATAATTAAAATAGCTTACTGGCTTCACATTACATAGTGCAACTGAGGTATTACTGCCGGTATCTATCACAAAACATGAAGCAAATTTTGATAAAGTTGTACTATAAAGGAAGGAAAAAAACTGTGGTTCACGCTGATACTTGATAGAAACGGGCTCACTCAGATTCTTCCTCGTCATCACTGTCCCCTCCAAACATGGAAGCCATTTTCATCGCTAGGTTTGCAGCTATTTCCCTCCTCTGGAAATCAGGCATCAATCGCAAGTTGTCACGGATGTTCCCTATTTCTGACATCAACTGTTCCACGTCTTCAAACTCATAACATTTCTCATTTTCTGTAGGTTTTTCATCTGGTACTACTGCTCTGTCAGTTTCATTATCCGGCTCTGGCTCTATCCTTGACCCTGAAGGCCGTAGCTCGTCATCCCCAACTTCCTTCGGTTTCACCATATTATTTTCTACCTGTGAGGTGGACCCACCAGCATCTGCATGTGCACTTGCAGAGACCCATCTTTCCTCGATATTCTCCCATGGATCAGCTGAGCCTGCTGATAGAACTTCATACTCCAATTCGTATTCAGATTCTTCTTCTGAAGACTCTGAGAATAAGGAAACACAAGATCACATCAACATGAGTCCAAGAGGAAACCTCACTATACGTGGGTAAAGAAAAAAATGGAAAGAACAAATCACCTTCCCCATGAGGTAACATGGGTTCATTTATCTTATCACCAGATTTCAGAATCATTCCAGGCCACATATGTGCCGAAAGAGCACCAAATAGACGTTCAACCCCTTGAGAATCCCCATCGACTGATAAACCTACAAGGACCGACCCCTGAGTCTCATTAATGCTAGAGACGAATACATATTCTCTGCTCAATATTACTCATCCATAAATGTGGAGCTCTTCACATCAGTACAGCCTATTTTTCATATTGTGGAAACAAGGAGCAACCAGAAAAAAACTTGCGTATTGCAGTACCCCTGATTACAGCATCAATTTGAAGAAGGAAGGATTGTCTGAGTAACATAGAACTTACACTTGTCAAAATGAGGATTAGAGGCACAAGCCTCAATGAACTCGATATTGTTCCGAGAGCACCACTCAAGACATGTTCCCCTAATATCCACTGAAGAAGCATCTTCACTTCCCAACAAGCTGACTCCTTCACTTTCGGAGATCCCAAACTCATCAATGTCGGAATACAGATTTGTAGAGGAGTCTGTTCCCTTCAAAAGACGTCTTCTATATTGCTCATGAGCTAGGTGATGAGGGACAAGATCTACTTTGTTCCCAATGCACAACAAGATATCAAAATTGTTGATGTCAATATGAGAAACCCAGTCTTGAAGAGCCACAAGAGTTGACAGCTGCAAAGAAGAAGGGGTTATGCGGATGACAAGGAGGAGTCACAGTCACACTCAAAGGGGTATGTATCAGTGGCAAACCTGACTCAGGTCGAAGACCATAACTAACGCCACCAGAGGATGGGACTGAGGCAGACTGGGCAGAGAGTAGCCATCGCAAATATGTGATACCCACACAGAAACATCCGCAGTGTAATACTTGGTGTTAATCGTCCATCTGCCCAGAAAGTTGAAAAGAGATTCCCTTAACAACACATGAAAAAACACCGGCATTATTGATGTATGCATACATACCCATGAACTTGTGTTTGTGATGATGACTCCGATGAATCCTCAAAATCCACAGACAGCAGTCCTGTGAATAAAAGGAAACCCTAGATTAGACCAAAACAGAAACAGAAATCGGATCCAAAGGGGGAGAAGCTCAGATCCAAAGCGTACGAGAGAGGAGGGTGCGCTTGCCGACGCCGGAGGATCCGACGATGAAAACCCCCGGGCGGCTTTCCATCATTGCCGCCTCCAAGTGATCTAATCCTGGTTATGCATACCCTTTACAAAATAGCAGATTCCTACAAATCCAGTAAAAACTTGTACTTGTAGCTACGTTAAGTTATGTCTCAATACCCAAAAAGAAGCGAATCTCAAAATGTTTACACATAATTAAGTGCAATACCAAAACTAGTTAACAGCCTAAAGGTTACTAGATTCAGGAGTTAAAACTTGAAATTGATATCTTATTAGGGATTGCTCGAATCTCTAGTGATTGCTGATCCATACTAGATTAAAATGTAGAAAGATGAGAAACACGATGGTTGCATTTTATCATCAATACAAGTTTCCAACTTTTTAGGACACTGAATCGACAAGACTAACAATCTCATCTTTGTCTCAAAACTAATGCTTAAACACCAATCACATGTTACAGATTACAAATGCTCTAATTATATATCAAAATCCAAACTACACATCTGTTCCTCAATCATAAATCAACAGCATAAAAAACATTATCTTTCTTGACTTGACCCAAAACTCACAACAAAAACCAAAAAGTGTAATCGAATACTGAGAAATTAATATGCCTTGAAGACAATTATGATGGAATACTGAGAAATTTAGACAAAAATTATCGTAGAGATTAGATATCTCGATTCTCAGAATACAAAAGGAAATTACCTGATTGAATCTGGAATTGATCCTCTTGCTCGAGATCGGAAATGGGTTTAAATCACACGCGCCGCCGAATCCAATAATATCTACAGTGCTATAACTCAGGAGATTGTCGTATCTTGTTAGTGTTTCTGGTTACTAAAATAAAGGGCTAAATTTTGACACGGGCCAGGGCCAGCCCTATATGGTTAACATCTCTACCCTTTAGTTTTTGTTTGTAATGGCCCAACACGATGAATACAAGATCACAAACATGTTTGCAAACATTTGCTACAGGCTGAAACTCGAAACGGATGATTAGATGCTATTCCAATCTTCTAGTTGCGTCTGATTTTCAAAAAGAAATACAAAACATCCATTATTATCAACACAAGAGAAAAATTACAAACAACATCAAGACCACACTGATTGGTATTGTGCAACTTTACCGCACACCTGAAAACCCAAAGTTACTACTACCTGGCGGTAGAGTTGGCCTGTGGCACTGAGGGAAACACAAAGACACTTGAAGCAACCGCAGATGGCTGGAACTCGGCAGAATATCGCACTGATGTCAAAGTTATCTTCGGGAGTTGCTGTTTACCGCAAGTCAGAGGCACCAGCTTATAACTTAAGACGTGTTCTGACTTTGGAAGGACTGAAACCGTGTTGCTGTGAGACCCAGACAGGACAAAACTCTGTGCATCAGCCAGAGCAAACTTTGCTTCTTGGAGCAACTGTGTCTGGTTACCGATTCTAACAGCGTAAGTGAAGGGTTCTCCAAGAATGGCATACGGAGGACACTTCAAACTCATTACCAGTGGTGATGCCTCCACATTTACCTCTGGAAGTTTGTGCTTTGTTGAAACACATGCCTCTGTTGTGTTACCTCCCTGCCTTGTCCATTTTAAATGTACTGATCCCAACCCAAGCTTTGGAGTTTTCATTGTTGGTATGACTGTGAAAACCTTTTTGTACTCTTCCCCTGGCGCAAGACTAGCAGATCCTGAGGCATCTCCACACCCAAGACTCTGCTGAATCGAACATGAAGTTTCCCCTTGCTCATCATCGAATTCAATGGACATGGACACCAGTCTCAGCGCTATCTCTGTGCAATTTTTGGCACTGACAACTAACACGCTTTTTTCGTTCAGTGGCAGAGAAGACATGTCTTCAGAATCAGGGGCTGGCTTTATTCTGTTGAGCAATAGATGATCCCTTCTAAATGGCAACATAAACCGATTGCTAACGAAAAGAGGCATCTTCCCTTCAATCTGCAAGCTCTTGTGTATGTGAATTTTTTGGGCATTGGCTTCACTGCCATGTGGCAAGTAACCCAATGACACAAAAAGCATGACAGGCTTGGGCCTATGCCATCTGATTTCTAGTTTGCAGGACCATGATTCACCTTCCTTCAGGTCCGGAACAGAAACCAACCCAAACGATTGCTGAATTTTCTTTATGTTCCCTGTTTCGGACTCAGATTCATCGTTGCCCTCTGCCCCATTAATACCACAGATTTCGACATGATGGTTTTCCAAAGAGAATGGTTCTGCTTCTCTTGGGCTAAACAAACCACCACCACCCACATCGACTAGATTAATCTTCAATTCACCACTCAATACAGCATGACCCTTTGAGGTTACCACAATAGGCATTGTAAAATCTTCTCCAACTAGAGCAGGACCAGAGGCACCTAAACTGACGTCCACCTGTGGTTCAGGTTCTTCAACTTGAGTAGCTTTCTGGCCAAAGACTGCAAGAACTGGGTCCTTTATTGGCAGAGATTCCACACAATTTTCATGCTTCCAGACAGGCAATTCCTCCATTGCAGCAGGACTTTCGGCTCTTGAACAGATTGTGAAAAGTGGCCCCAGTTTCGCAAGAACTGAAAGACACTCAAGCTTGCCGCTTTGCTCTGCAGATGAAAAAAAGGAATGCGAGAAAAGTTAGGCAATGAATAGGCTGCAATATGTGGAAGTGTCTGAGATGCAAACAACACCCTTATAATCTAATCACACTAACCAGACTTGATTGCATATGTCAACCTTAACCAATTATTTGGCACAAGCACCAGTGATGGCTCATTCTCTACTCGGCTAGCACTTGGCACGGTGTTAGACGCAGAGGTGGGCCTCTGGGAACTCCTGACGACAAAATTGCATGTAGATTGATTGAACTGAACTTCAAGATGATCTATTTCGACTGGAAGAGGTAAATGAGAAAGCAGTGACACTGTAATAGAGCACAAAGCACCAGGCTTGATCATTTGCTCGTGAAAAGCAACTGAAGCTAGTAGAACAGGTCTTAGAGGACTGACGAGATCAATCTCAAGATGAAGAGGACTATCAGTGGATAATGTGAACCCACTTTCTCTCGTAGATGATATCAGCTCGGCTTCATGACTGACAAGAGAGAAAACTTCTCGATGTATACTCTCTCTTCCTGAAATAGTTGCAGGACCACCAGGACCATATGTTTTGTTTCCCAAGTTCCCAGAAACGTCATACAATGTTACAGGTAGTGCAACCATTTCAAGGGAAAACTCTACAAAATCTTTAAAGGCACCAAGATTTCTCGAACACTCTCGCAGGTAACCCAGCACCTCCCAGAGCAAAGTTGCCCAACCTTCTTGTCTGTATAAGTTTGCAGCAATATCAAAAAAGAATTTTGCGTTGCTGGGATCAGCCAAACCAAAGTATTCACGGGCTACTTCAAATGCACAAAGAGCAGCCATCCTCCGGGCTTTAAGGTTGGTAAATGATTCATACGATTTCTTCAGCCAAGCAATAATTTCAAAGGAATCCTGAAATCTCTTTGCTTCTGAAATTGTATACCGTGTGTACTCCTCATCCGTTATACTACAAAAAACATTAGAAAATCATATTGTCATAGTGGGTAGCAGAGTTAATAAAATTACATAGATCTACAGGGTGAATTGTGAACAGCTTACGAATGAAGTGTTAAAGCTTCTCCCTTCTCAAGTAACTGAGCAAACTGACCCACATAGACTGAAGGAGTAATGGACTCAGAGCTGCTATCAATCTCTTGAGCTGTTTCAGACATTGAGAACAACAATTCCAGGGCAGATTTCTTATCCTTCAAGTAATGAGCAGCTAACTGCGTAGAGGAAGAAGTTTTCCCAGGGGACAAGAGCATATTAGACATAGAGTACTAGGCATAAAATGAGCTCAGGAAATTTTGAGAAAAAGTAAAACACATGTAATGGATGAAAAATCCAGCCTTTGCTTTGAGGTATGTGGTTTCGTTAATATAGTACAGTTTTAAGAAAATGATAATACACACAGAAACATTTAACACCAAATGCAGCACCAAGTGTATATTATGTTCCGAGAACGAGTTATGTGGAGAAAAATGAACTGACCTGATAATAATAGGCAGGATAAAACTCAAATTCAGTCAAAGATATTTCAGCAGTTCCTTGGTTTAAGGATGAAAAGCTTTGAACAGTTGCTGAGCTTGTCTCCAACAACTCAGCAAAGACAAGAAACTGCCTACTCATCCAATCCCAATGGAGAAAAATAAATTCTGTGGATCCAACAACCTTGTGATATGATGCTTTATGTTGATGAAACCAAGTCACAGCTTCTATGAGCTTTCCACCGTGCAACAAAAGAGTTGATATCTTGAAATGCAATTGCTCAGCTATGGTCTTGATCTCGACCAACCGTTGTATTGCAGGCAACCGAGTTGATGTTCCGATCATCTGTTTGCATAAACAAAATGGCTAGTCTTAAGGAATTAAAAAAACCGGAGACACATATACCACATAAAAGCAATAACCATATATGCATCAAAAGTAACTTGTTGACTAGAATCAGAAGAGATTAGTGTGAGAGAAGAGTGAGAAAGACCTCGTGCAAGGAATGGTAGGCGTCTTCATAAAACTTCAATGCTTCACCCCAATCTCTACGAAACTCTGCATATACAGCGACCTAGCAGTCATGGCATGTGTGAGCCTTCCTTTTTGAAACAAAATGATAGTCTAAACAGATGTAATGAAAAAGCAAGCTTACTTTGAAACAGTAGCGAACATTCAAATCAAGAGAAGTGGAACTCCTTTTCTCAATTCGACTCTTGATCCTCCTTCCTTCTTCTCTGTAATAGGCAAGCGCTAGCTCTGCAAACGCAGAAGCAATTCTGCAAACATATTTGCGTTGAGGGGCATTGAAGGCAAAGCCCTCGGATCTAGGAGAAAACAAGGAAAGAGGAGAGAGAAACATGCCTGGAGAGAGAGAGGGTGAGTTCAGAGTCTATGGTGGAATTGAAGAAGAGCACGTACTTAGAGTCTAACTCTGCCCGCTTTCGCAGTGCCACAAGACGATCTTCGCTAACTTCCTCTAGAACAAGTCGGGAAGGAGTGAGCACGAGAGGATATTATCGTAGAAAAGAAGAAAAAACGAATCTGGGAAAACGCTACCCTGGGGAGAGGATTGGACCACGATCACCACCAGTTTGATGTTTTTGGGACGGATCACGGATCTGCAAATGGCGATCAGAGTCAAATTGAGGGTGAAGGGAAAGCAAGCAAGTAAAGAAACAAGGGAGATGAGAAAGTACTTGAGGCTGTCGAGATCGGAGCAGACCTGTAGCCACTGAGTAGGATCGCCGAAGATGTGATGCGAGGGAAAGAAGGCGGCGACAAGGGCAGGGACCTTGGTGCGATGCTTAAGCAACCAGTCGCGTTTCAAGATGCCGGAAGGAGAAGAATCGGAGACGCTGAGAGGATCTCGGGAGGAGGAGGTTCGGTTGATTGGATCATCATGAGCAAGGAGGAGAGAGAGATGGGACAAGTCGGGGAAGGCGAGAGCGTTGATGGGAGGCTGCTGGGAGTGGAGATGCTTAGTAATGGTGGCGTGGAGGTCAGAGTATCCGAAGAGAGCCACCAGACTTACCGGCGGCGTCCTCAGCTCTTCCGGGTATTCCTCCATGTCGCCGGCAAGTGTGTCTCGTCTCGTTGAATCCAGGAAGCCAAAAGGAAGGATCTGCGTGGGCTTTTAACGGGCCTCGGTTAAGGGTCATATCAAAATGCTGCGTAAGTGGTTTCTATTGGGTCAGGCCCATTTAATGAGACCCTCTCCCGCTTTTCTATTCAACCAAAGTGCCGGCTAGGCTGATTCATTCATTCAACCGTGGACTAATATTATTCATAATTGCGTTAAAAACAAAAAATTACAAGAATAATTGGAAAGGACTAGTCAAGTGGAGGAGCGGTTGATGAAGTCGATGCAGTCTGCAATTGCATCTTCGTTGGAGCTACGTAGAGATGTGTAGTAAAGGCGGTCTTCTCTGACCATCGGCCTCCTCCTCCACCACCAGTTCCTTACTACTCTGAAGAAACCTCTCATTCTCGCACGCAATCTCTTCGTCTTCCGGCTCAGTCTGATTCCCCTACCACTCGGCCATCGTTTCCGTACTCCTCCCATCTCCTTGCTACCTGCTTATATATGGCTTAATGCTTTTTTTTGAGTTATATCATTTCATCTCTGACTTTCACAGGTTAGGTTGTTGAGAATTTTATAAAACGAGAAGACTTTTTGAATGATTCATCTGCTGCCCACGTGGAAAATTGGGTTCCCAACAAATGGAAAAAATTGTAGTCATCGTTCGTCAAATCTGATTAGTCAAGACCCAAGACGTTAAGGTCAAAGCCCATTCATTATACAAAACCAATTGGATATCTATCCACTCCAAGGCCCAACATTTCTAGTTCCTTCCTGCTAGAAGATTGAGCCATTAGAACCAAGGTGGATGCTCTCTCATTTGATCCGATAGCAGTCGAGATGGACACTCACTCTCAGGTAGAAGAGAAATCGAGTGTTAGAATCAGTTCTTCCCTCTCTAAATTGAATTTGAATTTGATCACAGGTGTTAGTGGAAGAGAAATCGAGTGTTAGAATCGTGACTCTAAACAGACCCAAGCAGCTCAATGCTCTCTCCTTCCCCATGGTATTTCTTCCTCTCTTCTCCTTCTCCTTCTTCTTCTTCTTTTCGTCTGACACAATCAGTCTATTTTGTAGATCTCTCGGTTGCTGCCACTGTTCCTTGCATACGAGGAGGACCGTAGTGTCAAACTTGTCATCCTCAAGGTAAATAATATCCTTTTCTCTTCCCTTTCCCCACCCTCACTGACTAACTTTTCCACAGGGTCAGGGCAGAGCCTTTTGTGCTGGTGGCGATGTTGCAGCTGTTGTTCGTCACATCCAGCAAGGTAACTGGAGCCTCGGTGCCAAGTTCTTCTCTGATGAATACATGCTCAACTATGTTATCGCCACCTTTAGCAAACCTCAGGTTTCTGTCTGGAATGGTATTGTCATGGGAGGCGGAGCTGGTGTCTCTGTCCATGGTCGCTTTCGTATTGCTACTGAGAACACGGTATTCTTTTCTTAAATACATGTCAAATGGATCACAATTACATCTCCTCATTTTCTCCTAGGTTTTTGCCATGCCTGAGACGGCGCTTGGCCTCTTTCCAGATGTTGGCGCCTCCTACTTCTTGTCAAGGCTCCCTGGTTTTTTTGGTAATTTCTTTTTGCATGTCCTGAGAACGATTGAGGCTATCTACCTCTCTCTCATCTTTCCTGTCTTCTTGTTCAGGAGAGTATGTTGGCCTCACAGGAGCTCGGTTAGATGGCCCTGAAATGCTTGCTTGTGGTCTTGCAACTCATTTTGTGCCTTCAACGGTATGGACTTCTTTTGCTTGCGTCTTTAGAGTTCCCCATTGCCGACATGTTAGCAACTTGACATGCTAAAGACGAGAATGCCATTATTTGCTTCCTTTTCTTAACTGTGGACTTTGACAGCTGGTGACGCAAAACTTTTGTGGAATTTTAGTTGAACAATGGACATAGGAATACTCCGCAAGAACTTGGTTCTCTGTTTGGTTTTTTTCTTAGTGACAAGTTTTTCTTGCCTAGGACAGTTTGAGGTGTCTCTATTGTGTCTTGCACTATATTTATACGTCTCTGGAGTAGTCTTGTTCAGCCTGCTAATTTTCTCTGACGTGATGGTTTGTGTTCACTGGTTTAACTTATTAGTGTCCAGTCCATAACCAAACTCATGGCCTGTAAATTTTCATAGCGTCTCTATTTCCCCCGACATTCTAAATGACTTTTACACTTCAGATGTTTTACAGCTAGTAGCGTCGAGCACTATTTGCTTGGCCAAGGCTTTTGACTTAGTAAAGTTACTCCTTGTCACAGAGGTTGACGGCATTAGAAGCAGATCTTTGCAGAGTTGGTTCAAGTGATCCAACCTTTGCCTCAACAATTCTCGATGCATACACTCAGCATCCGCAGCTGAAACAGCAGAGTGCTTACCACAGGCAAGTGATATATGATTTTATCTCTTTACTCCTTCTACTTGTACCCAAGTTTCCGAATATCTTTTATCATGCCAAAATCTCATGTACTAAAACATTTTCTCTGCTATTGATCATAATTACATTACATGTTTTAAACCTTGTATTGGTGTCAGCTTTCAATTGCTTCTTACAGAATCCATTTCTCATCAGATCTTCAATGGGAAATTTGTGCGGATCATACTAGAGAAGAGCTGTTTCTTACCTTTTTGTTTGTTTCTTTGCGCAGGTTAGATGTTATTGACAGGTGCTTCTCGAGGAGAACAGTTGAAGAAATTATATCTGCACTAGTAAGGTTTTCATTTATATAAAGGATATGTTGACTTGCGATCCTGGGTTACATTTGACTCTACCATCACATGTGTTGGTTAGGAGAGAGAGGCCAGTGAAAAAGCTGATGATTGGATCTCAGCTAGCATTCGAGCAATGAAGAAGGCTTCACCAGCGAGCCTTAAAATCTCTCTTAGATCGGTTAGTGTTGCAGAATGCTGTCAATATGTGAATTGGGCAAAGACATGGGAAAGAGCTGACTGTGTGTGTATCTATTTCAGATAAGAGAAGGACGATTGCAGGGGGTGGGGCAGTGTCTCATCCGAGAGTATAGAATGGTGTGTCATGTGATGAAGGGAGAAATAAGCAAAGATTTTGTGGAGGTATTGTCATTGTATCAACTGTCCTTGTTGTAGACCATAATTACAAGAGTGCGTCTTACTACTATGCAGGGGTGCAGAGCCATATTGGTAGACAAAGATAAGAACCCAAAGGTCTGTCCATTTAGTATTTGTGGTTATGTGACACTCACACTCACACTGAAACTGACACTGTTGGTTGATATGACAGTGGGAGCCACGGCGACTGGAGGACATGAAGGATAAGATGGTAGAGCAGTATTTCAAGAGAGTGGAGGAAGAGGAGGATCTAAAGCTTCCGGCAAGGAAAAACTTGCCTGCAATAGCAATGGCCAAGTTGTGAAGTGGAGAAGGTGATGGAGCACTACTATGGTCTATATATGTGTGAAAAAAGAAAATAAATGGAGCAAAGCTTGCCTGTGTTGAATCATACAATACATAATGAAAAAGAAAAAGAAAGATTATTGTAATGGAGAGATGACACCAAAGCATAGAGATGCTAATAAGATTGGAAATGGTGGTGTTGGAGGCACAACCATGGCCAAGGGGACGTGGAGGCACGTCTCTTTTGTTTATTTGGTTGATTTGATTGGATGATTAACTTTGATTCATCTTCTTCTTCTTAAACTAAAGAAAAGAAAGAAATAGGCATTTAAACAAAAAAAGAGCTCAGAAGAAGAGGCACTTAAACATCTCCCCGTGACTCTCGCTTCTCTCTCTCTCTCTCTCCACATTTTCTGGGCAAATTGAATTGGGTTTCAGATCTGCAACGATCTCTCCGGGAAATGGAGGGCCAACGAGGCAGTAATTCTTCATTGAGCTCCGGCAATGGCAACGAAGCCGCTGCCGACGTTTCTTCTTGCTTCTATGTTCCCAATCCCTCCGGTACCGACTTCGATGCCGAATCCTCGTCTCTTCCTCCTCTGTAAGTCATCTCTTTGCTCTTCCTCTCTCTCTCTAGTCACTACTTGATTCTGAATTTTCAAACATTGTGATGTATAGCTCTCCAGCTCCTCAAGTGGCCCTGTCCATTCCTGCAGACCTTGCTGCAGCCATTCCCCTCATCGATCGCTTCCAGGTCGAAGCTTTCCTGCGCCTTATGCAGAAGCAAATCCAGTCTGCTGGCAAGCGTGGCTTCTTCTATTCCAAAAAGTCATCGGGCTCCAATGTCCGCGAGCGCTTCACTTTCGAGGATATGCTTTGCTTTCAGAAGGTTTCTTGTTTGTTTCGAGGATTTGATTTTCTCAACTTGGTACCTTTCCTTTCTTTCTCTTCAACTAACATTCCACTTTGTTCAGGATCCCATCCCCACTTCCCTCCTCAAGATCAACAGCGATCTCGTCAGCCGTGCTACCAAGCTGTTTCATCTCATCTTGAAGTATATGGGCGTTGATTCTTCTGATCGCTCTACCCCACCCAGTTTAGATGAACGCATTGAGCTTGTTGGAAAGCTCTTCAAGAAGACTCTCAAGCGTGTTGAACTCAGGGACGAACTCTTTGCCCAAATCTCCAAGCAGACTAGACATAATCCTGACAGGCAATACTTGATCAAAGCTTGGGAACTCATGTACTTATGTGCCTCCTCCATGCCTCCTAGCAAAGATATTGGTGGCTATCTATCTGAGTATATTCATAATGTGGCCCACGATGCAACTATTGAACCAGAAGCTCAGCTTCTTGCCGTTAACACTTTAAAGGCATTGAAACGCTCTATCAAGGCTGGTCCTAGGCATACCACACCTGGACGTGAAGAAATCGAAGCCCTTCTGACTGCTAGGAAGCTCACGACCATAGTCTTCTTTCTCGATGAAACTTTTGAAGAAATATCATATGACATGGCTACAACAGTGTCTGATGCTGTTGAGGTATCTTCGTCACTTCTTTATCATATTTGACTTTCCTTCCATCTTCCATTCCACAGCTAGCTGGTCATATTAAAACTGTTAATGCTTTCATTCTAACTAAGCTCGTTCAAGCATTTTGTTGCCATTTGTCCCTTTGTTTTTGGTTATACTTATCTCACTGCATTGACATATCCGTGTCAGGAGCTTGCTGGGACAATTAAACTATCAGCTTTCTCTAGCTTCAGTTTGTTTGAATGTCGTAAAGTTGTTTCAAGTTCAAAATCATCTGATCCCGGAAATGGTATGCTTTCAAATCACTTCTTGATCAGTTTCTTTTTCAAGTAATACTACATTATTGATTGTTTCTCTATCTGTCACTTGCAGAGGAATATATAGGATTGGATGATAACAAGTATATTGGAGATCTCCTCGCAGAATTCAAAGCTATAAAGGATAGAAATAAAGGAGAGATTCTACACTGCAAACTGGTATTTAAAAAAAAGTTATTCCGAGAGTCTGATGAAGCTGTAACAGATTTGATGTTTGTGCAACTATCCTATGTACAAGTGAGTATTTTGTAAACTAGTGACATATTTATTTTCACATGAATATACTTTCCTTTCCTTGCTGACACACATACATGTAGCTGCAACATGACTATTTGCTAGGAAACTATCCTGTTGGGAGGGACGATGCTGCTCAGCTTTGTGCCTTGCAAATACTAGTTGGGATCGGCTTTGTCAATAGCCCGGAGTCATGCATGTTAGTATTCTAAACCTCTTAATTATCAGAATTATATCTTCATTTTGCTTAGCGAAGCTGCTGCTTTTTTTTTTTTTTTGCTTTGTCTAGTACTTAGTGATACTTTTTGTCTAATGTTCCGTTTATAATGTTATTTTTTTTCTCATTGGGTCACGTACCAGTGATTGGACATCACTCCTTGAGCGGTTTTTGCCGAGACAAATAGCAATAACCCGAGCAAAGCGTGAATGGGAACTGGATATCCTTGCTCGCTACCGTTCAATGGTAGGAATGACCCCATGCATTTTATTTAGTTGTATCTTTCCCTTTTCGGATACCTTTGCCAAATAACAATCCCATTGAAGTGATAGCATCCTAAAGTGATCTTTTGTATTTGTGTTTGTGGTAATGTAGGAGAACGTGACCAAAGATGATGCAAGACAACAATTTCTACGGATATTGAAGGCATTGCCATATGGGAATTCAGTGTTTTTTAGCGTTCGAAAGATAGATGATCCGATTGGCCTTTTACCGGGACGAATCATTTTGGGTATCAATAAACGTGGGGTCAGTGTCCCAATAAATGCTATGTCACAGTAATTTTATTTTTGTTATTGTTGTTTGAATTGAAATGTATTTTGTTGGGTTGAATTTGTTGATTGCGTTTTTTGTAGGTTCACTTTTTCCGACCAGTTCCTAAAGAGTATTTGCACTCAGCTGAATTACGTGACATAATGCAATTTGGTAGCAGTAACACTGCTGTCTTTTTCAAAATGAGAGTAGCTGGGGTTCTTCACATATTCCAGTTTGAGACAAAACAGGTTCAAACATTCATTATTGTGGATTATTATAATTATGAAGCAATTCATGAAGGTGAACTAACGTTTTATTGTTTATAGGGAGAAGAAATATGTGTTGCTTTACAAACACATATAAATGATGTTATGTTGCGTCGTTACTCCAAAGCTCGATCTGCTGCCAATAGCTTGGTTAATGGAGATATATCGTGCACTTCGAAACCGCAAAATATTGAAGTGTATGAAAAACGTGTGCAAGATTTGTCTAAGGCTTTTGATGAGTCTCAGAAGAAGGTTGATAAGGTAAACGTTGTAACAGATTTCATGTTTCTTGGTCATCTGAAATTTAATTTACAGAGGGAAGGTCGATATCTGTTGGAAACATGAAAACGCATGTTATGGTTGTATTTTTCATAGTTGTTCATATGTTTGCCAGTTGTGAGATATGAGATATTCCAGTACATATCACCTCCTCCTTGCTATTTTCATGTTATTGTAGGTAGAATGTTATTTCCTGAGTTCTTTATTCTTTGGAGTGAATGCTAATGAACGATTACCATGTTTATGTTGTGGTGTAGTTGATGGATGAACTGCAAGAGAAAAATCACCAAGAAGTTACTCTGCGTGAAGAGTTAGAATCAATACGCAATAGTTTGGTGCTTGAGAGGAAAAAAATGTTGGAGGTTACCTTAGACCGTGATAAATTTAAGTCGTTGTGTGACGAGAAGGAGACAAATATCCAAGTTAGTTGAAACATAACTCTTCTCTTCCTTTTGGTGCGTGCTTGGAGTTATTTATTTATTCATTAGTTATATGTTGTAGACCATGATGTCCGAACTGCGAGGAATGGAAGCAAGGTTGGCAAAGTCAGGCAACACAAAATCAAGTAAAGAGACAAAATCAGAATTAACTGAAATGAATAATCAGGTGAATGTCACGTGTTTAACTGTAATTCATAGTTGGTGTGCTTTAATCATTGAGTATCTATGTTCTTTTGTGAGGAATTCTACTTTTCTGCAACAATGAAATTTATGTCACAGATTCTATACAAGATCCAAAACGAGTTAGAAGTTCGGAACAAGGAGTTGCACGTTGCAGTTGAAAATTCAAAGAGGTTATTGAGTGATAACAAGATATTAGAGCAGAGTATTTTCAGTATTGAAAAGAAGAAAACAGAAGAGGTGAATTCTATGTATTATTATTAGATTTATAACCGATTTCAAATTTAAAAGTAGCAAATACTTGCGTATTGTTGACTCTTCGATATTTCAGGTTGAAATTCATCAAAAGAGATATGAACAAGAAAGAAAAGCGTTAAAGCTTCGAGTTTCTGAACTTGAAAATAAGCTTGAAGTCCTTATTCAAGACTTGGATAGTGCTGAGTCTACGATTGAAAGTAAGAATTCCGACATGCTGCTATTGCAGAATAATTTGAAAGAACTTGAGGAGTTAAGAGAAATGAAAGAGGTATTGGTACTTTTTAGTCCTCCTATTAATTCGTTTTTGTTTGAATGGTGATAGTGTATTTTCATGATTGTTAAATAAAATTAGAGCTGAAGTGTTTACATTCCAATTCCATGGTCTTAGGACATTGACAGAAAGAATGAGCAAACAGCTGCCATTTTAAAGATGCAAGGAGCCCAACTTGCTGAGCTAGAAATTCTTTATAAGGAAGAACAAGTTCTAAGGAAAAGATACTATAATACCATAGAAGGTAATATGATGTTTAACAATGGGATTAATTTCTGATATTTTGGAATTTAGTATATTTAGTTTTGTTTGTATTTAATTATAGATATGAAGGGGAAGATAAGAGTTTATTGTCGAATAAGACCTCTAAATGAAAAAGAAAGTTCAGAGAAGGAAAAACAAATGTTGGCAACTGTGGATGAATTTACAGTCGAGCATCCATGGAAAGACGACAAGAGAAAGCAACACATATATGATCGTGTATTTGACATGCGTGCTAGTCAAGATGATGTATTTGAAGACACAAAGGTATTGTTGATACATAACACTCTTCGTTTACCTTTTATCTTTTGTTATTTTGTTGTTGAGACTAATATATTTTTCTTTAACAGTATTTGGTGCAGTCGGCTGTAGATGGATATAATGTTTGCATCTTTGCATATGGTCAAACTGGGTCTGGAAAAACTTTCACAATATATGGACATGAAAAAAATCCTGGACTCACGCCTCGAGCTACAAAGGAACTTTTCAAAATATTAAAGCGAGATAGCAACCGATTTTCCTTTTCTCTAAAGGTAAGCTGTTATCCTAATATACATTGTGATACAATATCTTGGCACCAAATGATTACAAAAATTATGTAGGCATATATGGTGGAACTTTACCAAGATACACTTGTTGACCTTCTGTTACCAAAAAGTGCAAGGCGCTTAAAACTAGAGATTAAAAAAGATTCTAAGGTAATGTGATATATATTAATATACTTATAACTTAAATGGTTTTTATGCATAAGTTTGATCTCATGCGTAAATTATGTTCTCAGGGTATGGTCTTTGTAGAAAATGTGACAACTATTCCTATATCAACTTTGGAGGAATTGCGAATAATTATTGAAAGGGGATCTGAACGACGACATGTTTCTGGAACAAATATGAATGAAGAAAGTTCTAGGTCTCACCTAATACTTTCTGTTGTTATTGAAAGTATTGATCTTCAAACACAATCTGCTGCGAGGGGCAAGGTGACAAAACTCACAATGTCGTTTTTTATGACTCATTATCTATCTTCACAATAGCATTAAGGGATTTCAATGAAATAGAAGTTTCTTGGTCCACCATACTGGAAAAAAAAAATATAGATCTATCTTCATCATTCATATTGCTTAAATCATCGATTTGGTACACTATGTTGAATCTTAGGTTCGTTCCACATTATCGAACCATTTATAGAAGGATGAATTCCAATATTATTTGACAATGAGGGTACCTCTTCGTGATTATTTACATGGTGGCAACTTGTATAATATTATAATTCTCTACTTGTTAATTCGCAGTTGAGTTTTGTGGATCTTGCTGGTTCTGAGAGGGTAAAAAAGTCGGGCTCTGCTGGTTGCCAACTCAAAGAAGCTCAAAGTATCAACAAATCACTTTCTGCATTAGGTGATGTTATTGGTGCTTTATCTTCTGGCAACCAGCACATTCCTTACAGGAATCACAAGCTAACAATGTTGATGAGCGATTCACTGGGCGGCAATGCTAAGACGTTAATGTTTGTTAATGTGTCTCCAGCCGAATCAAATTTGGACGAGACATATAATTCTCTTCTGTAAGTCATGAATTGCCCCATATGCTTCTCTTATGTACCCATTGCAATTTGCATATATACCACAAATAAAATTGCTAAATAGGCAGATTGTTAATATGGATTTTAAACTGAACTTGTTGACCACGTGCAGCTATGCATCGCGAGTGAGAACGATTGTGAATGATCCTAGCAAACATATTTCATCGAAAGAGATGGTGCGATTGAAAAAGTTGGTAACATATTGGAAAGAGCAAGCCGGTAAGAAAAGCGAGGAAGAAGACTTGGTGGATATCGAGGAAGATCGAACACACCGAGATGAGACAGATAGTTAAAGAAATTTAACATGGAATTTGTGTAGGTGAAATGGAGACGATAGTATCTCTGGTTTTCACCATTCTTTTTGTAGGAAGTTCCTACTCTGAAGTAGAGTCTCTGTTAAAGAGTAATGTTATGTATCAAACTTAATCTCTTTCGATGAGATCTTCATTAGAGGATGGCCAAATCGTAGACAATACCACACAGAACGGGCGAGAACAAACAAGAACGAAAGTGAAACAGGCAAAGGATAACACAAAGTCCCGGTGGACGCGAGCATTGTAACAACCACAATATATTGATAATTAAAACTAACCACAACGAGTCCTATTAGATGAATTTGAGCTTAGAACTTGAGATTATTGAAGATGAATTCAAGAGAGAAAATCATGAGTAAAAGTTTGTTCAAAAGTTGTTATCTCGAGTTGACTATAGTCAATAGTCTTGGTTACATATATATACACATTAATCCGGTTTAATAGATAGCTTAACCGGAAATAATCATTAACATTCTAATACCCTCCCCTCAAGATGGACGGTATAGAGTGTGAATTCCCATCTTGGATATTAAATCCTTGAATAGCGTTGGTTGCACAACTTTTGTCAATACATCCGCCAACTGATTACATGACTTCACATGTAATGTTTTGAGGAAACCACTCTGTAATCTTTCCCTGACAATGTGACAGTCATTCTCTATATGTTTAGTCCTCTCATGGAAGACTGGATTAGAAGCTATCTTTAGAGCAGACTCATTGTCACAAAAAAGATTGGCTGGACCTATAGGAGGACAATGTAAATCCTGAAGCATATTCGTCAACCAAATCAATTCACAAGTTGCATCAGCCATTGCACGATATTCAGCTTCAGTGCTGCTGCGAGAAACCGTATGCTGCTTTTTAGCTCTCCAAGAAATCAAAGATTCACCAAGAAACATACAGTAACCCGTAACAGATCTTCTTGAATCAGGACAGGCTGACCAATCAGCATCAGTGAAAGCAGTAAGACGTATTTCAGATGATGCAGAGTAGAATAAGCCTTGTCCTGGATCATTTTTGATGTATCTCAAAATCCTAGTAGCAGCTTGAAGATGAACAGAAGTAGGAATGGACATATATTGACTCAACTTGTGAACCGCATAAGTAATATCAGGTCTAGTGTGAGTCAAATAAAGGAGTCGTCCTACAAGCTTTCTGTATATTGAAGGATCTGAGAGTACCTCACCATCTGATGCTGACAATTTGAGATTCGGTTCCATAGGAACAAATAGAGGTTTGCAGCCTAGTAATCCAGCATCTTCAAGAAGTTCTAGAGCATACTTTCGTTGGTTAATTGAGATCCCCTTTTGACTTCTAGCTATCTCAAAACCCAAAAAATATTTTGCAGGTCCAAGATCTCGGAGTTTAAAAGCATTCCCCAACACTTCTTTGAATGCAGCAATAGCAGAGTTATTGTTTCCAACCACCAGAATGTCATCCACATAAACTAAGATAACCAAGTAAACTCCATGTTTATGTCTGACAAATAAAGAATGATCTGAAGGTGCTTGAGTAAAACCTTCTGCCAAGATAACCTTTGAAAGTTTCTGATTCCATTGTCGAGACGCTTGTTTTAATCAATACAAGGATTTATGGAGCTTGCAAACAGAGTTTTTAGGAAAAATCTTGCCAGTTAGTTCTGTGTAACCTGGTGGCATTGTCATATATATTTCCTCATCCAAGTCTCCATTTAAAAAGGCATTACTAATATCCAATTGAGAAATGGACCAGTTCTTGATAGCTGCTAAACCAAGAATCATTCTCAAGGTACTGAGTTTAGCAACTGGAGAAAAAGTATCAAGAAAATCAAAGCCTTCAAGTTGAGTGTATCCTTTAGCAACAAGTCTCGCCTTATGTCTTTCAATACTACCATCAGGATGGTATTTGATGGTGAACACCCACTTACAACCAATAGGATGTTTATCATCAGGAAGTTCACAAACAGACCATGTACCAGTAACCTCTAAAGAATTCATTTCAGATTTAGTAGCCTGTGTCCACTCTACAGATTTGGCAGCCTCTTTGAATGTTTTAGGTAAGGTTGTTTTGGTTATTGAAAGAACAAAATTGCGGTAAGAAGAGTTTAAATTGTCATATGACAAATAAGATGAAATGGGATAGGAAGTAGTGAAAGATGCATGAGCTGGGAAAGACATGTTATCTTGTAAAAGATAACAATGATATTTATCAAGATATGTAGGGACTTTGGTTTGTCTTTTAGGTCTGGAATGGTCAACTGGATTCCCTGATGAAATCATATCGCTTGTATCACTAGTAGGGTTACCATTAGAAGGAGCTGGATTATTGTCTAGAGGAATGGAAGAAGAAGTAATAGAGTCAGAAGAATTTGAATCAGGGACATTATGTGTAGAGGGAATAGGAACATTTGTTGTTTTTGATAGTAAAGGGTCTGAAGATGTAATGGGAATATCAAATGAAGCAGGGAAAATGGATTCAGGATCCGGAAGAGGTAATAAGTCCTGATGAAAAAGATCAGAATCAGGAGGAGGATCCTTAGAGAAAGGAAATTCTGTTTCATGAAAAACCACATTTCGAGTTATGGATATAGTTCTAGTCTTAACATCAAGAACTTTATATCCTTTGTATCCAGAAGGATATCCAAGAAAAACACACTCTATGGATCTTGGAGAAAATTTGTGTCTGTCCTTTAACAATGTGGAAGCATAGCAAAGACAACCAAAGACTCTAAGATGATCATAAGAAGGAATTTTAGAAGTGAGAAGCTCAAAAGGAGATTTGTTGTTAAGAAGAGGAGAAGGGGTTCTATTGATTAGATAGATTGCAGTTTGTATGCAATCACCCCAATATTCCAAAGGCACATTAGATTGAAAAAGAAGAGATCTAGCCACATTGAGAATGTGTTGATGCTTTCGTTCAACCACAAAATTTTGTTGTGGTGTGTAAGCACAAGAGAAAAAATGTAAAATGCCTTTGGTTTTTAACAAAGATTTAAAAGAAAGCTCAGGAGCATTATCTGAACGGATAGATTTAACCTGAGCATTATATTGAGTCTGAATCATTTGAAGAAATTCAGGAAATATAGTAGACACAAAACCCTTAGTTGCTAACAAATACACCCAAGTAACTCGAGTGCAGTCATCAACTAAGGTGAGAAAGTATTTATATCCTTCTGGTGTAGGGACATGAAATGGTCCCCATACATCCAAATGAATCAAGTCAAAAGGTAAAGGAGAAAGATTGTTATGAGATGGAAAAGACAAACGCTTTTGTTTTGCTAAAGGACAGACTTTACAAAATTTCTGATGAATATGTTTTTCAAGGGGAATATGAAGAAGAGGAGATAAAACCTTGATCTTTTGGAATGAAGGGTGACCAAGTCTTTGATGCCAAATATCATTGGAGATTTGAAGAATAGCTTGGTCTGATGAATGAGAAGATAAGAGTTGAGAAGAAGCAGGAAGAGATGATTCCAAGACATAGAGATTGTTTTTAAGGTTACCCTTCCCAATCATCAAGTCCGGAGTATGGTCCTGAGGAATGAAAGGATTATATGGAAAGATATAACAAGAAGAAGAAGAAAATAGAACAGAAATAGTGCTATTTCGAGTCAAAGCACTAATACTAAGAAGGTTGAATTTGAAATGGGGCACATAAAGAACGGAGCTAAGGGTTAGATGTTCACAAAGGATAATGGTTCCAGAAGTTGTGACTGCAATATGAGTTCCATCAGGGAGTGTCACAGAGGTATTATAAATGGGTTCAGTATAGGTAAACAAAGCAAGATCAAAGCATACATGGCAACTAGCACCAGTCTATTATCCAGCTATGAAAATTAAGGCTTGTCTGAATTCCCACATTTGAAATAAGGTGGAGAGGTTGAAAAGAAGTACCTCCTGATGAAGGTTGAGTGTGGGGTATTAGGTGAGGCTGAGGTTTAGAAACAGAGGCTGTCCCATCTGCAAGAGCGAAAGTACTACCAGAAATCGGAGAAACGTTGTTTAGAACATTTGGAGATTTGTTCAAAACACTTAGAAGTTGCTGAATCTGGTCAGGAGTGAAATTCCCTAGATAGTTACCCTGTTGATTGTGCACAGATGTAGGGTTTAGGGTTTAGGGTTTTGGGTTTAGGGTTTAGGGTTTAGGGTTGAGGGTTTAGGGTTGAGGGTTTAGGGTTGAGGGTTGAGGGTTGAGGGTTTAGGGTTGAGGGTTGAGGGTTGAGGGTTTAGGGTTGAGGGTTTAGGGTTGAGGGTTTAGGGTTGAGGGTTTAGGGTTTAGGGTTGAGGGTTTAGGGTTGAGGGTTTAGGGTTGAGGGTTGAGGGTTGAGGGTTGAGGGTTTAGGGTTGAGGGTTGAGGGTTGAGGGTTGAGGGTTTAGGGTTTAGGGTTTAGGGTTTAGGGTTTAGGGTTTAGGGTTTAGGGTTTAGGGTTTAGGGTTTAGGGTTTAGGGTTTAGGGTTTAGGGTTTAGGGTTTAGGTTTAGGGTTTAGGGTTTAGGGTTTTAGGGTTTAGGGTTTAGGGTTTAGGGTTTAGGTTTAGGGTTTTTTAGGGTTTAGGGTTTAGGGTTTTTTAGGGTTTAGGGTTTAGGGTTTAGGGTTTAGGGTTTAGGGTTTAGGGTTTAGGGTTTAGGGTTTAGGGTTTTTTAGGGTTTAGGGTTTAGGGTTTAGGGTTTTTTTTTTAGGGTTTAGGGTTTAGGGTTTAGGGTTTAGGGTTTAGGGTTTAGGGTTTTAGGGTTTAGGGTTTAGGGTTTAGGGTTTTAGGGTTTAGGGTTTAGGGTTTAGGGTTTAGGGTTTAGGGTTTAGGGTTTAGGGTTTAGGGTTTAGGGTTTAGGGTTTAGGGTTTAGGGTTAGGGTTTAGGGTTTAGGGTTTAGGGTTTTAGGGTTTAGGGTTTAGGGTTTAGGGTTTAGGGTTTAGGGTTTAGGGTTTAGGGTTTAGGGTTTAGGGTTTAGGGTTTAGGGTTTAGGGTTTAGGGTTTAGGGTTTAGGGTTTAGGGTTTAGGGTTTAGGGTTTAGGGTTTAGGGTTTAGGGTTTAGGGTTTAGGGTTTAGGGTTTAGGGTTTAGGGTTTAGGGTTTTTAGGGTTTAGGGTTTAGGGTTTAGGGTTTAGGGTTTAGGGTTTAGGGTTTAGGGTTTTAGGGTTTAGGGTTTAGGGTTTAGGGTTTAGGGTTTAGGGTTTAGGGTTTAGGGTTTTAGGGTTTAGGGTTTAGGGTTTAGGGTTTAGGGTTTAGGGTTTAGGGTTTAGGGTTTAGGGTTTAGGGTTTAGGGTTTAGGGTTTAGGGTTTAGGGTTTTAGGGTTTAGGGTTTAGGGTTTAGGGTTTAGGGTTTAGGGTTTAGGGTTTAGGGTTTAGGGTTTAGGGTTTAGGGTTTAGGGTTTAGGGTTTAGGGTTTAGGGTTTAGGGTTTAGGGTTTAGGGTTTAGGGTTTAGGGTTTAGGGTTTAGGGTTTAGGGTTTAGGGTTTAGGGTTTAGGGTTTAGGGTTTAGGGTTTAGGGTTTAGGGTTTAGGGTTTAGGGTTTAGGGTTTAGGGTTTAGGGTTTAGGGTTTAGGGTTTAGGGTTTAGGGTTTAGGGTTTAGGGTTTAGGGTTTAGGGTTTAGGGTTTAGGGTTTAGGGTTTAGGGTTTAGGGTTTTAGGGTTTAGGTTTAGGGTTTAGGGTTTAGGGTTTAGGGTTTAGGGTTTTAGGGTTTAGGGTTTAGGGTTTAGGGTTTAGGGTTTAGGTTTAGGGTTTAGGGTTTAGGGTTTAGGGTTTAGGGTTTAGGGTTTAGGGTTTAGGGTTTTAGGGTTTAGGGTTTAGGGTTTAGGGTTTAGGGTTTAGGGTTTAGGGTTTAGGGTTTAGGGTTTAGGGTTTAGGGTTTAGGGTTTAGGGTTTAGGGTTTAGGTTTAGGGTTTAGGGTTTAGGGTTTAGGGTTTAGGGTTTAGGGTTTAGGTTTAGGGTTTAGGTTTAGGGTTTAGGGTTTAGGGTTTAGGGTTTAGGTTTAGGGTTTAGGGTTTAGGGTTTAGGGTTTTTTAGGGTTTAGGGTTTAGGGTTTAGGGTTTAGGGTTTAGGGGGTTTAGGGTTTAGGGTTTAGGGTTTAGGGTTTTAGGGTTTAGGGA